>RJWM01000723.1:44135-178159 GCA_004363535.1 Dasyprocta punctata
AATCCCAGCACTCGGGAGGCTGAGGTAGGCGGAGCGTTGTGAGTTCGAGGCCGGCTTGGGCTACAACGCGGTGCAAGGCTGATCTGAGCTACATAGTGCGACCCTGCCTCAAAAAACCAGGGCCGGGAGTTTGGCTCAGTGGCTTAAGCGCCTGCCCTGGCAGGCGCAAGGCTGTGAGTTCAATCCCCGGTGCCGCAAAGAAAAAAAAAAAAAAAAAAAAAGAAACCAGATGCAAGGAAGTCCAGGCAGAGGACACTTGGTCACTTAATTGTGGACAACATGCAAAGACAGAAGGAAGGAGCCATAGACAAGAATACAACTTTTTACATCTTTGCTTTGTTTTGGTTTCCTTTGTTTTTGCTTGCTCTTTTGGCTTTTTTGTTTTGTTTTGTCTTTGGTTTTGTTTGTTTTGACACAGGCTCTCACTATGTAATGTAGGTAGGCCTTGAGCTCATTTATGTAGCCTAGGCTTGACTTGAACTCATGCTGCTCCTCCTGCTTCAGCTTACCAAGTATTGAGATTACAAGCATGGGTCACCATGCCCGCCACCTTTCACATCTTAATGACAAAAAATAATTAAGAGTTGTTATGTACATGTACCAACTTCCTTTGATCAGTGTAATCATATACTACAAACTCGTGCATGTACTAATAGAAATAAATGAAAATAGTTATCACTAAAATAATATTTCTTTTAAAATTTCTTTGTGTTTACCCTTCCATCCTCCACCAATATTATTGAAAGCTTTCATGAGTTTCCTGTTTTAAATATCTGTATTCCTTTAGCTTACATGTGACCAAAAGTAAAGAGAAAATATTGAGTTGTTGGTGCTATATGAACTCTGATAGCCCCAACACATAACACTTTGTAAATTCAAAATCATTGAATTTGAGACACTAAAATCTCAATAATAAGGAATTACATTATTAAAGACCATATCTTTTAACCAAAAAACAGCTTTTGATGTGATTTGTGATGTAGTAGAGAGCATATGAGCAATACCTTTGAAGTTTAGTAAGAGGCTAAAATGAAACCATAGCAGCAACAGAAGAGATGCAATACAATAGTAAAACCTCAAACCATTAATGAATTTTCCTCTTTGGAATGTGGTTGTCTAATAAACCACACAGAGAAGTTCTTTAGGTGTTTCTTTTTTTTCTGATTAGTTAACACTGTAATCATTGTATTTAATATAGACTTGAAATTATTTATTGCTAACCATTTTTCACTGGAAATATTTGGGACTTGATTCCCGTCTCCTCAAAAACAACCTGAAAGGAAAACTCAACTGAAAACCATAAAGTCCATTCTACAAATGTCTGCCATCAAATTTTCCCATTGTAACACGTATCTGGGTCTCAGCATGTGTATCCAGGAAAGTAGATGAGAAGAATGGTCAACAACATTACTGAATCTCTTTAGTCTCTAACAATTTGTCAACCCATTAAGGTCACAGTGCTGCCTTCAAGTTTTGCGTGCTTTTCTATTTATAATATGTATGTATATATAATATTTAAATATATGAATTATTTGTTTCCTTTTCCAGTTCCCATAACATTTCCTGGAAAACATAACAGGACATAGCTTTCCACTATAATATGACTTTTGAAATCTTCATTTGTTTTCAAAAGATATTTTATTTATATATCTCCCCACTTAAATATTGCAGCAACTTCTTAGAGCTTCTCTTTTAATCTACTTTTTTTTACCCCTTCATTGCAAAGTGATCACCTAGATATAAATTATGCTTTATATACAGGTATCCCTCCAAAGCCTTCAGCACATGGGTGGACATTTTCCTTCTCCTTTTTTTTTATTTTTTATTTTTTATTTATTTATTTATTTATTTTTACCAGGGATCAAGCTCAAAGCCTTGCTCCTGCCAGGTGGGTGCTTAGGCTACTGAGCTAAATCCCCGGCCATGGGTAGACTTTTTGAGAGGTGATTAGAACAAGTAATTGTGATACCAGTGTGCATTAATCCATTGATGAGTTTATAGCTAAATGTGATGTTGGGAGGTGAGGTTTGGTTGGAGGAGGTGGGTTACTGAGGCCGTGGCCTGGAAGAATTTGTCTGCTTTCCTCCTTCCTTGCTCTATTTCTTGCCTGCTGTCCCATGAGCAGTTCTCCTCTGCTGTGCCCCTAAGCTGTGCTGCCTTACTTGGGGAGACAGATGACTATGAACAGAAACCTCCACAAACTGTGAGTCAAAGTAAATCTTTCCTCCTTTAAATTGTGAGTGTCAGGTATTGAAATCTGTTTTGGTTACTCTCTCATTGTTGAGTTAATATCGATCTTATCATACTGTTAATGATAAAACTGATGAAAATAAGGAAATAAGGGAAAAATAACCATAGTAGCCTATTTCCTCTTCTTTAGCTTTTGTTAGAAAGGAAGAAATCTATGAAGAAGTACATGTTGCAATGAAAAGGACTGTTAAGAAATTTTATTCCTTGAGATTTGCAGAAATAAAGATCATAGTGTCATCATTCTTTGGGTCTGAGAAATACATTTGCCTATGTAGACAGAGTTGTATTTCTGAGAAAATATTCTCTATCATTGGCAGGAGACTGTTTCTTATGCACATTCTCCAATTCTTTTGCTGTTATTGTAAAATGGAATCTTCTTAATATCTAACAGCATCGAAGCTGTTGGATATCTGTTTTCTGTCTTTCTTTTTGGTCATATCTTGCATCTCTCTTCTTTACTTACTCCCAAATGCATAACTTTTTAGTCTAAGATAATACCATTCTAAACTTTTATTCAGCTTTTCCCACTACATTATGATCAGCATTGGCTCTAAGGCATTATGCATTCCTGAAATACTCTTTTCACCACCTTTTTCTCCAGCTGAGTCTTACTGTTCTATTTTATTCTCAGTATTGATGTCAACAATTCTCTAAAGATTTCTCCAACCATTCTGATACCCTTTGTTTACATTTCCATGTTTCCTCGTCGTTTCTACTGAGCAACTGTAATTTTCTCTATTAGGTTAAGCCACATGAACATCCAAACAGTTTAAATATTTCCTATATACCTGTGCTTCTAAACTTCATATCTACTATCATAACCTCTCTCTTAAGCCCCAGGTTCATGTTATGTAATTGCTTATTTGACATCTCATTTTGCAGATGTGAATGTATATCCCCAAATTACAATTTTCAAAATCAAATTTACAATTTTTAAAATTTTCTTCACGCCAGATTTCCCCTCATCTCAATATTAAGAATACATCAATTCACTTCAGCTGCCCAGAACAAAGAAATCTATATAATATATGAGAATATTCTTGACATTTCTTTCTGTTTCAGACTTACATTGAATTTCACATCAAGGACCTAGTGTCTCTACGTTCAAGTATATACAGTATTTACTTCTTATCATCCTATTTCTGCATGACTTATGCTATCATAGTCTCTCTCCGTACTATTTTTTCTCTCTGTACTATTGCAACTACCTCCTAACCAATTTCTTTGCTTCTACCCACTTAAAAAATCCTCATTGCAGCAACCATAGTGATAAAGTTGAAACTTAATACAAATTATGCAACTGTTCTTTTATTTGAATTAATATTCAGACTGAAACTCAAAATCTTAACTAAATCAATATGGTTTCATAATCCTCCCTTATCATTTAATATTTTACTAAATTACTCTTCTTTCATTACCATTTTAGCAACACTGTCTGAAAGACTGACTTGTTCTTTAGATATGCTGGTCACTTTCTTCTTTTAAGGCTTTGCACTTTCTGTTTCATATGCCTTAAAATAGTCTTCATCCAATAGTTGCATGGCTCATTTAAGCAGTTTTTAGTCTATGTGCTAATAATTTTATATTCGAGCAAGCAATATATATTTTTAAAACATAGTTGGATCCTCAGGTCTGATGAGCTAGCAATCACAATGACTGCTGAATGACTGATCAACATAAATCCTTTATAGTGTCTACTTTAGACCATGACTATTACAGGTGGCATGAAGTTTAGTGAATATCTTTTCTTCTCCATAGTGAAAGTGGACAAGTTTCTAAAATACTCAGTTAAAATTCTTAAAAGTGTTATTGCTACAGACAAATTGACATGTAGTGGTTAGATTTTAGAGAAACGTACTCTTTTTACTTCTGGTGAAAAAGGAGATGAGTAGTTTTATTGTACTTTAAATTCACCCAGAAATTTCATCTGTTTAATATGGATAACATTGTTTCTATTATGAGTTCATTCCTAAAACTCAACACACAATATTTTGAAATACAATGTATTCGTAATGTGAAAATCAAATCTGCCTAAAAGACAATGATGCGAATTTCAAATATTTCATTAGCCAATTGCTATCTCTGAAGAAAAACTGATCTTCATGCTTCAAGAAAATATGGCATATATATTTTGAACAGTCCACTTCTCTTTACTAGTTGTCCTTCAACACATTATATATTTCTAAAATATTGTTTGTAGAGCAGAACCCTAAATGAAATTGACCTTTGCATTACAAATGATAATTCCCATAGATAGGAGGAAAAAAAACTTAAAACTACAGGCTTTGTCACCACAACAAGGAGGAAAGAAAAAATATTTGAAAATCATACACTTAGTAAGCAGTCAATTGATCCAAAGTGTTATTTAAAACAGTGAAAAATATGACTGTGAAGCCAAAATAGGCAAAAGTTGTTAATACTTTTAAGTCTGAACAATTTTAGATTAAAGAAAGATTTGCTTGTTAGTAGAAAAAGCTGGATTGAAAATTATCCAAATTTTATGGATTCAGTGTGTGAGTTTTCCACTGACTTTTAGTGCTGGACAAATTAATATGGGCTGAAAGGAAAAAGAGGTCCCAAAACAGAAAAGACAGAAGACTATTTCAAGATACTACTTCAAGAAGTAAGAGACATTAGGATGACCTGCTTGATAACTTTACTTTCCTCCTTCATTTAAATATTTTTTAAAAACAAAGAAAAACTGATTATTTCTTTGCCAAATTTTAACGGTGTATGTGTATTTAGAATGCAACTTAAAAGATTTTCTCTACTGACTATTTTGACCACCTTACTTCTTTCTCTGGAAGTCATAACTGTTTATGGTTTAAAGTGGATATGCTCTATGTCCCGTTCTTATCTATTTATAGCTTTATGTTTATAGGCATATATATTTATTTTTCTTTTCCTTAATTTTCTCTCTTTTGAAAAGTATGACTTAACACAATTATGCATCTCTATTAATATGACAGATGTTTCATATATAACAAATAATACAGAAAATTTAAAAGCATTAAAATCATATTGTCATATTTTTCTATCAGGAAATAGTAGGCATTCTAGTACTAGGTTTATGAAAGTGAACATTAAAAAATGGAAAGATGGGTTTTTGAAAGAAAGGATTGGCTAGAATCTTGAATAACAATCATGAGAAAGTAGCTAAATATTGGAAACGGTCTATCAACAGATGAATGGATAAAGAAAACACGATATTCAGGGCTGGGGATATAGCTCAGTGGCATAAAATAAAAAATAAAAAAGAAAAAAAAGAAAAAAGAAAAAAAAACCATGATATTCAAACATAACGGTGAACTACTGTACCATGAGGGATGATAACTTTGAGTCAGTTTAGGAAGATAAATACAGTTTAAGACCATAATATTGTGAAATAAATCAGACGAAGACATTTAAATATAACATGAATTTTATATGAGAAATCAAAAATATAAATAAAGAGCAAAATAAAAAATGATAGGAATAGGGAGACAAATATTTCTCAAATGGGAAGGAAATGAAAAACAGAAATTAAAATGCATGTGTAAATGTAACAACTCCTCACAAGACATGTAAATACCATATATATAAATATGTAATAATACAGAAATTTAAATAAATAAAAAAGAAAGTAGAGTGTAACACTCATGACCTTTCAGTTGAAAAATGTTGCATAAAAGAAGTTCAGAAATAACCTTGATGAGTATAAGGGAAAGATAGGGCTAAACAAATAGAGAGTGATAATGTTGGACAGATAAGATGCAGGAGAAATGTAGAGGATATTCATATCCAGATAAGCCCATCTAGTCATGATGTAGAAGTCATCGACAAGCATACTTGTACCTGTAGGTATATTGGCAATGCATCCTGATGTCACTAAATAAAATGGATTGCAAATGCAAAGCCTTGATTATTTAACAACAGTAAAAGGGAAGTGGCAATGATTTTGGAATTGTAGAGAAAAAAATGAAATGATGTAGTAATAAGTTTCAAAGCAAGGTAAAGGAGTGCAGTGACTCAACGATGAACTCATAGTTTAAATTTCAAATTTGTGTTCATCTTAAAAGTCAAAAAGCTGCAAGAGAATCTGGCAATGGACAGGGGCAAGAATGGTGCTGAGAAGTTTGATTTATTTATAGTGAGGAATGACTGAAATGGTCATTTTAAACAACAGACAAAGCACAGTTTACTTAGCTAAATTAGAAGGAATTGCCTTTGTTATTTCCCTTATTGTCCTCTATATATGCAGACTCAAGTAGTAAGAATGTGGGTTTAATGACAAGATACTATTTGGAGTTACAAAGTATCAGGTTTATGTTGGGTTTTGAAATTCCCCTATGATTTGGCTAGACCTTGCTAGAGTTCTTCTAGTCTTAGATATACTGGAGGTCTCCAAAGAGTGTCTAAAGTTATGATATCTCAAGTCTTTTATTAGAACCAGGGCCACCTCTTGTTCCTGGTATATCAGGGAACCACGGAGATGACAGGTGGATAACCAGACAAATGGTATAACGCCGAGGTGAAAGAAGACAAGAATTTCATAGAGGAGTCTTCATTATATTGTGAAATTTGGATAGAGCTCTTTAGACTCAGAGGTCTGGGCATATCGCATCCTGGAATGGATGAGATGAAAAAATGAAAGGTAACTTGTTGCTTTTATCCTTTTTTCCCATATCAAACTATAAAGTTGTGTCAGCGAAGGGACATTCATATTGGAGGAGGAGCTTTAGGTAGAATTCATAGGCATGCGAGACATAACTGTCTTCAATTTCTAGTGTTACATTTGTTGCAAATAAGGCAATTTGTCACTGAATTGGAGTGAATTGCTTTAGACTCTTGAGTAGACAAGTTCCACAAAGCACAATCTTTCCCCCACTCTCATTTTCGAACTACTGTACTGGAAACTATGCCCACATTTAAGATTTAGAAAAATAATGTTGCAACATTCAAAGTAAAGTATAGAACAGATCTCAACAATAACAGAAAGGATCCAACTGAAACATAACTAAATCACGGCACTGTTCTAATTTTAGTGATATTAATGAAATATGAACCTCAAATCACAAGTGGCTGAGTGATGTTGCTAGGCAACTTTAGTTTTTATACATGAAATTGGTCTTTCTGGGTTAACTTGTATTTTGCCTTATGTATTTTGAACAAGTGGAAGGTCGACCTATTGAATCTGATATTGATGACTGGGTAAGACATCTACAGCTGTACACATGGGCATTTTTTTAAGCATTCACGTTATTACATGACTACACCGCTACAAATTAAAATGACAGCATTAAACATACCAGCCATTTTTCTCTGAAAAAGACCTCATAAATTTATTTCTAAGCATCTCTTCCCTCCACAATCCATAAAACTGTACGATCCCATTACCCTACATCAATTAGAAATTAATCACAAATTACATTGAATAGCTGATTTGTTAACAGAATTCGTTACTATTCTCTTCAATCTTGAAAATGAGACAAAAATAATAATGTGACATTCATAGTGAAATGTAACTTTTATTGGGGTTTATAACCTATTTGCTACTATGTTTCTTTTAAAAATTTAATTTTTCAAGGAGTACAAGCAGAACCATAAATATTTGATTATGAAGCTTCTACATTATATGTAGCTTTGGTTTGTACTGGTTTTTGGTGTTTTGAATATACTTTTTTACTTTTAAAAAAAAATCTCATTGACAAGATAGCTTTTGTTCTTATATTGCTTCCTTAATTGTTTCCCTCTATTTGAGTAGCATATGCCTTAGGCTTTGCATAAACCAAGCATTGTTGAACTAAGTTGAGGAATGACAGCTTCCTTCTGCAACATATAATTGAATGATTAGGGACTGGATCTTAGATTTCCTCTTCATGGAAGATTTTGGAAATTTTTCTTTTACTAGTAGTATTAAGGGGTAGTTGTGATCATTTGACAAATAATATCCAGAGATATCTATAAGAAATCAAATCTGAAAAATGAAATAAAAAACACTCCTATATTTAGTGAATTTCATCATAAATATTGCTAAATTTACCAGTTTAGATTCACTTTTCACAAACATCAAAATGTTTATAAGGAACACAGAATCATTTCAAAGTTAATAGGAATTTTTCGCTTAGATATACATGTTTCTTTAAAATTATAAAAGAATGACTCTACATTTTAAATCACACAGTTATTGCAACAGTAAAGAATATACGGTAGCATTTCTAACTGAATCTGAAAATATCAACATCACAACCTTACATGCTTTCCAGCTGGGCGTGGTGGCGCACGCCTTTAATCCCAGCATTCCGGAGGCTGAGGTAGGAAGAGTGGTGTGAGTTTGAGGCCGGTTTGGGCTACAACGTGAGCACAAGGCGGCCTGAGCTACATACTGCGACCCTGTCTCAAAAAAAACAAAAACAAAAACAAAACAAAACAAAACAAAACAAAACAAAAAAAACCAAAAAACTAGTGCCTGGAGTTTGGCTTAGTGGCTTAAGCGCCTGTCTGGCAAGCATGAGGTTGTGAGTTCAATCCCTGGTGCTGCAAAACAAGACAAACAAAACACCTTGCATGCTTTCAAAATCTGTTATCCAAATGAGGAAAATAAGTAAGCAAGCTCATCGACACTGTTGCCTCATTGGTGGTGTTGTAGGAATCTCTCTGGACTTATAATGCTTTGCTTTTCCTTTTGCTTGCTTTGGGAGAAATGTATAAAGAACGGACAGCTTCTTTTCATAGTATTTGGCAGGGCATTGACTGAACTCCATAAAGCACTCATTGCCAAATTGGTGTCTTCTCTCTGAGCTCTGAACTAAGCAAACCCACAGGAAGTTAATTTAATAATCAACCATGATTACTCCTTCTAGATACTACTCCTATCTGTAGATTAATAAATCCTATTATTTCCACAATGTTTCTTGGCTTTCACTATGGAATTTTAAACATCCAAGTTATTACCTGGAGCCTTATTAGCAATATCCTGTTGCGTTCAGTTCAGCTATGGTACAACTTGACATCTAATATACTTAAATAAATATTTAAAGTTCCAAACTCAGCTTGGGAATATCTGTACCATGTGATTTCTTGTGGTGTAAGAGCCATGTAACTGAGGGTGCAAGGCACACAGAGAGATATAGCCATATACTCACGGATAAAATTTGTCCTAATTATTAAATGAAAAAGTATAATATATGTATAGTATTTCATGCCAGACTTTAGAATCACTGCATTAAAGAAAACAATGACTACTAGAATCAAAATGAATTGATTTAGGCAAGTACATAACAAGCTTACAACATATCCTTTTATGATAGACTTGTTAAACTAATATATAGCCTTCATTTTAGGAATGTATTGAAAAAATTTCTTATTATAACAGTGGAGAAGAGGTACATTGATTGGATAATACTGATTGAGCTGTTCTACTAAAATCTATGGACTATTGCCAGTATAAACAATGGTCAAATTATAGAAATATTCTTCCAAACTTTTGTAGCTGGCCTGATTAAGTTAAACTTTAAAAACATAAATCCTTACTGGAAACGTTTAAATTATACTTACATAGAAAATGTTAGCATATGAATTTTAACATTCAGCAACCAGGTGTCATGTTTTAGGAAAGATTTGATCTTGGAAAATGGAAAACCTGCTGCCGAAAATTGAATATTGGTTGAGGAACTTAAAGAACAGAGATATCTAGCATTGAGAAGAGATAAGTGAAACTCATGGTGAGAATAGAGATGGAGTATATATGTAGTCCTCCACACTAAGTGACAGCAGATTCATGTGTTCATGCTCCATTAGTCACCTATATTATAGTATTCAAAAATTGAGATCTTGATTCTGATTTTTTGTCTTGCTTTTTTTTTTTTTTTTTTTTTTTGTGGCACCGGGGATTGAACTCATAACCTCACACCTGCCAGACAGGCGCTTGAGCCACTGAGCCAAACTCCCAGCCCTGGTTTTTTTGAGGCAGGGTCGCACTATGTAGCTCAGACCGGCCTTGCGCTCGCGTTGTAGCCGAAGCTGGCCTCGAACTCACAATGCTCCGCCTACCTCAGTGTCTTGCTTTATCTTGAAAAACTTATTATACCTCTTTATATCTAAATTTTATGATCTACAAAATGGACATAGTTGTATGCATTAACTCAGGTTTTAATGCAATAAATGACTTACTGCATAAATAATTCATTGCTGCTTGGTGCAAAGTAAATAAAAGACGATCATTTTTATCATTAATGAACATACATTTTTACCCTTCCTTGAGAGGGAATTCTGCTTTCACAGACCATCTACTCTTTGTATCTCTATTGACAAATGGAATAAAATTCATATTCTTGAAGGCAACGTTTAAAGTTTTCTATACGTGGGTTCTCCCACCAACTTCTGATTTAACCTAAAAAATAGCATAGGATTAGCGATTTCAACATCGTTCTGTATTAAATGAAAGATTGTCTTGACCTCAAAAAATTTGAATTATAATGATGAACATCTATAAGTGTATAGAAATTACACATCATCACATCCTCTATCATAACAATATACATGCTTACCTTACTATCTAAAGAAGAAAAAACAGTCAATATCCTTGGCCGTTAGAAAAAAATAGAAATTAAAACAACACTGAGATTCCATCTCACTGCAGAAACAATGCCTATCATCAAGAAATAAAATACTAACAAATGCTGGTGATTATAAACTAGTACAGTCATTATGGAAATCAGTATGATGATTCCTCAAAAAAGTAAAACTGGAAATTTAATTTGACCCAGATTTTCTTCCAGATATCTTATTAGAAGAGTTAAAGACATATATTGCAGTGATAGATATATAACTCTGTTTGTAGCAAAATCTTGAAAGTGGCCTATAAATTCATCAACAGATGAATGGACAACAAAATGTTTTATTTATAGACAATGGAGATCTACACTGTGATGAGAATAAACTTGAGTCCTTTATAGGAAAACGGATGCACACAGAGTCCACTTTTAAGTCAAATAAATCAGACACACAAGCTTAAATATTTCATTTTCTTGTGTGTGTGAACCACAAAATATAAATGAAAAGCAAAATAAAGAAATAGATAATAGGGGGTGGGGAGAAAATTCTAAAAACTAGAAAGATAAATCTGTAGTATATTCAAACAGTCCTGAACTCCATTACTTATTTATATAGTATGCTAAGTGTAAAAAAATGTATCTGAAGATTTTTGTATCACGTAAGTTTTAATTCTAAATATGTTAAAATACTGTGTTCCACTCCCAAACTCTCAATTTTCTCCTCTTGTTCAATGCAACTGCTACAGAACTGCATTCTGTAATTGGGTCTACCAAATTGACTTGAATTTATTCTTTCAGAATCTTCATTATTATGGATAAACTAAGTCCTCCTCAATTTTTAATGCCTGACAAATTGTTCATTTGTTGTATTTTCCTGACAATTTATCTAATTTTACTAGAGCCTTTTAGGACAAAATCAGAATGATCATCACTGAGCTACAATTTCCACATCTGTAAAAATTGTTAAAATAAATCTTTACCCTCTCATATCACAGCATTACTAAGACATTGATAACTATGTAAATATACGTATCACTACCTCTCTTACTACTTTAACAAGTATTTATTACACAAATGTAAAAAAAAACACCTGGTAATATTGTGTGGTCTTGGAATGTATCAGTGAAGAGATCCTCAGTTTTATGACAGTTCTGGTCTGGTGGTCTGAAATTCACAAAAAATATATAGAAGAGATATATTTTACATTAGAAAGTGATATGTACTATGGAAATTGAAGTACAGAGAATTAGGAAGGAGACTTTTCATTTTTGAATGCAGTATAGCTGGAAATGTAACTCAGTGATACAGTACTTGGCTAGCATGTGCAAGGCCCTGAGATTGATCACCATTGCCCCATAAAGAGAAACAAAATGCAGTGGTAATGGTAATGTAGGCCTCATTGAGAGGGGAACATATAACAAAACCCTTGAAGGCCTTAAGTAAGTAATCTATACAAGTAGTTGGAGGAAAAGTTTTCTGGTAGAGGAAATTAAGAGACTTTAAGAGATTATATACAGCAACTACAGAAAAGGAACAGGAGGGGGAGCAGGAGAAAAAGGAGAAGGAGAGGAGAGGGGGAGGAAGAGAGGAAGAAGAGGAAGAAGAGGAACCACCAATGAGGACAGTGTGATTAGTGTTCTATACAAGCAAGTGGGAAAGCAGCAGAGTATCATAGAGATAATGTGGAGGGTTGAGAATAATGGGATCTTGATCAGGTAGAGGCTGGTAATTACTTTGATGATACTGTATTGATTCAGAGTGTAGTAGGGAGTCAATAAAATTCCCAGATCAGAGGAGTGACCTGATCTGCCTATATGAAAGTATATTATAAAGGGCCAAGAAGGGCAGCATCATAGAAAGCAGGATGCTAACACAGTAATTCCAATGACAGTTAATAGTAGTGATGAAAAGCAGGCAGATTCTGGATACAATTTTGAAGTTATTTCTGACAGACATTTCTGGCTCATTAGATGCAAGTCATGAGAGAAAGAGAAGAGCAAACAATACCTCTAAAGTATTGGATCTAACAACAAGAAAGATAAAGTAGCAGTTGATTGAGCAGTGGTAGCTTCCTATGGAAAAAAATAAAAGTAAGAATATCAAGAGTTCAATTTTGGCCTGGCATGGTGGCGCACGCCTTTAATCCCAGCACTCCAGCTGAGGTAGGCAGAGCATTGTGAGTTCGAGGCTCTGCTTGGGCTACAACGCGAGCAGAAGGCTGGCCTGAGCTACATAGCGCGACCCTGCCTCAAAAAAACTAGGGCTGGGAGTTTGGCTCAGTGGCTTAAGCGCCTGCCCTGGCAGATGCTAGGCTGTGAGTTCAATCACCAGTGCCACAAAAGAAAACAGTTAAATTCTGGAGATGGCTTTTCTGTTAAATACCCAAGAGATGTTGAATAATAGATATATGAGACTCAAATTTGTGAGAAATGTCTGGGCTGGATATGAAAACTGATTAACAAAAGACAATATTGGCATATAGGTGTTATACCAAACTGTAAGAATGGAAGACATCACAAAGTTGAACTGAGTCCTGGGGGATTACATCAGGGAACAGTTGAAGTAAAGAAGAAGAAATATCAAAAGATACTGGGAAGACATAGATAAGTATCTGCAAAGGAAATCAGTAAGAATGCAGTATCTTGGAAAGTAAGCGAAGAAAATATATCTAGCTATAAAGGCATATGTTTGACAATGTCAAATAATGGATAATTGAATTAAGAGAAAAGAAGATAATTGCATATTTTAACTAGAGCAGTTTACTGGAGTAACTGAGAAATACATTTTTGTTGAACCGTGTTTGAAAGAGAATGGGGTGGGAAAAATTCAAGAACAAATGTAGACAGAGATTTGCTATGAAAGACACTATATAATTGAGACTATAAATGGTGATGAATGAAACATTCCTAAAATTCATCTGGAACCAGAAAGATCTAGAATAGCAAAAGCAATTTTGAGCAACAAAAGTAGGTAGGGGGGATCACAGTCTCAGCCCTGAAATTATACTACAAATCTACTGTGATAAAATCTGCATAGTATTAGGAAAAAACAGCCCTGAGTATCAGTGGAACAGAAGATACAGGCACAACCCCACACATGTTCAGTCACCTTATCCTTCACAAAGGAGTCCTATATGTTCGCTGGGAGAAAGATAGTCTCTTTAATCAATGGTGCTGGAAAAACTGGCTTTTCACATGCCGAAGACTGAAATTAGACCCATGCTTATCACCGTGAACTAAACTAAAGTCAAAATGGATCAAAGATCTAAATATTAAAACAGAAACACTAAATTTACTGTTAGAGAAAATATGCCAAAATCCTGAAGACGTAAGTGTTGGCAGAAACTTCATGAACAAAAGCCAGACTGCAAGGGAAATATTACAAAGAATAGACAAACGGGATCTCACCATGTTAAAAAGTTTGCACAACAAAGGAAGTCACCAATAGAGTGAAAAGGCCACCCACAAAGTGGGAAAAAAGTTGTAACCAGTTGTCCCACAGATAAAGGGCTTCTACCTAGGACACAAAAATAATTGAAAAATTCCAAAATCCCAAATTCAAAGATCCAATAAAAAAGGGCAGTTGAGATAAATACACATTTCTCAGAGGACGAAATACAGATGGAAAACAAATACATGAAAAAATTTCAAAATCATTGGTCATTTGAGAGATGCAAATTAAGACAATGCTGAGATTCCATCTCACCCCAGAAAGAATGGTTATTATCAAGAAATCAACCGATAACAGATGCTGAATGTGTTGTGGGGAAAAAAGAACACTTCTCTACTCTCGGTGGGAGTGCAAACTGATGCAATCCCTGAAGAAAACATTCCTGAGATTCCTCAGAAAACTAGGATTACTAGATCTATTTGAGCCAGCTATTTTCCTTCTGGGTATCTTCCCAGAAGAATTAAAACATCATATCATAGGGATATATGGGCACCCATGTTTATAGCAGCACAATTTGTAATAGCTAAATCTTGGAAACAACCTAAATGCCCATCAACCAAGGAATGGTTAAAAAAAAAGATTGTTTTTATACAATGAAATACTACTCAGTGATAAAGAAGGATAACCTGGAGACATAGATAAGTGAATGCAACTCAAGACCACACTCATTAGTGAAATAAATCAGACCCATATATGTAAGTATCATATTGTTTCAGTATTGTGAGAAACTAAAAGAGTTAATAAGGTCCAAAATGTGCAATAGAGATTGTGAATTGGGAAGAAACTGTTCAAAAAAAAAGATAAACTATGATGGAAGAAGGGCAAAATGAAGAAGGGGAAAAAGAAAATTATATATGTATGCACAAGATAGTTAAGATAGTTATACAGTTAGTTTCTGTTCATTGAAAAGACAGATTTGTGCTAATATTTTTTGGACAAGATATCATGCCTATATCTTGTACTCTGAATAACAACTATGAAGATAGCAATATGCAGTGCATTAATTATTGTAACTATCCTATTAACTTATTTTGAAACTGTTTCATTGTTATTTTCATCTTTTTTCTCTTTCAAATAAAAAATAGCTATGAATAAAGTGTCAAGAGAGAATTTTAAAATACAGTAAATGAAAGCATAGATTAACAAAGCATGAAAAGAGGATAAGAAAAGCTAGTTTACATGAGTTACCATCATAGAGGAAAATTTCCACCACATAGAATAGAAATGATTAACTGTCGGAGCAAAGTTTCTGAGGTGAGAGGGGAGAGGATCTAGTGCATAGAGGAGGAATTCACCTTAGATAAAAATGTAGACAGTTCCTCTATGGTAACTTCTGTTACTGCAGACTTGCAATAATTCAGATTAATGATTCTGACCTTTAAAATTTCAAATATTCTGGAGAGCTATGCAGGCAATATTTGGAAGGACAGGGCCTTGCAGCAACGCTTATAGTTTACCATGTAGAGAAAGTACCTGGTGCTTCCACTAATAAGTTAGACAACTTAGGATTTTTGCATTTAAGTTTCTGAGCTCCAGTTTTATTCAGAAGATGGAGGAGTGGTTCTCTAAAGTTCTTGTCATTTCTAATAGGTTGTCATGTTGCAGTGTGTAGTGTATATTGGTCTAGACATAATAGTTGGAAAGCAATTTTATTGTTTCTGGAATCTTTTTGAAACATATATCTTTGTAGGTGGTCTTGGATAAGGCCAACTATAGTGTTCATTGGAAGGATATCTAAATTTTGGACACACACACATACACACACATTTTTCTTTAGTGTTTGCCTTCATCAAAGAGGGAGAGAGAGAGAGAGAGAAATACAAAGTGAGGAGAGAAAGAGCAATAACTCTATTCCACACACTACTTCAATAAAATACCGGGTAGATATGTGAGAAAGAGTTTTTAAAATTGTGTGATATGTATTCACAGATATTTAATAGCCCTTAAATAAAACTGGAAACACTTAAATGCATGGAAAATTTTTAGGCTATGTGGTCATTTGCACATGCACACAGTTTTAAATCTTAATTCAGAATAGCTACTTTCTTAATATTTCTTGCTCATTTTTATTTTCCTCATAAAATTTTCCTAGTTGCATTCATGCTTAATTGCCATCCAAAGTAATTTATTCTAGGCTTTATTATCCTTTGGAAGAAATATGTCAGCTTTTGTTTACTTACTCCAAGATTTCTAATTTTAGATGTAATCTATGGAGGCAGTTAATACTGCTAACTTAACACTCAGCACTTTGTAGCTTCAAATTACTTTTACAATATCTTCCAAGTTTTCATACTTTCTCCTAAGACTTCTTGAGTCATGCTCCTTTCTGTTTGAAATAAATGTACTGGTCCAAATTATCACCTTAACCCATGGGAAAATTGGTAGGATGCCATCTTTTCTGTATTTTTTAAACTTTCCTTTGAACTCGCACTCACATTTAATATGTTAACATCAAGGGATGTCACTTTTGTGGGACTGAAATTTCTTTGCTTCACATATAATCCTGAAGACTAGGAAAAAGAAAGGAAATCTTTACTAATTGTAGTCCAAACAAAGACAGATGATTCATGAACTTGAAGGACTTTTCAGATGTATTCATAGAGCTTTCTCAAAACAAATACTGCTGACCATGAAATTCTTCGCCATTTTTCTTCACTGAGAGAGTTAGGTGGTACCTTTAAAATTTCACCACGGTGCTTCTCCTCATTCTTGTTCTTCTGATAGCAGTATGAATCAACATCCCGCTGCCCAAAGCAAACGGCAAGTAGCAGACTCCCTGAAGTATCAGAAGAATTTGAGTCGGCCTGGTGATCTGAAAAAATGAAGTAGGAGAATTGACAGTGGTTGAAAGAAACATTACATATATTATTTTAGAAGGCATACATCATTTTATTATCTGATATTTGGTAACCAATACTGCTTTCTTGCTTCTAACGGAGAAAATTTGTATTCTAAATTAGGACAAAAAAAGCATTGATGATTCTAATTCTATACTTTTATTATCTTGCAAGAAAGAATATTCATGTCCAGTTTCAGTCTAGTTTGTTAAATAATACAATATTATCCAAAAGTCACTAGTTTATTATTCAGATGATTAATGAATATGTTCAAAATAATTATTAAATACTATGCAAGAATTAAATTGATCCAAGCAAAGCAATCACCATAAACTAAATTGAGTAAATGTTCATAGCATTTTAGTTGATTGAAAAAAAACTTGAAGACTTAAGTGTAAGCAAGAACTTTCTGAACAGAGCCCCAAATACAAAAATATTACCATGAAGAATCAGCAAATGAGATTATATCAGTTAAAAAGTTTCTGTGAAGAAAAACAACCAACAGGCTGAAGGGATAACCTAAAAGTTGGGAACACAGTTTTTCTAGTATTCCACAGATAGAGGAACTAAAAAACTATACCCCTGAAATATATATAAAGAACTAAAAAACTACACCCCCAAAATAAAAGATCCATTAAAAATGGGCATCTGAAATGAATAGATACTTTTCAGAAGAAGTGAAAATTTCCAACGAATGCAGGAAAAATGTTCAACATTTCTGGTTATCAGCAAAATGCAAATTATAGCAACATTGTTATTCTATCTTACTCCTGAAAGAATGGTTATCATCCAGAAATCAAACAATAACAAATACTGGAGAGGATGTGGGAAAAAGGAACCCTCCTCCACTGTTGGTGGGAATATTAACTAGTAAAACCACTGTGGAAAATAGTATGGATTCCTCAAAGAACTAAACATAGAAATTTCAGTAGACCCAGTTAGTCTTCTAGGTATCTTCCCAAAAGTGTTAAAGGTATCATGTTACAGAGAAGCATGTATACTCGTGTTTATAGCAGCACAATTCAAAATAGCTAAATCTTGGAAGTGGCCTATATATGCATCAACAAATGACTAGAAAATAAAATGTGATATTTACATACAATGAATTGTTACTGTGCCATTAAGAAGTATACACTTGAGTTATTTGAAGAGAAATGTATACACTTTGAGACCGTAATGTTAAGTGCAATAAACAAGATATATGACCTTAAATATCACATTTTTTCTTTTATGAGGCAAATCCAAAATATAAACAAAGAAAAATATAACAACAGATGATATGAAATACGGAGATAGATTTTTCACAAAAGTGAAAGGGATCAAGAGATGGAGGGGGAGATTGGGGAAAGGAAGGTTGTGAATAAAAGAACTAAGATTAATTATGTATATAAACCAACTCCCCACAAGGAATATAATTATTATATACTGTAACTATATGCCACTATAATAAAAATTAATAAAATAAGTTGTGTATGAATATGAGCACAAAAAATAAAATTTTACTTTTAAAAAAAAACAGTACAGATATATGTCTGTATGAGTGGATAAGGAAAGAAAAGTGCTCTAGAGATTCTAAATTGTTGATAATGGCCATTTATTGAGAATAAAATTAGAGTTAGGTTAGAAAAAAATTATTTTTAAAATGTACTTTTAAATAATAACTGCAAAACCAAATGTAAGAGATTGTATTTGTCATTTTTTTTATTTTAAAGGGCATAAAACCAAGGAAAATAAAGCAAAACAAAACCAATCAAAACAAACCAGTGTAAGTGATACAAGATTTCAAAACATTACAAAATCAAAAATAGTTACCATAATGCCTTTTGTTTTCTTCGACATAGCTGCAGATACCATCAGACAAATTAAAAATCAAAGAGAACAGAATAGAGCCGCTAAAAATGAAACAATGAATGCAATAAAAGACCTCAAAACAAGCCAATAGTAAATCCAAAATGGCCACCATAATATATCTTGCTATCTTTGAAATAGCTGCTCATAACAGCAGATGTAACATAATCAAACAAAACAAAACAAAAGAAAATAAACCCAACCCAACAAGACAATGAGAACGATATAGAACTTCAAAACCAGACAATATTGACCATTTTCTTCATTTTCTACATGCCTGAAACCCAAGACAAGCAAAGTAATGGACTGTCAGTGCATTTCCTCCTTAAAACTCCCTTTTGCAAGGAGATGCCTGACATTTTGCAAATTTAAAAAAAATGTATGTTGAATATATGCATACTTTCATTACACTAATGAATTTCATGGTAAGGATTTCTTCTCTTAAATCTACTGGATTTCACTATTAAAAATGGATTATCCCAGAGAGACAGAGAAAGAGACAGAGCGAGAGCAAGAATGAGAGCAAGAGAAAGCGAGAGAGAGAACAATATCTACGTGTTTCGAGAAATGATTAAGCTTTTTGGCTACTTCATACCAATACAATATAAAACTTTGAATTGCATATTTTGCGTGCTGTAAGGGTAAAAACACGTGGTTTTAATGAATGATATAATTTAAGATGCTAATGTCTATCCTGCTTAATCAAGCATGAATTACACTTTGGATAGATGGCATAATTAAACTTGTTTCCAAAACCCATAGTGAATATCTGAGTCTTCACCCATAATGCCCAACTTGTAATATCTACATGATTAACTCTTTTTTTCTGCTTTTGAATTCTATTATTAAAATATACATAAAATACCTACGGTCTTCAAATATTAATTTTATAACCATTACTCCAAAATTGTCACCATATATATATATATATATATATATATACATATATAGTTATAAATAGGTTATAGAAATGACTCCATGGTTTTAGTACACAAAGTGTTGTTATTCTCCAAAATTATTACTTATAATGATTATTGCAACATACTGATGTTCCAGTGAAACATTTCATTTAGTCCTTTAATCCTAGGCAGTAAAATCCATTTCTTTTGGATGTTTTATATTTTGAGTAATTTTTATTTAAGAGAAAAAAGACACAGAAAAGAAAAACAAAAAGCAAAGGGACAAACAGACAAATCCAATACAATAAGAGTATAGGTTTAAAAAACAAGATGAAAGGAATTTGACAATGGTTGTAATATTGCATATTGTTACTTTCAAAAGAGTTCTTTAGATTAACAGATATAGATATGTAAAATTTAATTAATCATATTAGTATTAACTGTTATTTTCCAACAACTAATACATTTAATAGTATAGTCATTTATCTTATGTGTGTATATGTATATATATATATATATATATATACACACAAATTTATGTCTTTTTCATTTTCCCTTCCTTCTTTCCTCTTTTCCCCAAATTACTTCTCGGCTTTGAGCACTTTCTTACACTTACATTTATTATAGATTTTGGATTGTCTATACTTTTTCAGTTTCTTACACTAGGGAGACAATATGATATTTGCAAATGGGAGTTTGATTGAGTTAACTTATGAGTATGGTTTTCAAGTCGTGTCCATTTAATTATAAAAGTCTTGATGCAAACTTTCTTTATAGCTGAATAGTACACCATTGTACAAAAATACCACATCTTTTTTATCCTTTCTTTGATCGATGGGCGTTTGGGTTGTTTCCAAGATTTGGCTATTGCAAATTGTGTTGCTATAAACATAGGTGCACATATATCACTGTAGTATGATGTCTTTCAATGGAGTTTTGGGGGTCCTCTATGTAGAGTATCATATCATCTGCAAATAATGATAATTTAACTTATTCCTTTCCTATCCTTATTCCGTTTATATCTCTCTCTTGTCTAATTGCTCTGGTTAATGTTTTCAGAAATATATTGAATAAGAGTGATGATAATGGACATCCTTGTCTTGTTCCTGATTTTAGGTTGAAAGTTTTCAGTTTTTCTCTATTCAGTAAGATGTTGGCTATTGGTTTATGATATATAGCTTTTATAATGCCAAGATAGAAACCATCTACATTGATTTTCTGTAGGTTTTTATCATGAATGAGTTTTGAATTTTGTCAAAAACTTTTTTGCATTATTGAGATGATCATGTGATTTTGTCCTTGGTCCTGTTGGTATGCTGCATTACATTTATTGATATGTGTATGTTGTACCATCCCTGCATTTCTGGGTTGAATCCTATTTGATCATGGTGTACAACCTTCCAAATGACATGTTGCATTCTATTTGTCAGTATTTTATTGAGAATTTTTTCATTTATGTTCATTAGGGAGATTGGCCTATAATCTTCTTTTTGGTTGGGTCATTCTCTGGTTTTTGATATTAGGATAATACTTACTTCCAGGAATGAGTTAGGGAGACTTGCTTTCATTTCAGTTTCATTGAAGAGATTGAGGAGTGTTAGCATTAAGTCTTCACTAAATTTCTTGTAGAATTCCCGGTGAATCCATTAGGACCTGGGCTTGTCTTTGTTGGTAAGGTTCTAATTACATTTTCAATTTCAATAGCTGAAATTGGGTTATTTAGTAGTTTTACATCTTCTTGATTCAGCCTTAGTAATTCATATGTTTCTAGGAATCTGTCCATTTCTTCTGTGTTATCAATTCTATGTGAGTAATGGTTTTTGAAGTAGGTGTTGATGATCTTCTGTATTTCCACCGGGTCTGTAGTGGTTTCACCCTTTTCATTTCTTATTGCATGAATCTGAGTTTTTTCTTTCCTGTTCTTGATAAGGTTGGCTAGGGGTTTATTAATTTTATTTATTCTTTCAAAGAGTCAATCTTTCAATTCATTAATTCTTTGTATTGTTTTCTTAGTTTCAATAGCATTAATTTCTGCTCTGATCTTCATAATTTCCTCCCTTCTTTGGGCTTTGGGCTTGACATGCTCTTCTTTTTCTAGAAGTTTGAGGTGCAGCATTAGGTTATTTATGCATGTTCATTCCATTCTTCTGAAGTGAGAGTTTAGTGCTATAGATTTCCCTCTAAGGACTATTTTCATTGCATTCCACAGGTTCCGGTAATTTATATTTGCATTTTCATTCCATTATAGATATTGTTCCATTTATTCTTTAATTTCTTCTCTGACTCATTGATTGTTTTGGGGAGTGCCATTCAATTTCCATGTGTTTATGGGTTTCTTGTGGGTTTTTTGTCATTAATTTCCAATTTTATTGCACTATGGTCAGATAATATGCATGAAATTATTTCACTTCCTTTGCATTTACTTGAGCATGTTCTGTGGGCTACTATACAATCTATTTTAAGAGAATGACCCATGTGCAGCTGAGAAGAATGTGTATTCTGACGTTGTTGGGTGGAACACTCAGTACACATCTACTAGGTTCATTTTTTCACAGGTTTGATTCATTTCTGTTATTTCTTTGCTGATTTTTTTTGTTTGGTTGTTCTGTCTCTTTGTGACAATGGGGTGTTGAGGTCAACCCTTGTAACTGTATTACTGTTTATTTGTTTTTTTTCCTGTCTATTAAGAATTGTCTTACATAGTTGGTTGCTCCAATATTTGGGGCATATATATTTATGATTGTAATCTCTTCCTCCTCAATTTTCCTCTAACAATTATTTAAGGAACTTCTTTATGTCTTTTGATCATTCTTGGTTTGAAATTCACATTGTCTGCAAACAAAATAGCTACCCCTGCTTTTTTCTAGGTTCCTGTTGCATGGAGCATTGTTTTCCATCCTTTGGTTTTTTAGTCTGTGAATTTCCTTTTGAATTAAATATGCTTCTTGTACACAGCATATTGTTTGACTTTGTTTCTTAATCCACACTACCAGTCTGTTTCTTTTTATTGGTGAGTTGAGACCATTTATATTGATTGAGATAGCTGACTTATCCCTGTCATGTTATTTTTCTGCTGTAGCTTTTCTACTTTTCTGCTGTAGCTTTTCTACTTTTTCTGTTTGCCCTGCTTAGTGGTTTTGTTTGGCTGTTGTTCTTGGGGCTGTAGTTATTTTTGTCTCTTTGTAGAATGCCTTTCAGTACTCTTTGTAGTGTTGGTTTGGTTGCCATGAATTTCTTCAGTTGTTCTTTGTCATGGAAGTATCTTGTTTCTCCATTAATTTTCAAAGATAGCTTTGCAGGATACATCAATCTGGGTTGAAAGTTGTTTTCTGTCAGTATTTGAAATACTTCACTCCAAGTTCTTCTTGACTTGAATGTTTGTGTTGAGAAGTCTGCTGTAATTCTGATAGGGTTTCCTCCATAGTTGATCTGTTTCTTTTCTCTGACAGCTTTTAATATCCTGTTCCTGTGCTGAGTTTCTGACATCCTAATTACTATATGTTTGGGTGAAATTTTATTTTGGTTTTGCTTAGCTGGGGTTCTGTATGCCTCAATTATCTACATATCAGATTCTCTTTCCATGTTTGGAAAATTTTCTGCTATTATTTCTGCAAATAGTCTTCACTGGTCATTCTTATTGACCCCTGCTTTTTTGTTTGCACCTATCAATCTTATGTTGTTTCTCTTGGAATCATCTTGCAGCTTTTGAATTGTTGTTTCCTGATTCCTTGTTATTTTTAAGAGATCTTTTCTTTTGTGATCATAAGCTTCCATGTTGTCTTCAAGGTCTGAGAGCCTATCTTCAGCTTCATTCAAACAGTTTTGCCAACTTTCAATGGAATTTTTAATTTCTTGAATATCCCTTTGTATCTGTTTCATGCATTCCAATTCTGTTTTATACTATTGATTCAAAGTTTCCATTAT
Organism: Dasyprocta punctata; assembly: GCA_004363535.1. Lineage (NCBI taxonomy): Eukaryota > Metazoa > Chordata > Mammalia > Rodentia > Dasyproctidae > Dasyprocta > Dasyprocta punctata. Next base: position 67,878 of record RJWM01000723.1, read on the forward strand.
TTTCTTATGTTCTTCTATTTTTTATCTTGATCTTCTTTAGATACACACAGTATTTCTTTTGTAATATTTGTCATTTCATTTTTTAGCTGAGAGATTATTTCTGATCTGATTACCTCTATAGCTTCATGGAGTTGTTTCATCACTTCAGTTGCTATCATTTCAGAAAGTTTAGTTGTGTGATTTCCAGTGTCTTCCATTTCAGTGTCTCTTGGGTTTGTTCTCACTGGGCTGGAGATCTCAGACTGCATCTTGCTCCTTCTTTTTGTCTTTTTCCTCTGGGACCTCTGTGGCTGACCAGATAGCCTCCTGATTGATTGCACTTGAATAATGAGCTGAATAGAGCTTCAAACCTCCAATATCCCCATGGCTAGCCAGGACACACCACCAAACTATGGCACCAGAGCCTTGTGTTTTGTGGCCTGTGAGACTGGCTGTTTGTTCTCCTGATGTACTTTGTTGGGTTGCTCTGGGATTCTTGGCTGGGCAAAGCTTGCATCTAGCAGGAGCACACCCCAGAGCAGGTCACCAGGGCCTAGAACCTGGCTGAGTGGAGTTCAGAACCTCCACAACCAAGGTGGCTAGCAGAGATGCACCTCCAGGGTGTGGCGCTGGGGCCTTAAACCTGGCTGGCTGGAGTTCAGAGCCTCCAGGACCCAGGTGACTAGGCAGAGCACATCCATAGAGTGTGGCACCTCTGGAACATTGTGTCTGGTTGTTAGGAGTTCAGAGCCTCTATAGTGTGGGGCTAGCCAGAGCATGCCTCCAGTGTATGGTGCCAGGGTCTTGCTCCTGCATGGGTGGAATTTGGAACCTCTGGGACCTGTCACGTGGCTAGCTGGGCCACACCTCTAAACTGTGGAGCTGGGGCCTTGTGCTCTGATTGGTGGAGCTCAAATTCTCCAAGACCCTTTGGCTATGCTCGTCGCTCCCTGATGAGCAGCTCTGGGGCACTGGGCTGGGCTGGGCTCTGTTCTTCTGTGTCCTGTGATGCTGGCTGGACATTCCCCTGATGCACTGCGCTGGGATGCTAGGCTGGGCATAATTTGGATACTCTCTGCAGCTAGTGAGGATGTACTCGTTATGAAAATAAAAAAAAAGAGAGTCAGGAAAAGTTTTAAATTTCCTATTTGTAAAGAGTTTTGGGGGAAAAAAACAACCCATGAAATGGTGTGGCAATAAAAAGGCAGAGTTTTGGACTGTTTCATTTTCTGTGATTCTTTTCCCTTTTCTTTTTCTTTTTTCATAAGATCCAAAAGTTACAATAGATATAGTAAAAGTGAAAGAAATGGCTCAAAGTGAAATTATATGGTTTGTTCAACTTTGTATGCCTGTATCTGACATCTTAAACAATTACTTTGAGGACAACACTATGCAATAAAGCAGCCATTGTTAAATTTCTGTCATCTTGATTTGAAATCCTATATTGCCATTGTTTTTGTTGTTGTTGTCATTTTGCTTTTGTTGTTGTTTTTTGTTTGCTTCTTGATTTTTCTGTTTTATTTCTACTTAAAATAAAAAATTACTTGATTAACTCTTCCTAATGCTGAATGATGTTTCCTCTTATTATAACTATTTGTAGTAGTGGTAGTAGTTGTAGTACCAATAATATTAGTAGCAATAGTAGTAGTAATATGTCTAGGGGTTTACTATAATGTCATATTGCTGAGGTGGGAAAAATGATTTTTTGTCATAACATCACTACTATTTACAGTGAATGCATTCTTTTGTGCTCTATAGTGGCTAACACATATGTATACTGGTTCCCTGATTTATCAAGCAGTGGGTGATATTTTGTGACAAACTTCATGCTATTTGTATTTTTATTGAATATTATCTTGTTTACTTCTTTGTTGTTTCACTTGAAATTCTTTGGATCAAGCTATTTCTATCCATCTGTCTTAGTTACTTTTTGTGTTGCTAAGACAAAATACCCAACACCCACAAGTTAAGGGAGGAAAAAGTTATTTACCTCATGATTTGTAGAAGTTTCAGTTGATAATTGACTCCAAGGCAGGGTGGCACATGGAAGAAAAGCAGTGGTTCATGGAGGTCAAAGACAGCAAAAGCACTGACAAAGAGAGACAGAGAGTCTTTCTGTCCCTTACATTGTATTCAGTCTACCGGGATTTGGACTATGCAAATCCAATCAGTGGATTAATCCAGAAATCACCCACCCTTAATCTCAGAACTCTCCATCCCAACGTTGGACTATGAATCAAGCACAAAATCTAGATTCAGCTGCTTCTGAAAAGCCCATGCCCCCATAACCACATAAGGCTTTGGTGGGACATCCAGACACAAAATATAATATCATCCTTCTTTAATTTTAGATCAAAATATTCATTTTCTAATTATAAGAAAATGTTGCAGGGTTTGGGGAGAGAGGAGATACATATTTTCTGGAGGAGGTTATTGGTAAATAGCAGACTCTCATAGATGCTAAAATGCTTCTCAGCATAGTCATGTGAGTTCAACTTTTTTCCCTTTTTGATCTTTAAGCTCCTATGTTAAACATAACAGCAAATGTGTATTTTTACATTTTGAGATTAGATTTGAATATTACAGCAAATTGTTTTTCTAAATCTGTTCCTGTCCTCCTTTGGCTGATATTTTAATTCTGAAGTTGGTGTAAAAGAAAACAAATAAATATCTCCCAACTTGAAAAATATGACAAGATTTATTAGGGGAGACAAATTTATTGTAAGAGTCTTCTAATACAAGAAATGGGTAAATTAACTTTTCCTCTCTGTAACTTATTTTACAAGATACAGTATTAATAAAATTTTGAAGCTGATTGACTAACATTGTATTCTATGATGTGCACTAAATGTGTAGTGAAAATATATTTCCTTTCATTAAAATAATTCTTAGATGCATCTTCTTAAAGCAGTACCTCTATCTTCAAACATCATTATTAAGCATAAGGACCATTTTGAGGAACAGATAAATAAAGATATAATTTTAAAATAAAATCAATGCAAAATTAGAATTTGATATGCATAAATTCACTTTTCAGGTAATTTTTAAGTGTTGTCACACTTTTAAAGAAAATAGTAGTCTAAATTATTTACCACAATACCTGGATACCCTATAACTCTATAATTCTTTTTGATATACTCTTTAACATTTGGATTATACATTTCTAATGGGAGAATCAGAACACAAGAATATGACTATATTACAGTCCTTGTAATTGATAGCAGATTTTAAGCATAAGTATATTTAGGGAAAAATCTATAAAAACATTAGCTCCCAAATGAAGAAAATTCACTTTCTTACTTGACAAATGAATATCTGAGCTCTCAGACTTAGAGGGCTTAAAATTGGCTGACTGAGATCCAAAATGCAATGTCAGTTGAGTCATCACTTCATTACACTATAATGCAATACTCTAATAATGCTCATTAATGTTGGAATAGACCTTTTAAACTACAAAGTGTTTTGTCAATATTAATGCATTTTCCTACAACCAAGAAACCATAATTGAGTTACTGCTTAAATTCCAGTCCTACAGAGAGTGGGAGGTAGACAGGAGGTAGGCATAACCACACAGAGAGGCTGAATAATTTGGAAGAACATAAAAGACCATTAATAACACTGAAGTACTAATGAGAAAGGTTAAAATATCTCTATTTAGTAGTCCATTTAAATTCTCATTATATTAGGACTCTGAGAAAGCTGTATATGTCAGGCTTCTGGTGATTTTTATTCTTCTTTGAGGTATCAGAGGGAAAAACAACATAGATAAAGAGCTGAATTTAAGGCAGAGGTAGGATTATAATGTGTGCCAGTGTATCTTCCTGGAAAACTGCTACATAAAAATAATACTGTCTCATGCATGCAAGGCATATCATATTATATTATATTATACTGTATCATATATTATATTATATTACATTATACAGTTACAGTTTGGATATGGAATGTGCCCCATAGTCTTATCTGAAACCTTAAAGAGGCAAGGCTAACTGGAAATATTTATGTCCTCAAGGTCATGCCCTTTGAAGGAATATAGACTCTCTGACCTTTTCTTGTTTTTTGTCTTTGCTTTCTGGCTAAATAAGCATTTGCTTCTTAAAAGTTAATTTATCTCAAACATTCTGTTACAGTAATCAAAAGCTAACAAATTGTTCTCATTTCATTTTTGCAATCTTCTTTTCTACATACAATATTTTTCATCCACATAGTGGATAAGTACTCTAATATCTCCTAAATACTGAACTCATAAAGTTTATACTGTGATTATCTCCATATTTACTCAAAATGATTGAGAGAAATAAAGACTATTTGGCTTAGTGGTATTGAAAACAATCTATTAATTACTGAATTCAATTGGAAGATTTTAATTCAAATAAATTTAATGAGCTTGTGAGGTCATATGATCATAATACAGTAACGCCCTGATTTACTGTCTGGAGGTGTGAGGTTGTGAGTTCGATCCCCAGTACAAAAAACAAAAAACAAAAAACAAAACAAAACAAAAAAAACAGAAAAAAAGGAATGGTCCTTTTGCTCCTATTCATGAAAAATTCAGTTTGCAAACAGAAGTGTTTTGTAAAATATTTCTTGCATTCTTGAATCTACTTTGGGTAATGAACATCAATGCAGTCACCTTCCCCAGAATTGTGGAATAAATAAAGTTCATAAACTGAAGTACCAATGTATTTTAAATATCTAATCCTTAATTTTAAAAAATTGTAAGGTAATACAGGTTTCATTAAATGTATGATATAAACAAGGAAATGATAGTAGATGTGAAAGGGAGACTATGGTAGAAGGTTGAAAGGATAAACAAATAGCAAATTTATTTTGTTTTTATACTGGCAATCAAAAATTGAACAACTTTTAATATTTCCTTTATTTTTGTATTCTATTTTTGTACAGAATAGTAAGCTCAGACCTTTGTAAAACTTAACATAAAAAGCATGTAAAATTTTGAGGAGAGAAGAGCTTCTCGTCTTTTAAAAAGTGTGAAATAACTTAATTCCCTTAAATGGTTATGTTCCACAATTTGAATTCCTTGAGTTTTGAAAATCTAAATTGAAAACCTGTAGAAAAACCTGCTCAGCATTTACTTCTAGGCTAACAAGTGTATATCTCTCTCCTTTTACTCCCATTATGTAGGCACACACTTCCAAAAGTGTGCACGCATACACACACACACACTCCTGCAAAATCCCTAAGTAAATTCTTTCGTTGTAGCAGGTACTTTTCATCTTATCAAAGTGAACAACATGTGCCAGGGCTACATTGTCTACATTACAGCATTTCACTTTGGATAAAACCTTATCTAGAAGTCAGAGCTAGCAAGAGCCATCACTTTAACTCTCTTCAAAGAATCTGCTGTGATTCACTGTGGTAATAACTAGGCATAAGGATACATTAAATACCCAATTTGCAAATATTTGAGTTGTGAACATTCACAGATGCACATGAACCTCTCATTATGAACAGCTGTAGATGCGAACAATTCAGAGAAGTAGCTCACATGTCTACCGGACAATGTCACAGTTGTACTTCTATGTGCTTACTATACAGTGTACAGTAGAATAGTGCTCAGTCAGATCCCAGATTTACAAAACCAAGAGGAAAAGTAGTGGTAATGTCAAGGGGACTGCTAGGAAGTGCAGAGCAATAACCTATATGTAAGTTGCTGTACTGTACTGTACCACCATTCTAAGGTAGTTGCAAAAGTAAAAATAGTTTATTTACATTTACAGTGTACTTTACTAGTAATTTAAGGTAACTGCAAAAATAAAAACAGTTTATTTACAGTATTTTTGTGTTTGCAATTTTATGCTTTACATTGTATATTTGTGTAAAAGGTGTATAAGTCTCAGTTTGTCAGATTTATAAATGAATCTGACTTACAAATGTCTTCCTGGTACAGAACTGCTTTGTAAGTCAGCAGCTTACTACAGTTAAAATGGAAGAAATATGCATCATCTTTAGTTGGACTACTTACTTGTCATACTTGAAAGTTTCTTTTCTTTGTATAACATTTATGGGGTCTAGTATGTTTCTTCGATATCAAGGAAGTCACTAGATCTTGTTGAGTATTTTGTTCAATAAAAAAGTTATTAAGATGTATCTGTTTATCCCCATTATCTGACAATATAGCCCCACAATGTTTATTGCAGCAAACAAAAGATATAAGAACAAATACTTATATCACTTATACTAAAGGACAAATGTTATTTTAAAGCATGTATTATGCACATTCCTCACTGAATGTCTACTACAACTCTTTGAGGTAGGTGCTTGTATATATTCACAACTTGGAGATAAAGAATCTGTGATACAGATTTAAGTAACTTCGTTACCATTAAGATTGGTCTAATACACTAATGTCATTCCTTTGTGAGTTTTGCTTCACACTGAGCCTTTTCAAGCTTGTGAAATGACACAACTTCTAGCTATTTCAAATTGTGTCCCAATCTAAAGAGAGAAAAGAGAGAGGGACATAGAAAGATAAAGAATGAGAGACAGTACCATAGTCTGTGTCCATATAACGTAAATTTCTCAGAACAGCTCCCAGGATTAAACATATTTTGTCTGTGTATGCACAATCAAATAAGGGAATAATAAAAATACATGGCAAAGGATGAAAATAAATGAAATGACAACTCAAACCTAGTAAACTCCGAGACACAGCCAAAGAACAAAACAGAGGATCAAGTAATCATGGATGTCTGTTTTTATGCATCCAGAATCATGAGTATTGATCATCATATTTTCACGACATTGTCACTTATACCACTTAGAATTCAAGAAATTAGGGTACATCAGAAAAAGAAGTCATAGTTATAGATATGATGAGGGCTTAATTCTTAAAACATTACTGATATAGACAATTCAAAACCAAACTTATTTGATGATTCACCTTCAGATGATAAAAGTAAATGTGCCAAGAGAGTCTTCTGAACAGCAGTATTCTAGTTTGTCATTAGTGGGTATGGTTCCCATCACATTCAAATTATAACACATTCTTTTATTCAAACACCCCTCATATTCACTTTTTATATATAATTTTGTTAGCACATTTTGCAATAATTAATGGTTGCAATTATCATGGGAACAAGGTACGTGCATATAAAACACAGCGATTCCTTTTTCTTTCAATTATTCTTCAACTGCTCTTCATCTCCTTCCATGTCACTTATAATTTATGGTCTGAATCTCAGTTATGAAAACTCATTTTCATAGTTTTTAAAACTTTTTTCTCTTCTGTCTTGCTCTCCTCCCTCCCTGCTCCCTCCATCTCTTATTCCACCACCATATATATATATATATATATATATATATATATATATATATATACACACACACACAAGTTTATTGCTCACAATGTGAGCAATAAGCTTGTGTGTCACGCCCATTTCTCTCAACATTATGGCTTCAAACTGTATCATTTTACCTACAAACGTCTAAAGTTCATCAGTCAAAGAAATGAGTTAAAAATTTAATGAATTGAAGAGTTGAGTCTTTGGAAGAATAAATAAAATTTAACTTCTTCCTTTCCTATCCATATTCATTTTATTTCATTATTTTGTCTAATTACTCTGGCAAATGCTTCCCAAACAATTTAGAATAAGAGTGGTGATAGTGAGCATCCTTGTGTGCTCCGAATTTTACAGTGCAAGCTTTCCATTTTTGTCCATTTACTATGAAGTTGGTTGTTGGTTTGTCATAGATGGCTTTTATCAGATTAAAAAAAAAAACACTTTGTATTCCAATTTTCTGTATGGATTTTTTCATGAATGTGTGTTGAACTTTGTCAATAAGATACTTTTTCTGTATCTATTGAAACGAATTTTCCCCCTTGTTTCTACTAATGTGTTGAATTACATGTATTTATTTGTGTATGTTAAAACATCCCTGTAACCTTGGTATGAATCCTTATTGTTCCTGATGTAAACACTTTTGGATGATTTGTGACAGTCTGTCAGTATCTTACTGGGGATTGTTGCATCTATATTCTCTAAGGAGATTGGCAAGTAGTTCTGTTTTTTACTTTGATTCTTCCCTGATTTTAGTACCAAGACAGTGCTTGTTTCTTGGAATGAGTTTGTGAGTACTTCTTCACTTTCAATTTCATTAAAGAGTTTGAGAAGTAGTGACACTACATATTCCCTAAATTTCTTGTAGAATGTAGCAGTGAATTCATCAGGACTTGGACATTATTTTGTGGGTAGTTTTCTTTTTAATAATTCTTCCATGTTATTGACCTCTATAATTTTATTATCAATTTATATAGAATTTTTATATTTTCTTGAGTCAAACTTCTTAATTCATGTATATCAAGGAATCTGTCCATTTCTTCTGTATTTTCCATTTTATTAGAGTAGAAGTTCTCAAATTAAGTGTTGATGATCTTTTGGATTTCAGCAGAGTCTGTTGCAATTTTACTCTTTATTTCCCAATTGCATGGATTTCAGTCTTTCCTTTCAGTTTTTGATAAGGATGGCTAAGGATTTTTCTAATGCATTTAATCTTTTCAAAAAACCAACACTTTGATTCATTGATTCTTTATTTTATTTTCTTAGTCTCCATTACATTCATTTCTGCTCCAATTTTATAATTTCCTCCCTTGCTCTTCTTTTTCTAGAATGTTCAGTTTCCATGTTAGGTTATACATTGAGCTTCCTTTTTTTTTCTGATGTGAGAGTTAACTGCTGCATATTTTCCTCTTAGTACTGATTTTCTTGATTCTTATAAGTCCTGATAAATCTTACTGATATTATTGTTCAACTATGAAACTATCTTTTCTGTTATTTAATTTCCATGTGTTGATGAAGTTGTGGTTTCTTTCGTCATTGATGTCCAATTATATTGCACAATGACCTCATAATATGCATGGGATAATTTCATTTTCTTTGTATTCATTTAACATGTTCTATGAACTAGTATGTGGTCTATTTTGGAGAAAGTCCCTTATACAACTGAGAAAAATATGTATTCTCTTGTTGTTTGGAGCACTCTGTAGATATCTACTAAATGAATTTTTTCTAAGGTTCGTTTCAGCTCTGGTATTTCTTTGTTGATTTTTTTCCTTGTTGATCTATTTGTGATAGTGGAATATTGAGGTTCCCCATTATAATTGTAATGGGATTGGAAAAATAGAGAAATTAAAGATAAGAAAGGGATTAGAAGCAAAACTGTAGGACAATGGAAAATTACCCAAGCTTTGGAAAGTGTTGAAGAGGACAGGAGGAAAGAAAGTGGAAAAAAAAAGAACTAATGAAAAAAATTCTGAAAACAGTGTTTAAGCTCCTGAAGAAAACAAAACAAGCAATAAAACAGACCATAAAAGCAAAGGAAGGAAAAAGAAGAGATAATTCTCTGTGATTTCAAGTCTGTGGTTATCTTCTGATGTCTACAGTTTTGTGGTAACATCCACGTCAGTATATTTCTCTGCTGTGTCTGTTCGACAAAGAGGCAGACAGAGCCCATGTCTGTGCCTGATGATCCCAGCAACCCCGAAGTGAATTTAGGTGAGGTACTGGATAATCCCAGCAATCCAGCATTAGGAATATATTGTGTGTGGTTCTGTTTCTGGTTCTTTCAACTCCACAGAAATTCAGGCTTATCCTGGCCTCTGGTTATGAGGTAAATGTTTGAGTTGTTCAGTTTATAACACTTTTGGAGTCTTTTACTAGCCTGACCTCTGCACCCTGACTCTAGATATCTACTAAATTTGTGTCTCACTTGGTAACCCTCCTAACCCTGAAAAGAAGTCAACCCTTGGCTGTTCTGAATGATATGTTCAGTTGGCCACTTCATAAAATGGAATCTGTCCATGCACCTTCTCCAAGGGACACTTTGACTGAAGTCATTCACCAGCTGTGGTAGTTTACAGCATGCAATGCTCCTTTTTACTGGTGTCTTTCTCTGTGATGTCCTCTGTAGTCACCCACTATGGGGGAATGTGGAGTCACCTGCCTTCACAGGGTCTCTGTAGATTCAAGCCTCCTCTCTCATGTTGTGATCCTGTGGTGAGGGAAAAAGTCCAGTTTGGCGCCTCATTTTTCCACATGAAGGTCTGTGTCTTCACTTTCCCTATGGGTTCCAATTTTTCCTTTGGATCTTTCCTGGTTCCCAGGGATCCAGCTCCCTCCTTCTTTTCTTCCTCAAATTGTTATATCTCAGTGTCTGGTTACCAAATCTCAGAGAGGCTGACTTGCTGCTGTTTACCAGTCTGCCATCTTTCAGGAAACTTCAGGAGTCAAGACTGAAATTAGATTCACCCTACATCTTTGTCCTTAATCTGTAATTCCAAATTTCCCAGAAGTTGTGTTTTTTTATTATTTTTGCCAAGAAGGATACCAAAAAAAAAAAAAAAATCCCTGTTGCTCTTCTCAGGTTGAGCCTTGTGGTAAGGGAAGGAGAATATAGCTAGCCTAAGTTCCTTGCCATTTTGTAGAGAGGAAGCCTGGATTCTGGGTTCTTTCTCCACCTAGCACAACTCTTTGCTTTAGTGCTTAGTAGAAGTGTACATCTAGCTGAGTTGTACCAATTTTATCTTTTAAAAGATTTAATCTATTTTTTAACATTTAGATTCTTGAAGAATTTTTATTTTAGTTTAGTGTATGGTTTCCTATATGGATCTAGCTTCAATCATCTGCATATGGATAGTCCATTTTCACGCAACGTTTATTAGAGAGGCCATCTTTCCTCCATTGTATGTTTTTGACCCTTTGTCAAAAATCAAATAGGCAAACGTACCTTGAGTTGTTTCTTCTTCCTCTATTATGTTCCATTGATCCACATGGCTGCTTTTGTTCCAGTAACAAGTTGTTTTAATCATAGTAACTTTTTGCTATAACTTCAAATCTGGGTTTATGATATCTCCTGATTTATTTTTATTACTCTGGATGGCTTTTGTCTGTTCTTCTGATTACATATGAGTTTTAAAATTGATTTCACTAGATCTTTTAGAAATACTGTTGGCATTTTGATCTGGATATATATTTTTTCAGAGTGATATATATATATATACAGAGTGATATAAAGTGGTACAATTTTCTTTGTAGAGTTTTTTTCTATACCTGCTTGGGTTAATTCCTAAGTATTTAAATTTTTGATGCTATAGTAAATGGCATTTTTTTCTATTTTTTTTCAGAGAATTCATTCTTAGTGTATAAAATCACTGCCAATTGTTGTGTGTAATTTTTATTTACTGCTATATTTCTAATTTTGTTATGGATTCTAGCATTCTGTTGATGAAATATTTTTGGTTATGTAACTAGATAATCACACCATCTTCAAGTAATGATACTTTGACTTTCTTTTTCCTATAGTATTTGTTTTATTTCTATTACTTGATTGCTCTGGCTAATATTTCAAGGAATTTGTGGATTTCTCTTCTTTATGCCTTTAGAGGAAAAGCTTTCAGTTTTTCCTCATTTAATATGATGTTGGCAGCATGTTGGTCATGAATAGCCTATATCAGATTGAGTTAGCAACCTTCTTATTTTCTTTAATTTTTGTAGCACTAATGGGTTCTGGATTTTTTCAAAGACTTTTTCTTCATCTATTAAGATAATTATGCAATTTTTGTCTTTGCTTCTGTTTATGCTATGAATTACCTTTATTGATTTGCATATGTAATCCATTCTTGCATCTTGGGGTGAAGCCTACTTCTTCATGATTATGAACATTTTGGTAATTCATCAGTCTGCCTGCCAGTATCTTGTGGAGGATTGTTACAACTATGTTCATTAGATTAATTGACCTGTAAATGTGCTTTTTTTTTGTTGGATTCTTTTCTAGTTTGGCGATCACGGTAACACAGCTTCCAACAATGATTTTTAAAGTACTGTTTCATCTCAATTTCATTAAAGAGTTAAAGGAGTATTAGTATTAGTATTAGTATTAAATTTTTGTAGAATTCAGAAATGAATCAATCACGTTCTGAATTTTTCTTAGTTGGTGGAATTTTTATTACTGATTCAATTTTATTAACAGTTATTGGACTTTTCAGAATTTTTTAGTCTTTTTGGTCCAGTTTTGTTAATTCATATGTATCTAAGAATCTCTCTTTTCATTCTGAGTTCTCATATTTTTAGAGAACAAGTTTTGTGACGTAGTTGCCAATAATCTGAATTTTGGTAGTGTGTGATTTAATTTCGTACTTTTCATTTGAATTCTATTTGAATTGATTTCTGTCTTTTTTTTAGTAAGTTTGGCTAAAGGTTTGTTAATTTTATTTATTCTTTAAAAGAACCAGCTTTTCAATTCATCAGTTCTTTATATTGACTTTTTTAGTCTTCGTTTCACTGATTTCTGCTCTGATATTTATAAATCTCTTCCTTATATAAGCTTTGGATTTGGATTATTCTTGTTTTGTAAGAACTTGAGTTTCATTTCTAGGTTATTTATTTTGGATTTTTCCATTTTTCTGGTGTCAGCATTCATAGCTATAAACTTCCTTCCTAGCACTGCTTTCCCTGTGCCCCATAAATCTGGATATATTATACTGGAATTGTCGTTTAATTCTAAGCATTGTCTTATTTTTTCCTTAATTTCTTCTGTGACCTACTGAATAGTGTATGTTGAATTTCCACTCATTTGTATGGTTTCTTTCATTTTTTTCTATTGATTTCCAGTTCCATTTCACTGTGATCTGACAATATACATGAGATAATTATTAATTCTTTTGCATTTATGTGAGCATGCTTTTTAAACAGCATATGGTCTATTTTGGAGGAAGTACTACATTCTATCAAAAAGAAGGTGTACTCTGGTGTTCTTGAGTACAGCATGTTGCATATAGCTATTAACTTCACTTGTTCAAAGGTTTTGTTCAAGTCCAATATTTCTTTGTCAATTGTTTTTAACCAATCTGTCTGTTTGTGATTATGAAGCATTGAGGTTCCTCCACCATAGCTGTATTAATATCTGTCTGTTCTTTTATGGTCATTAGTGCTTTATGAAGTTGCATGCATGATAATTTGATGGATATATGTTTATAATTTTTATCTCTTTCTAGTGAATAGTTCCCTTAACCACTGTGTGGTGTCCTTCTTTGCTACTTTTGATGAACTTTGGTTTAAAGTCTAATATTTCTGAAATTAGATTTCTCGCTCCTGCATGTTTTGAGTTTTCCATTGCATGGAATATTTTCATCCCTTGATTATTATCCCATGAATTTATGTTATTATAACAATATCTCATATACACAGAATTTTGTTGGATTTTGTTTCTAGGTCTATTCTGCTAATCTGTGTCTTTTGATTGGAAAATTGAAACCATTCACATTGATAGTTATTACTGACAGATACTGAATTATTCCTATCACTTTCTTTGGCACGTCTAGATTTTTATTAGTATCTGCTTTAGACTTGCTGATCATTTATTTCAGTCGGATCATTGTCTGTTTAGTTATATCATGTTTGAATTTGCTAATTACCTTATTTACCTGTTTTGTTATCTCCATTGATATTCCTTTGAATACTTCTTCTGTATGCATGTCTATTCCCCCTCACCTTATGATCTCTGAATTAGCTTTGGTGGTCTTCAGAGGTTTGGGGTGAATTTTATTCTTCGTCTTCTCGAGTTTCTACCTTTTTGTATCTTTGTTTTCTTAGCTAGGGCTTACTCATGGATTCTAGTGGGCAGCTTTGTGGTGGAGATATTTTGTGGGTATGGCTAACTGTTGGACATTGTTTCTGTCTCAGGGCTCAGGTACCTCCATTCCTTTGGGAGGGGATGTTGCAGTATATGTTTCCCAGCACCTGGTTGTTAAGGAATGAGTCAGTTTTTCTTATAGGCCACAGGCTATCCAAATATCAGCATACAGAGAAAAGCAATTGAGAACATCAACTGTGTCACCTTGGCTGCATTGGTAAAGTCAGTAATGACAATAACATTAAATATAAATTGAATTCTGACATACTTTAAGAACCACTCATGAAGGACACTAACCAAATAGATATATGATTTTTGCATTAGCATTTAGCTAATTCAGATATTGAACTACAGTGTGTCATACTACCAACCTCCTCTAGATATAGGCAGTTGTTTGGAAACTCAAACGAACCTCTGGGCTCAATGCCATCACATGAAATACAAGTCACCCTGATGTGCTGATGGTTACACTCACCAAATTTGACCTCCCACTAAAGAATGCTAGACCTATGGTCTTCTTGTCCTGAGTTTGAGCTTCTAAGGGGATATGAGAGAATCTGTGTGTTTTTCCTATCACCTATGATTATCTGTCTCATCTCTGTGATATAATAGTACCTTCTATCTGGAGTGAAACTTTTCTCCAGAATTTTGGTCTCATCCTCACTGGGGTTAGTTATTTGGCTGTGACTTTGCAACCCTGTGATGAGGAGAACCAAGGTGTAGAGCTGGCTAGGAGTTGACATTTTGTCCTTTGCATTGGAGCAGGAATAGTGGAGCTCCTGCAGTCCTTCCTGAATTTCAAAAGGAAGTTCCACCTGGCAGTCAAGTGGGCTGTGACTTCTGTATATAAAGTTTTTCACTGGATTCACAAGTCAGTTATGGAGACAATTCTGCATATGCAATTACCTGGGAAATGCTAGGTTCAGCATTTTAACTCATTAACTTGGTTTTGGTTGCCCACTCCAGCTACCACTCTTCATAAGTGTTTGTGACATCAGAGAAAAAGAACAAAAAATAGCTATTCAAGTTCAAAGATATATTGCTAAGCTTCCAAAGTCTCTAAATATAAAGTTTATTCTTGCGTATTTGGTTATGTTGACTTGATGTGACTGCTGTAAATCAGATCCAGACCACAGTGATTACTATAGGATGTTAAACAGATATTTTCATAGTACTTTATCAATTACTAAAAAACATTCTATAGACAAATAAAGCAAGATTATATAAATTGATGACTGATAGTTTCAAATATTTTGAAATACATTATCATAAGATTTTTTTTGCTGCCCATTTTTAATGTACTCCAGTGGTCCCCTAATTTGTTAAATAGCAAATACTCAAGGATTATATATAAAAGCATTAGCAGCCATCAATTGAGAACAAAAATTGAAGGCAATTTTGTTCAGGGACAAAGCAGCAAAAATCATTTTGAATATGTTAAATTTCACAAAGTCCTTGGCCAGAAATAACAGAAATAACATAAGAAGAAAAAGACAGCAACTTGGTATTGGGTGTTGAATTTAGGGATGGATGCAAATGCAACAATATTACATTATCTATAGCCAAGTGCCATGAGTTGGAATATCTAGAATAAAACACCTACACACACACACACACACACACAGAGAGAGAGAGAGAGAGAGAGAGAGAGCGAGAGAGCGAGAGAGCAGTTCCTGGACACTACACATTAGAATTACTAAACTGAACTATTTAAATCTGAATTTATAGGGTGTATTGAGAGGAGAGAGGAAGGATTAGTATCAGGTGCTAGTGATATCTATCTATATACATGTCAATATATATCTCTCATTATACATATTTCACTATATATATCTTACTATATGTATTTCACTATATATACATATCAATGTTGAGTCAGAGCTGAGGGATTATTATAGATTAGTGCCTATCAAATTTTAATGTGCACATGAATCAATTGAGAATCTTGTTAGAATGCAAATTCTGATTCATAGGTATGAAGAGGTGAAGCCAGAAATTCTGTAATTTTGAATTAACCCTTAGGCGATAATGAAAATGTTAGTCCACAGAACTTGTTTAATTTGAGTTGCAGTTTAGAAGATATTACCTGTGGTGAATGAGTGGGTATGCAAAACTGCAGGTGAAAAGGGAAGCAAGGATATTTCATGTGTATAAGTGACAGAAGAAGAATGTTGGTTGAATCCAAACACTTTTTTTAGTTTCATCTTGATGTGATTTGAAGATAAGACCTTTGTGATTGTTATTTTAGCTTTATTTGAAAATGCTAAGGCTTGCAAAAGGCCTATTCAATTCTTGAGTAGCCATTTCAAACTCCTGTATATTAGCAAGTACTATTTAGTCAGAGCTCTGTGGTGTTGTTTCCTGAAGAAAATCAACCTTTTATTATTGTAACTAATATAGCAAATAGTCACCATGAGAGCACCAGAATGCATTAGTTTAGTCAATGGCCAGGAGCACATTTGTAAGAGACTGGCCATTGATTATTTTTATTGCTTTCTTAAACTACTTATAAAAACAATAGAAAAATGCATGCCTTCTAATAAAAAAGAAAACTCATTTTTAACAAAGTATGCAAATTTAATACAAAACAAAAATCTAAAATATGACCATTTCTGGTGCACACCTGTAATCCCAACACTGAGAAGCTGAAGGAGGAGAATCACTGTAAATTCGAGGCCAGTCTGGGCTCTATAGTGAATTCAAGTCCACCCTGAACTACACATTGAGACCCTGTCTCAAAAAAAGAATGACAGTCTCTCATGCTCATACCCCTTGCTCTGCAACTTTAGGTGAATTACTTAAATCACTCCTTGTATAAAACAAGAAAAGATATTTGTGCTGTTAAGTCATAAATGTACAAAATGATCAATAATTTATTGAAATTCTTAATAACCCATGCTATGAGGACAGGACTCAAGTCTGCATTATTGGAGAGACATGTTCT
Source organism: Dasyprocta punctata (assembly GCA_004363535.1). Classification (NCBI taxonomy): domain Eukaryota; kingdom Metazoa; phylum Chordata; class Mammalia; order Rodentia; family Dasyproctidae; genus Dasyprocta; species Dasyprocta punctata. Next base: position 84,451 of record RJWM01000723.1, read on the forward strand.
ATACACTCTTTTATATTTACTTAAATTTTTTTGAAACATGATGTAGTCATCAGTCAGTGCTTTTAAAGCTATGTGACTACCTGAATCGGAAATATAGTCTTATCAACCAAGGAACTATGGTTTCATGTATAACACAGTAATGATATTTAAGCATGTTCTGAGATTGTACTTGCTTCTTCAGGAGCTGTCATTCATTTAAATGGTTGAACCAAAAGAGAAGAAAAGTATCTGAGTGAAATGTGCCTATTTCACAATTATATTTGGGTTAAGCCTCTTTGCCAGCAATTAAAGTGTCAGAATTACCATCTTTATTTATTGGATTATATTATTCATATCCATCCATTGAATGTCTATCATATGTATATGAGACAAATTTTGTGAATTTCATAGATCAATACACAGCATGTAGTAACTAAAAAACAATAGACGACCCTATTCATATTTCCTTTAGATAAAAATTTAACCCTACTTCTAATTGTGTTCTTTTAGAAAAATTGCCTTTTAAAACTGCTTTTTTCTTGTGCAATAAGCATATAGTTTTCATTTTATCTTTTCCATTTATTAAAACTTGGGTTAAAGCAAACCTTTCCGGCATAAGTGCAGAATACAGAATTTAAATCAGTATTAGGAATTGCATAGCTTTTGAGGATTAGTGCCATTTAAAATTAAAACAATTTGGAAAATTTATTTTTTTCAGTTTTATATGAAAACTCTCATGTTTACAATGTATTTGATATTTCAATGATTTATTTATTTATTTATTTATTATTTAAGAGAAAAAAAGACACATAAAAGAAAGACAAAAAGCAAAAGAGACAAACAACTAGAGTAAATGCACAACAGTAACATTATAGGTTTACAAAACAGGATGATAGAAACTTGACAATGGTTGCAATATTGCATATCGTTATCTTCAAAATGGTTGTTTACATTAACAGATATAGACATGTAAAATTGATCTAATCATATGAGTATTAACTGTTCTTTCTCAATAACTAATACATTTAGCAGTATGTTCGTTTTAGTTATCTTACATATACATATATACAGATTTATGTCTTTTCCTTTTCCCTTCTTTAATTACAGCCCACAATCCTTTTAGTAAAATATATATACCTGTTTGTAATGTGATATTTTTTGCAGTTCTGCTCCTTTCTTTTATATTTCTCTTGATTTCTTAACCAGAAAGCGGTGTAAAATAAAATAAATTTTGAGCAATTAATTTTAAATGCTTATAATGACATATCACTGAAACCCTTCTTTGTTCAGTGTGCTTATAAGTGACCCACTTACGTTTATAGTAGAGAAGTTGTCTATCATATCTTTTTCAAAAACAACATGTGTTTCTTGTGTCCAGCTCATGGGATATATGTAATAGTTATGGCTTGTGTCTAGATGTTCCCTCAAAGCCTCATGCAGTCGTAGGTGGGGGGTTTGGGCAGTGGCTAGATCTAGTGTGTGATATTGGGATCAAGAGTGCATGAATATTAAAGTAGTGCACTGATTAGTTTGGCATAGTTCTGGGTGTGGATATTGAGAAGGCCTGCCACAACTGTTGAGTGTTACCTGAGCTAGGGATGTCTAGCCTGGATAGAATACAATGGATAGAAAGAGGGCTCCTGTCCTTGCTTGTAACTTTCCTTGCTATTTCACTGCTTCCCTGCTTTCTGCTCACCATAAAATATTTCTTTTCTGTAATGTTTCCCTGCCATGCCACCTTGCCCAGATAGCTATGAACTGAAACCTCTACAAACTATGAGCCACAATAAACACTTCCTCCTTTTACTTTGGATGTTAGGTATTTTGTCTCAGCAGTGAGAAAATTAATGAAGAAAATAACTGTGAGTATTATTTTAATGCTGAAATTTACATAGTTTCAGGTTAGTAGTAATAAAATTATTACCTATTATTTCAGTTTTAGTAGAAGGTATAGTAGTGAGGAAAAAGGTATGTACTAAAGTTAGACTGTCTTAGTTAAAAATTCCAGGTCTGTATTTGTCAATTTTGTTCCCAAAGTCAAGTAACATAATCTCTGATTAGCCTCTCTTTCCTTAAATGTAAGTTAGTTTTAATCCAAGTAGTTGCAATTTGGTATGTTTTTAAAAATAAAGGATATATTGTATGCATCCAGTTCAACATGTGGTAAGCAATATATTTCAGTTATTATGATATTGACAATAAGAATAATCAAACAACTGTGGTGACTTAGGAGAAGGTACTGATTTTCTGAAAACAATAGTAACTTCTACGATTTTTTGTTTTAAAATTTGATATTTTATATTAATGTAACACACTCTCATGCAGCTTCCCTATAAGATACAGTAGCATTTTAAATTTAGGGCTCCAATTTCTTGAAAATCAATTAAGAAAATTCCAAGCTAGTATGCTCTCTCTGTAACAGAACATTATACCTTGTTGCTAATGGAATTTACTGTGTGATTCACAAAAAATATAGCTTTTAAAGGTCTTTCTGCTTTCCCAGTACTCATAGGAATGTGAATAATATGAAAGCACCATTTTATCACAGAGTTAACTTTTTTAAAAAATGTAATTAGCTCTTTATTTTGTAATTAGCTCTTTTAAAAATCCATTGTGGCAATATTTTCCTACAGAAACTAATTTTTCTGCAACTAACAAATAAACTTAGGAATATACCTTACCTACATATGTGACAAATGCCAGAAATGTTCTCTGGTTGTCTGACTTAGAGGTCAAGTTATGGGTCATAATTTTTCTTTTTACAGGGAACACAATACTATAATATAAATTTTGAACTCCTTCCAAAGTCCAGAAGTTCATACAATGTTTGCAACCAGGTAGAAATGGATTTGAATCTATCTTTCACACTTTACTGAATGATCTTAGTGGGATAAATCTCTATAAACCTTACTTTCCTTATCTTTCTCTTGGGAAGTAAAAGGTTTGATCCATACAATACTACTGAGGACCAGCTTGACATGGTGCAGAGCAGACAGTGATTGATGTTAATATATTGGCATAAAGTCAATTGAGAGTTTTTTTATAGGCCTACATGACTTGTAGCAAAGGCCGTAGCTGGCATGTGTGAGAGATCAATTCCTAAGTCAGCAGCCAGGGTCAAGACGACCAAATGGTCTGTGAAGGCCTGGCACCTCAAACAAGATAACATCACAGCTTTGCAACTCTTACCCAAATTCCTTTCACCTCTCAGTAGCTGAAGTTAACAGATGAACAGGTTACTCATTAACCACGACCAACATGTTTCTGTGTGCTTTTCACAAGAATGCTTTTTACCTCAATTCACAGACCTTGCCTGCATCAGAAGTACAATCCCATCTCTTCCTGCAACCCATCAACACACTTCCCAACAAGTTGTGCACTTAACAAATACTGGAAACACTGGTGCTTTGTGGTCATAGTCATTTTCTGGCTTTGGCCATCCTGGTTCCCCTTGTAACTAAAATATATCTTGTCTGAGTTTTATTTCTTTGTCATACTCCTGAGCAGGAGATTAGTGGTCAGGGCCTTGATATAGTGTAATTTAAGTAGAATCATGTTATATAATAAGTACTCAGTAGTTAGTGTATTATTATTTTGCAATCCTCATATATTTTTCTTCTGGATTATTTCTCTACTTCACACACTAATACAGCAAGCAGAAAGAAAAAGAGAGACTCATTCCTTTTTTTTATTTATTGACAGCTATTTACTCTCCTGTTTTCTTTTTTGTAATATAAGATGAAGAGTGAGTTACCCCACTTTGACTCTGTAAAGTATTTTCATATCATAATGTACTTACCAATGGAAAAAAAACTTGCACACTTTCTTATAGTCACATTGCAAAACTAGTATTTTATTTATAATTATAACTATTTCTATTACTGCTTATAATTGATGAGAAAAGCTCACTTTACTTTCCAGAAAATCTAGAAGCATCCTGCAATATCCTCTAGAATGACTCTTGCTTTTTCATTTAACTAAATTCCACACATAACTACATATAATATGAAGATTGGACTCTGAAAACTCAAATTACTTTTTACTTTAAATGTGACTACACAAGGACCATTTCATTATGTTGTAAATATATAATGGTTGTTTCCTGAGTAGTACTATGGCTTAGATCTGAAATACTCCTCAAAAGTCTGAAGTTCAGAATTAAACCTTGTTCAAAAGGGGTGTGTAACTGTGGGGGGGTAATTTTGGAAGTACGTATTCTTGTCCATGTTCCTCTTTTCACTCCTTTTCTTGGCCATAATGATGTGAACAGCTTTCCTTTGCATGGCTCTTCCACAAGGTGGTTTCTGTCAAGGACTAAGCTAACCATGACTGAAATTTATCAATAAAATAAACCTGTTCATTAAACTGTGGGTGATGGGTACTTTGGCTCTGTGATAGGAAAGTGACTAATAGAGAAATCTGGTACTGAGACCAAGTTCAGCACTGTGTTTATACTTAACCATGAGGTTTAGAAACCTTTGAAACTGATTTGAAAAAGTTTGACGTTGTTGGTTGAGAATCCTTAGAATGGTGGAAGCTGAAATCAATGGGAAGTTTTTAGTCATAGTTCAGAAAATCAGAATGCAGAAAGGAATACGGACAGTAAGGGCCATGCTCATGAGGTTTCAGTTGAGAACAAGGATACCATTGGCAGCTGAGATAGAGGTTGTGTGTGTTATACTCTGGCAGAATATTTATCTACTTTTTGCCTGTATCCTAAGAACTTGTGTGAGGATGAATTTAAATATGGCAGAAACATTCATGTGGTGGAGTAATTCTCAAGGCAGTCCAATCTCAAGGAAGTAGCATGGGATCTGTTGGATGTTATTAGCCAGATATACAGTGAAAATCAAAAGCAAATGGAAGATCTGAAGGATTCAAAGAGTTTGCAGTTTTCCCATATAGAAATTTTATGCCAATTTGTGTCAAAGGAGAATTGGGTTGTTGAATACATACCATTCAAAAACAAAACAAAACAAAACAAAACAAAAACAACAACAAAGGAAGCAAGTACTTTGCAGAGGGATAAGAGAGTAGGTGACTTGGAGGAATCTCATAAATTATCAAGACTTCAGCCTTCACTAGTGCTATGGTCCAATGCTATAAAATATACATTTGAAGAAAAAGTTCATGGAATGCCTACTCAAGAAGGGCTGTAGAAGGAATTGGTTCCCTGAAATTCATTTCAATATACTCAGTCATCTAATCACTCAGATTTCTGTAGTTATGTTTCTATGGGGTCTGGTTATTGCTTGAGCTAGAAACATGCTTTGGCACTCTCCTTGTGGTGCTTAGCATTACAAGTACGCTGAATCCAAGAATTACGATGTCATGCAGACTATCAGGCTGATTTCAGATTAAAGCTTTGGGAGCCAGGAAAACATGTGTGACAGGGTTACAATCTCTGCCAGGAATCCATGAGAGCCCAGTTTGTGAAGCTGTGAAGTGAAGCTGAAGTTTTTATAGAGTCCCCAGTGTTTGAAGATGCTAGGAATATGGATTGTCTGCTGATGACAGCTGCAGACAGTGTTCAGAGCTTGCCTAAGAGAGGCCATGTGTGCTTTAATCAAAAAACACATTTGGAAAGGGTTGACCCATACCTTTAGAGCATAAATCTCACCATGACCTGTCATGGATGCTAGAGATGTAGCTATAGTATTTAATGCATTCCCTGCTGTGTTTCATCCTGCTTCAGTCCAATTTCTATTTCCCTACTCTTCCCATTGGAATTGAAATATTTAACTTTCACCTTTGTAATATGAGAGTAATTCATTTTTTTTTATTTTTACAGGAGCTCATAGGTAAGATTTTAGCTTGAATCTCAGAGTACATTTTAGACTTGAACTTTTCAATGATGCTTGAACTGCTAAGACTTATTTCAGGACTTCACTCTATCTAGTTTCTAGCAACGATTTTTTTTTTTTTTTTTTTGTGGCACTGGGGATCAAACTTACAGCCTCACACCTGCCAGACAGACGCTTAAGCCACTGAGCCAAACTCCCAGCCCTAGTTTTTTGAAGCAGGGTCGCACTGTGTAGCTCTGGCCGGCCTTGCGCTCGCGTTGTAGCCCAAGCCGGCCTCAAACTCAAAATGCTCCTCCTACCTCAGCCTCCCAAGTGCTGGGATTAAAGGTGTGAGCCACTATGCCCAGCTCTAGCAATGGTTTTTAATTTTTAGTACTATTCTTGAGTTTTCTGCTTTAAAATTCTTTTAATTTACTTCCAATGCCTATCACATGACAGAGGTGGCTCTAAATATTGAAAAGTGGTTCACATCTCAGAACATCATGTATTTACTGTGTGGTTTACAAAACCCGATAACATTAGCCATAAAATAAGCCTCACTTTAAATAGAGATAAAGGTCAATCCTTCTTAGTTTACAGAAAGTTTTCTTGTTGGCAAGCCATACGGGACCCAGGAAAAGTCAGTGCCTCCAGAGAGTCGGCCATGCTGCGACTGGGAGAAGCTGACCAACAAGCCAACTAGCTAGCCTTTCTGGTAATTTGCACAAGCCATGTGGGGCCCAGGAAGAGAAATGTCAGATAGCACCTCTGGTGAGCCTACCTGTTCATGGGCTGAGAATCACCAATCACTCCCACCACCTGTAAGCAACCAGGTGGTTCATAGGACAGGCTGAGGAGATAGCAACTGAGGTACAAAAAATGAACTGAATGCTTGTATTGTTTGGTTGACTTTGGCTGAGTTTGCAGGCCTGGGGTTGGTGGTCTGAGCATATATAGAGAGGATAACAGTATGCAGTATAGCAAATATGGGGGTTTTCTGTCAATCTTGTTTTTGAAATCCGATGCTGTTCTCACTGTTTTGTTTTGTCTTGATTAATTGCTTTGCTTTATTCAATATTCTGTTTTGATTGGTTTTATTCTGTTTTGTTTTGGTTTGATTTACTATATCTGATGGAATGGATGGCTATTGTGAAGATAACAAGATATATTATGGTAGCCATCGCCATTCTCCTACTACCCTGCTTTGAAGTTCTGTACCAGTTTCACTGCTTTGTTTTGATTGAATTTATTCTGTTTTGTCTTGTTGGGTTTTATTATCTTTTAAAAAATTTCTCGTTACCCTTGGAAGTGCACATATGCTCTCTCTGTCTCTCTCTGTCTCTCTCTGTCTCTCTCTGTCTCTCTCTCTCTCTCTCTCTCTCTCTCTGTTTCTCTCTTCCTCTCTCTCCCTCTCCCTCTCTCCCCTTAGGCAGTAATTGTCCAGAGCTATAAAGAATTCATGTTTTGTGTAGAAAGGTCTTTGTACTTAGGAGATCAAAGGGCATCCCATTTAATCATAATGGATCTCTAGTTTTTATCCATTAGGACAACTTTAGCTAGTAAAAGTGATTCTGCGAAACAGTAAGGAATTTCTATCCCTGTATAACTCAGGCTAACTTTGGAAATCCAAAATCTGTAGCCCTAAAAAAATACATACAGAGTTACATTTTTCCCATGGACTGCAAATGAAAAGCAAAGAGAATCAAATTATGATAAAGAAAGCAAGAATGATTAGACATTGAACAACAAGAACACTAGGATCGTTATTATCTGTATTGTTATTTGCTTTCCAGTACAGTTTTTTTTTCTAGTTTTATTCTCTTCTCTTGTACCTTAGTAGCTGTGTGCTTGCATGTGCTATTTTATTCTTGATGCTTTAGACAATTTTCCTGGACTGAATCTCTTTTCTAATTAGGCCTGCACATGTTGCTTTATTCGCTGTGTACTGCCTAGTTCAGTTCCTTTATAGCAAGAACCATTTTGCTTACTGTTCACAAAATTTCTAACTGTGACTTAGTTACAGAAACATTTGTTTGTATTCTATTTAATGTAATTAGTTGAAAGATGGAATGATAATGTCTTGCATTTGTTAAAGACCTAAGGAGTTATACTAGCATTTTTAGTATTACCATTGAATATTCACTTCAAATTCTGAAATTCAATATGCAAATTATGGTCATGACAATTTTTTTAGTTAGTGAGCTCTTTTGAATGCCTGAAGTATAGATTTAGTGACTATTTCAAATTTAATTTTAATAGAATGAAAATTTCCAGCATATAAAAATCTAGTGAATTTTAATATTTGATATGTATTTTAAAGAACTATGCAACTACTATTGCTGTTTCCACACATGCTTCATTTATCTTGGGATATTTTGTAGCATGTAGAAGGCACTCAATAAATGTTAGATGGCTAACTACGGAACAAGAAATAGAAGTAACAGGATGATATTTCCATTTGGTAAATTTATTGTGGCATGTTCTATGTGATAATTAAATGTGTACAGACCAAGATTACACTCCCATGATATAAATACAAGGCTTTGAAAGTATACTTTTCATTCAATTTTCAAGAAAACATCATTCTTTTCCAATAGAAAAATGATTCTAAAATTATAATGGAAGACAACATGTTTTAGTATACACATGTACTTTTCTAGCTGTTTTCCACAGCTAAATTTAAGCACAAAATGAGGTAAAAATTTAAACCAATATACCATAATGATGATGTCACTGTTATGGCTTCTATCTAGAGGTCCCATCAAATCCTCATGCCATCGTAGGTAAGGCTTTTCGAAGTTGGCTGGATCTAGAGTGCTTGATGCCGAGATCAAGGATGTGATGCTGAGACTGATTCATGGTGCAATGCTAGGATTGAGTGTGACTGTTACCTGTCCTAAGGGTGGGTACCATGGATAAAATGTAAGAGACAGAATGTGGATTGCGCTTGTCTTGCTCATCCCTTATCACTTGCGGCTGCTGCTTATTTTATGCTGTCTCCTGCCTGCTTCATGTTGCCCCTCTGCTATGCCACATTGCCTTGGAGCAGCCACATACGAACTGAAACCTTTACAAACTGTGAGCTCTCATAAGCCGTTCCTCCATAACTCTGGGTGTTGGATACTTTGTTTTAGCAATAATAATAGTAACTAAGACAATCATCATGCAAAAAAAATTGACTACTCAAGGGAATACATTTTTTTGTCCTTTCAATAATGAGAAGTGAAAAGAAAAAAACAATAATGTAAGACACAGCTACAATAACTATTTGCATAGCTTCAGCATGGTGGCATAAAGCTTCAGAAGAATTTTTAATGTGCTGTATATTTATTCTTCATTCTATTTGAAGCTCTCCAAAGCATATATTGCATAAAAGTATGAACTAGAAGGACTCATCAATTTATGTAAATGAATACAATTTTTGGACACTGGTATAAAAGGTCTTTAGTCAAAATGGTGTTCTAATTTTACTTCATTCATTAAAGAAAGAGGAGAATGTTATGTCCATCTTGTCACATAAAAATAAAGATTCATATCACTTTTCATTTCTCTGTTACTCAGAAATGGATTGTATTGTCACTGCAGCATTCAGAGTAGGCTAAAGGATATATTTTGGAAACAAAACATCACAATGCTTGAGTGGCTTAAAATATCAAAGTTTGCTTCCTATTTTCCCACACTACTTAAGTACTTACACTCTGGAAAATTGCCTTTCACTATGGAAAAAGAAAGGGAAGGAGTCAATAAATTGCAAACTGTTTCTCAACCTTTCCATGAGAATATGACATGAATAACTATTTTTTATATTTCAGTGATGAAAGCAAGCCACATAGCCACACCTAACTGCAAGGAGACAAAATACTACAATTTTACCGTAAGTCCAGAGAATAAACTAAGAAACTATAAAGTAGTAATGATGATAAAATTCCCTTTTTCTAAACTATATATCTTAGTCCAAACAACATTTGTTCAAATTATCTATATTTAATAAAGGTGACATAATTTTAGACTGCTGATCACTCTCAAAGTTCAGCAAGTCATAGTTGATACAATTATTTGATTTATGCTAGTTTAAATGATAAAGATATATTATCAAGTAACTTCTGTTCAGTCTTTAGATTCCATTCCCACCTCCTTCATCCCCTTTTTGTAATCAAATATCTGTTTAATAAGTGATAACACAGAGGGCTCAATTTTAAAAATTAGGTCCTTAATTAGATTTCTAGCCCACTGAGTAAGATCTACTTCAAAGTACTTCAAATTCTACAGAGTACCTCAGGAAATATCTTTCAATGCTGTTTTTAACTCACAAAGTCCTTAATTTGAAGACCCATATATGGAGTTGATGATCTCTGTGCCCCAGTGCTTATTTGAAAGCTTCAAAGTGGGTTACAAGTATATGAAAGATATTGGGCTGGAGACTGACTATGATCAATAAAATTCTCAAGCTTCATAAAGCACATACTAGTGTGCACATGAATAGTTGTATTTAATGCCATAAATGGAACATCTTCTCTCACAGAATTTTGCCAACATTGAATCTCTCTGGTCAAGAAACCATCCTCAAAGGCATTACAAAAATTTTATTAGCATAACTCTTTTGTAGATATTTTCAGTCAGCAATTTAAGACTGTAATAAGTCCAGGTGCTCTTATACATAAACTGCAGAGACTCTCATTATATTCCTAGCCTTATGCAAAATTACCATGAAAATGAAAAAGAAATCTTGATTCATATTTTACTGTTAATTTTTAAATGAATTTATCAGCATCCCACTGTTATAGTCAGAGTTTGCAAGGGAATAGACTTAATGCAGGACACATAATTTATAAGATTATTTTATAATATTCATCTCAAAAGTCAAATGCACAAGTGTGCAAGAGATCTGATAGCATGCTACAGACCTGAAGAATTCAACTGAGGCCCTAGTTCCCATGTCAATGGCTTGACATCAAAGGCCTAAAGCCCAAGACAATGTCTTCCACATGTAAAGCCAGAGGCTAAGAGCCCATGGCATTGTCTCATGCAAGTCAATATCAAGAATCTGCACTGTGAAGGCCCTAAGACCAGTGGTGGAAGTCAGAAAGCCTGCAATGGTTGGGTAAAGAATCTCTGTCAGAAGACTGAGGGATCTCCACTGGATCCAGGAAATGATGCTCAAGGCAAAGACCAGAGATACCCCAAGAGAACATCAGTCATCCTCTACAACAGTGAGGAGTCACTTTTCAGATGATGAAAACAACTGAGCTCATATCAGGAAAATCAGCCATGGCAAGCTTCTCCAGGAAAATCAATAGCATAGAATATTTCCCTCTGTCTTAGTTACTTTTCTGTCATTGCTGAGACAGAATACCTGACACCCAAAATTAGGGAAGGAAGGGTTTATTTCTTACAGTTCTCGGGGGTTTCAGTCCATGCTCTGTTGACTACAAGGCAGCGTGGCATGACGGAGCAACCATTCATGGTGGCCATAACAGCAAGGCAAATCTGGGAAGAGAGAGAGCCAGACACACTGCCTTCCTCTCATCCTTACACTGTATGTCGGTTCCATTCCTGGGCAGGTGCAACACTCACATCACCAATCAAAGCTCTAGACAACAAACCAATCATGAATGCCAGACTCAGCTGTGCTTATGCCATGATTACATGAGCCTTGACGGGGTCACAGAACCATACACATAACACCCTCCAGTCTTTTTATGCTGTTGACAAGAATCCTCAGGTGTGTCTTCCAAACCCAGAACTAGACTGACTCAATCAGCTAGACATTTGCACTTAAACTGAATATTAGTTAGTCCAGCACAACTACATTATTAAATTTGTGGATGTAGATGGAGGATCATCCTTCACAACGCCTCTGTCAAACATATTTCCCAACAGATATATGAAAATGATTTTTTCAAGAGTTTAAAATGTGGCTATTAATTGTGAATCTCTGTAATAATGGTAAACAAGTATGAGTTTTAAGTTATACTAAGTCATTACTAAAAGCTTCGCAGATTCCTTGTTCTATCTGTGTCTTTCTTGTACATTGTCAAATGAGATTTTGTTGGCCATTTTTTTGTAATTTTATTTTCTATTAAGACTGATTTGTAATAGAAAGGAAATACTGATAATACTTATCAAAATATTTTTAATATGACAGCAAAAATAAAAGTCAATGATTTTTTCAGTATTGTGGTTAGATTTCCATCACTGCTTCTTTCATCTTAAATCACTGGTATGATGGGCACAGTAAGTATTTGTGTGTTTTCTAATTTCTATTTTATGGAGAGGAAGGATGACCCTTTAAAGACCATTTGGCTGAATAAAAGCTGACCTGAGATCATAGGAGCACTGCAGAACTACCATCATCTCTGGATAAAGGGTCAGCATTACTGACCTTAGTTAATGACAAGTTTGATGTGCATTACTGTAAGTTCTGCCTGATGTTGTTGCCACAGACACAGATATCCATGCTCTGAAGGAGTTTTACAATGAAAGACAAACTAGGACAATACTGTAAATTATATACTTCTAGATCTTATACAAAAGAGCAACATATACTCCATTGCTACATTGTCTTATTTATTTCAAAAGTTGTATAATATCACACCTACTTCCATTTATTAAGTGATTGCTACAAGTTAGTATGGTACTAAATACTTTGAAAACATTATCTCATTTAGTTTTCATAATGACCCTCTGAAATAGATAATAGTGTTATTGTCAGTTTTTGCATAAATAAATTGAAGCTGATAGAAATCATTTAAGTTGCCTAGATATGCAGCCAGTAAGTGATATGAGTAGAATTCAACTCTGGTTACTTTTACATTAAGGTTATGTTTTTAAATGCTCTAATATTGATTTTATTTATTTATTTATTTTTTAAAATTTTATTTTAAAGATAGTAAAATCCAACAAAACATAACAGAACAAAGTCAATCAAAACAAAGCAGTAGAACTGGTACAGAACTTCAAAGCAAGATACTAGGAAAACAATAGCTACTATAGTATATCTTGTTATCTTCACAAGATAACATTCCATCAGGTATAGTAAAATCAAACCAAAACCAAAACAGAATAAAACCAATCAAAACAGAATAGGAAATAAAGCAAAAAAAAAAAAAAAGAAAAGAAAAAGCAAGAACAATATTGGGCCTCAAAGACAAGACAGAAGGGAATCCCCTGTATGTGCTACATTGCATACTGTCATCCTCCAAAAAGATGCTCAGACTGCCGGCCCCAGGACTGCAAAATCAATCAAACAGTGCAAGCATTTAGTTGTTTTATGTACTTTAGTTGCTGTCAACTTAGCCGGTCCTCTGAATCAGCAAGTTGCTTACAGGGTGGGGGTGGGGCAGTGTCCTTGACTCTCAGCCTGCATGCTGGTAGGCTCACAGGAGGCGCAGATCTTTCTCTTTCTTGGGTCCGCACCATGAGCGTCACTCACCAGGAAGGCAGGCTAGTTGTCTTCTGGTTGCATCCTCCCTGACCCAACGTGATGGGTTCTTGGGAGGCACAGATCATTCTCTTCCTCTAATACTGTTTTTAAATATAAAGTATTTCCTAATCTCTGGAGAGAAATTATACTCCTCCATTAAAACTGTGCCTGAAACATAAAAGATGCTTAAAAATTATTAACTGTATAGTGGTAAGTTTGATTTTCCTAATTAAAGGTCTATTCTAAGATTATCACTGTCACCAAGACATGTTCTGCTCAGTTCCTGTGGTTATGAATACAAAATTATGGACCTTACCTCCATGATTAAGTCACATTGTATGGCATAGCTGATCTTAAGATAGGGAAATTGCCTGGATGGGTCTGACCTAATCATACAAACATTTTTAAAGCAGTTTTCTCTGGCAAGTAGAAAAATAGGATGTCAGAAATTTAAAATATAAGAATGTAATACATTGATAGTTTGAATGTGAAAAGGCATACTGTAAGGAATATAGGTGCACCTTAATAGCAGAATGTGGCAGCCAGCTAAATACAGGGACTTGAATCCCATAACTACAAAGAGCCTAATTCTGTAAAACTAAAGATAGTGTAAGATAAATTTTCACCAAACGTTAAGGATAAGAACTTGGCCAAATACCACACATATTTCAGCATAGTGAAGCTCAAAACAGAAAACTCAGTTAAATGATGTTAAACTTCTGATCCAAAAATTATTAAGCAATAAATGCATACTATTTTGAGCTTCTAAGTTTTAGGTAATTTGCTGCACAACAATAGAAATTTAATATGCCAGTTATCTTACTTATTTTTCTCATGGTTGTTAGAAAGTACCCAATGCCCACAAATTAAGGGAGGAAAGGTTTTCTTTAGCTCACAGTTTGTAGAGCTTTCAGCCCATAATTAGCTGGATTCAAGGTAAGGTGGCACATGGCAGACAGGCATCAAAGAGGATAAACAGGTAATTGTGGGCAGAAGGTAGTAAAGCAAACAAGGGAAAAACACATCTTTTTCTAATCCTTGTATCTTATCCAGGCTCCTCTGGGGGGTAGCACTCACAGCCTTTTCCCTAACGCCCTTGACCCTAGCATTGAACCATGAATCTATTCCACTGTCTCATACTCTAGATTCAGCCATCTCTGAAAAATCCCACCTCTAACTGTATGAGGCTTTGGGGTGGGGGAACATCAGCACACCAGCCATAACACCAATTATCTATGGGTAAACAAATATATATTTACAAGTCTATTTGCAAAGGATGTATCTTCTTACTTCTTATTATCTATTTTTGTATTTTGGTATTCATTTATGTTTTGGATTTCTCATGAGACAGCTCATGCATGTTTAAGCTCATATATCTGATTTATCTCTTAATGTTATGGTCTCATGGTCCACCCATTTTCCTACAGGTGACTTAAGTGTAATTTTATTTATGTCAAAGTAATACTGCATTGAGTATAGATATTGTATTTTTGTCATTCATTCATCTGTTACTGGACATATTGGCCACTTCCAAGGTTTAGCTGTTGTGAATTGTTCTGCTTAAAACATGATTATACATGCACTGTGGTAATACAATGTCTGACTCTTTCAGGGTGATATCTAAAAATGAAGAAATAAGAGGAATGGAATTACAAGTTTCATTTTGTGACAAATATCCATACTGATTTCCATGACAGCTGCACTAATTTACATTCCCATGAACAATGTAGAAGGTTTTTTTCTTGCAGACTCACTAGCATTTGTTATTGTTTGATTTCTTGATGATAACCATTTTTTCCTGCAGTAAGATGAAATTGCAATGTTGTTTCAGTTTGCTACTCTAACGGTCAGAGATGTGGAGCATTTCTGTCCTGTATTTATTGGCCATATGTAGTTTTTCTGAGAAGTTTCTATTCCTTTCAGTTGCCCAAGGGAGGGGAGGGGTAGGGGATGAAACTAGAAATAATATATGTAATGTATATGTACTAAATCCTCATGAGGAATGTGATCATTATGCACTGCAAACATGTACTAATAAAAATTAAAAATTGAAAACATGATTATTAGTTTCCTTTTTCTACACAATGGATATACCAGTCTTTCAAATTTTCATGTCCTTAAAGTATCACTGTCAAAGGAAAATTTTTATTGTCAATCTTTATACATTTATGAAAATGGTCCAATATTTCCAAGATCAACAACAACTTTAAAGAATCATATGTACTATTTTCCCTTTAACTTCACATATTTCACTAACCAGTATATTCTCTCTGCACATTCTTTTATTGCCAGCATACCATGGTTCAATGCTATTAAGCATTCTGATTCAGTATTATTTTGTATAGGCTTTTTAAAAGTTCCAATCACACTTCCAACTATAATACTTTTAACTGAATCTTTAGTGCAATGTATAATAAACAGTTTAAGGACAGCCTGGAATTTATAGTTATGTCTAAGAATTCAATACAAATAACAATTTTACCATGAGTTATGCATTATAGAACAAATGACTCATAATATGAAAATGGAGACTATGGGTCCTTTATCTTAATGGAAAAATATGTATTTTTACCTGTAGTGGTACAATGCAGGGATTTCAACATTGATAGAACGAGCTAGTTAGCTAGCTAGCTAGATAGATGGATAGTTGTTTTTGGCTTATGCTTTAATACAGTGTGCTCCAAAAGTAGGTTGGAGAAATGTTGCTGTAGTTCATAGTGTTAGAGGTTGAGTGAATTTTTTTTCTACTGTGATTTCCAGGGTTGAGTGCTAGAAAGAAAATCTTTAAACTTGTGAACTGAAAAAATTTGACCTGGAAATCATTGAAAGAGATTAAATATGGATCATCGAGGACACCTTTATTATAGACTTATTTTTATCTCCATAATTACACTTTGAGAAGAGCAAATAATTTAGAAGTTTTATTGAATACCATATCTGCAGCTTGGTTAAAAAGCTAGTTACAACTCTACTAAATCCCAGTGTCCTTCTTCCACAAGAACCAGCATCACCTATAACATAGAATGATGTTTATTTATGGTAGGCCTAGTTCATTCAAAGGTTCTGATTCTAATTCTATTTTTTTTTTTTTGGTACTAGGAATTGAACTCAGGATCTTCCACTTGCCAGGCAGGTGTTGTGCTGTTGAGCTATATCCCTGGCCTCTGACTGTAAGTAGGAAGCAAATATTAGTGAGATAATAGAATACCATGGATCGGTTTGGTGTAAAATCTAGAGAATAAAAAGAAAATACAAAAATGTACATTTTCAGTGTTTTTAAATTGAAGCCATAGAACATCTTATCTTTTCCCTGGGGAAGTTCAGTATATTTGTATCAGTGTATGTTATGTTAGGTAGAATATCCTACATTTAGTTTGAATCAAAAGAGAGTGCATGTGGGTATTCTGATCTGTAATTTACAGTCTAAGTGTCACCACATGGTTTCAGTCAAATAAGTTATTTAGAAAACAGTTTAGAGCTCTCTGAGAATTCTCATCTTCTACCTCTCTTGTACTTACCTATGTTTTCAGAGCTGCATCATTCAAGGTTTCAAAATAAGAAGCAACCATAAATTTCTGTGGGAACATTTCCCTACTTACCCAGTCATCTGAAAGGATTAGATCACAGTTATATTGTAAAGAATTTGCAGATAAAGGTCATGCAGTAATTCTGTGGAAGAATTTCACTGAATTGAAGTCATGAAAGGGAAGAAAGGTACATGCACATAAACTGAATATCAGTGGAATCTGGTATTCTTTTTTATTTATTGTCCAAATATTTTCTTATATAATTGTGATCTGCAGTTAATCATATCATTCTAAGCATTGTATAAAAGAACGAACTCAAGTACAAAGGGCTTACCAAATTGTCTAAAAATAATTATTTGATATATATATATATATATATATATTTTTTTTTTTTTTTTTTTTTTTTTTTTGCAGCACCAGGGATCGAACTCACAACCTCGCACCTGCCAAGTCAGACGCTTAAGTCACTGAGCCAAACTCCCGGTCCTAGTTTTTTTGAGGCAGGGTTGCACTATGTAGCTCAGGCCGGCCTTGTGCTCACGTTGTAGCCCAAGCGGGCCTCGAACTCACAATGCTCCTCCTACCTCAGCCTCCCGAGTGCTGGGATTAAAGGCGTGCGCCACCACGCCCCGCTTATTTGATATATTTAGAGAGAAAGATGCTTAAAAATTTTGACTAGTGTCCTAATTCAACACATTGATTAAAATGAGAGAAATATTTGCCAAGTGCTTGCTCTATTTTTGTTAAATTTCTTTCTTTCTTTTTACTTAAAAACATTAAGAATGCCTCTAAAACAGAGATCCACAAACTATAGCTTACGTGTAAGATTCAGGCCATTTAGTTTTATATCTGTATTTTAAGCATAGCTAAAAATTTTCTTCATATGTATGACTGTCTTCCATGATGTTAACTATACAGTAGTTGTGACTGTATTGTTCTGAAGTCTAAATTATTTGCTTTTTGACACTTTACAGGAAAAGCTTACTGATGTCTCTCATAAAACGTTAAACCTGTATATATGATAATTAAATTTATAAGGCCTTAAAATATAAATAAATGAACCTGAAGCTGAAAAAACAAAAGGAGGCCAAAGGAAGGCGGGAAGAGAATAGAAATATGCTATGTGTATGTATCAATTCCCTACAATAAATTTAATCTTTAGTTACTGCAAAAACGTACTAATAAAAGATGACCAATTATATCCAGAAGATACTGTCATTAAGTCGCTGTTTTTCAGTATTCTGTAAATTAATATCATGTCATCCATACTATAGGTGAAGTTCCTCTACTGTGATCAATTTTCTTAGTGGATGATTCAGTTTTTATACTTGTCATTTATTTATTTAGCTTCATAGTCTTCCTTCCTACACTATCTACATCTTGGTTTGGTCTCCATCCTTTACTCCAAATGCTGTTACTGCAAATGAGAGCTCTACAAGTGATTGTGTAACTTCCATAACTCTTTTTTTTTTACATACATGGCTACCTGCATGCCAGACTAGGTTTCAAAGTCTATCATTAAACATTAATTATAAGCATTGTATAATGGATTGGGCTCAGAGCATCACTGAGTTTATCCAAAGGAGTATTTCTCATATGGATGTATAGTTGTAGTTTCAGATACCAGTCATCCAAATTTTCTTTATCTACTCACAGTAGGTAATACATGCTAGAGCAAGAAACAATTGCAAGTGTTGGGTTAACAATTTCATGGAGAAAGGATGGATTTGTTATAGGTAGAAGCTTAGACAAGAAAAATATGTAGATAAAGATCATAAAATATTTTCATGAATTCTGAAAAGGAGCAAAGCATAATCCTATCACATTTTAATTTTTAAACTTTAATACTAATCAAAGCCAAAACCAGTTCTTTATACTAGAAAAAAGTAAACAACTTAAAATAATTTGGTAGTGAGTCCAGGCCATCAAGTAAAAACATAACTTTAGATAACAGAGAATGAGCACTATCAGGTGGTGGTGCAAGATTAGGTAAAAAACAATTAGAATGGAGACCTGGAGGAGCTGTTTCCATTGCAACAATAGAGTGGTCAACAGGGATTATCATTCTATTGGGTGACTGATGGACAGTTTTCAAATGAAAGTAGTTATATTTGTACTTTAATTTTCTTGAACACATAGCACATTAATACAGCAGGGAAAACTGGATAAATTCCCAGTACTGGTTAGCGCTACTGCTATTGTGGAACTCACAATATATTTAGTTTCATCTGGCTTACAGAGAAAGAGGTAAAGGACTGGGAAAGCAAAGAGGGAGAGGGAAATATTCTCACTGCTCTCTGAAACTCAATCATTTCACTGAGAATTCTTTGTGATATCTATGAAGAGTATCTAGCATGGTCTGTTTATCTCTGTACACATTGTTTTATAGTACTTGAAATCAGTCAATGTCTTCAAACAAATCTTAAATGATGTCTGATGAAAATATTCATGATTTTAGTATCAAACTGTGAAATCTGCTATTGGAACTGGCTTTTTTTTTTTTTTTTTTTTTTTTTTTTTTTTTTTTTTTTTTTTTTTTTTTTTTTTTTTTTTTTTTTTTTTTTTTTTTTTTTTTTTTTTTTTTTTTTTTTTTTTTTTTTTTTTTTTTTTTTTTTTTTTTTTTTTTTTTTTTGCGGCACTGGGGATCGAACTCACAACCTCGCGCCTGCCAGGGCAGGCACTAAAGGCACTGAGCCAAACTCCCAGCCCTGGGTTTTTGAGGCAGGGTCGCACTATGTAGCTCAGGCCAGCCTTGCGCTGGCTATTTTTATTTGAGTTGAATTTTTACATGTGTGGAGGGCAAATTTTCAAGTCTTCACACAATTCCTTTGAAGTTGAGGTAAAGATTTGCTTTGCAGGAACAGGATTGGGCTTCTGCTACAAATAGTTCCTCAGGTTAATTCAGATGTATTTTCAAAACCTAAAAATCTATTCAGTATATGGCATAACCTTCTGAGTAATCTTCAGTAGGAGACCCTAGGGTAAAAGCTGTGGAAAATAATAGCAAGAGTTTCACAGAAGATAAAATCATGAAAAATTAAGACACACAGATGCACAAAAGAAGTATATGTTTAAAACGTATTTCGTTACTGCCTACAGAAAGCTTACATTTGCTAATAACTTCAAATTATATGTTCCAGAACATAAAACTAGCATCTTGCTCAAAATTTCCTACAATTTTGTATCATTTTTATACATAAAATAACCATTCCACCAAGCAGGAATTACTGGCCGAACTTGAAATATTTCTTCTCTTTCATTCCTTCAATCTAAGTTTTTAAAGGAATTCTGTCTGTTCTTCCTCCAAATATGTACGTTTCCTGAAACTATATTTTCTTAATAAAATTCTAGTCTTAGGAGTAATTATCTTTAACATGCATTTCTATGATATTTTTCAATTCAAATATCCATCTGTCTTCATTTCCAGAACATCCTTAATATTAAACTAACAAAAATAAATGCATTGCCCCTATTCTTAATAATCTTCAGTGACTTCTTAGAGCCTGGTATATCAGATTTTATCTCTGTTCACTGCAATCTATTCTTGGTTTATCTACACAGATACCTCTTTCTTCTGCAGGATAAGCCATTCTCTCCAGCCAGGGCAACATTTGCATTACAGTACTAACAATGCTATTTTAATTAAGGTTCCATGAAATATTAACTACTTGTTTTAGTTACTTTCTCATTTCTGGGACAAAACACCTGACACTCAAGTTTAAAGGAGGAAAGTTTATTTTAACTAACAGTTTGTGGTTTTAGTCCATACCTGTCTGACTCCTAGACAGGTAGAATGGCACAGGGGCATGACAGAGGACAAACAGTACATGGAAGCACAGGCAGCCTGCCTTCCAGCATTTCCTTTGTATTTCATCCTGGCTGTAAATATATTGTTTGGTGCTCCTCATATTTAGGGTAGGCCTTATTACAGGCAACCTGAACGTTGCTAAACCAATCAGTGGCCTAATAAATTATTACATTTCCTTAATCCACATTCACAGACCCTAAATCCAGCCACTTCCAAGAATCTCCAACTATGAGCACATGATGTTTTTGGGAGAATGCCTAGATATAACCCATACCACTGCTACAACATTAGCAGACAACTTTTCATATCTCAAGCATAAGACCAAATTATTTTATACATCTTTAATGCTCACAAAATTGTTGTAAACTCCAATGACTCTTATCTGTGTTTATAACTGAAAACCCTAGTACTAGAGAGTTAGTGATTTTCTCAGCGTTACATAGTAGCAGAGTGAAGATTTAGATTCACTTTGGTATAAACTAAAAAGCTTATGCTCATGTGTTCACTTTCTGCCAATGTTTTAATCTTTCCCAACTTTGTAACTACTGAAATGTACGCATCCAGTCACTGTATGCGTACCTTTTACAAGTAAATTAAAGCAGTATGCATACTTTTAGTATCTATTCTTTTCCAATATGTAACAACTTTAACATTCAACCATACTTTATGTGTGCTTGTAATTTGTACATGGTCCTTAAAATAGCATTTGATTTTGTAAACATATGATAATTTCTCTATTTTTTGCTTCTAAAAAACAATGTTAATAAATACAAAATTCAAGGGCCACTGAAACTCTCATAAACTTCTTGTAGAAATGCAAATTGGTACAGGTACTTTAGAAAACTTTAACAGTCTACACAAGAGTGAACATACATACCTTTTGATATGACAATTCCACTAGTAAATATATAGGAAACAGATTAAGTGTATATTTACACCAAATGAAAAGAGTACAAAGGTTTATAGCAGCACTCCTTCTCTTTTCAGTTTAACTAGGAATCAGAATGTGTAGTGTTAAATTTTGTATTACTTTGACTTTCCCTTGATTAATAATGGAGTTTGGGAATTTATGGCAATTTGAATATCACTTCAGTAAAGCACAATTTCTAACCTTTAACCATTTGTGAGAGTTAGCAAGCTGTGTCAATTTGAGTAAGAGAAGCCCAAATAAATTGGATTAGCATAGATCTGAGTGTGGTTGAAGGAATTTACTAAAGATGAAAGACCCACCCAGAATATGACTGACACCAACCAATTGGCTGGTAGCCTGAATGGAATACGATGCAACAAAGAAGTAATTCTCACTTGTTTCTTCAGAGGAGCTCTGGTCTTCCCCTTTATCTTGAACTCCACCTCCCAGTTACACAGGCTATTTGGCCACCCAGTATAGACTCCCCAGCCTTTCCGAGTAGATTCTTCAGTTTTTCATCACACACCCTTCAGTCCCCTGATATAAACTTACACAAGATAGTACCGTGAGCTCCAGGTCTTTGAACTTTGACTGGATCCTTTGGCTCTCCATCTCACAGACAACTTCTTGCATTCTTTCACAATTGATTCTGAAGGTGACCATTGTAAGCCTGTCTTGCAAATATTTATATATTTATATGTCTTGCATTAATTCTTTCTTCTGATAATCACTGACTGACACAAGCTTTGGTACTGGGAATGACTCTAGAGAAACATTTTAAAGATGAAATTCTTTAATGGATTTACTGGTTCCTATGAATGGCTTTCTCATTTGACTGGAACTAAAGTTACCATGGTCTCTTCTTACGGTACCATGGGGAATACGTACAGTCATTAGTGTGAACTCTTTAAAGTAAAACACATTCCAGATTAATTTGATTATCCTAAATCATAACTTGTGAGATGTAAGTACTTGATGACTCCATATGTGATGTGCTTGAATATTTTTAATTTATCTTATCTTTTTTTGAAACATGATTTTTTACCTTAAAAACAACAAAAAAGGATAAAAATGGTACAGAATTTCAAAATAAAATAGGAAATTAATACTAGTTAATATATTGCATATTGTTATTTTAAAAGTAGTTGTTCAGATTACAAGACTTAGGAATGAAAAAATGATCAGTCAATGAAAGCACAAACTGTTCTTTTTGATGAACCAGCAGAGATTAGTATTATAGTTATCTATCTTGTGTATATATATATATATATATATATATATATATATATTATATGATCTTTTCCTTTCTTTCTTTATTCTTTCCCCTATCCCAGTTGTTCTTTCTTTTTGAGCACTTTCTTTACCTTTCATTTTCACAAAATCTATTGTACATTTTGGATCTTATTTAGTCTTTCAGTTTTCTTTTTATACTAGGGAGACAATATAATACTTATTTCGTTTACAAGTATGGTCTCAAGTTGCATCCACTTACCTATAAAAGCCTCAAGCTTATCATTCATTATAGCTGAGTAATATTCCTTTGTATAAAAATACCACATTTTTTATCCATTCCATGGTTGATGGGCATTTGGGTTGTTTCCAAGATTTAGATATTATAAATTGTGCTGCTGTAAGCATGGGTGCACAGACATCACTGTGGCATGATGTTGTTAGTTCTTCTGGGAAATTACTCAGAAAGGGAACAGCTCGATTGAATGGGACCTCCAATTCTATATTTCTGAGGTATCTCTATACTGATTTCCACAGTGGTTGTACCAGTCTACGTGCCCACCAATAGTGGAAAAGGGTACCTTTTTCTCCACAGTCCCACGAACATTTGTTATTGGTTGATTGCTTGATGACAGTCATTTTTTCTGAAGTAAAATGGAATTTCAGTGTTATTTTAATTTGTATTTCTAGAATGACCAGTAATGTTGAACATTTAGTCATGTGTTTATTGCCATTTCCAGTTTTTCATCTGAGAAGTGCATGTTCATCTCAGAAGCCCATTTTTGGATTGGGTCTTCATATTTGGGAGGCCTGATATTTTCAATTCTTTATATGTTCTAGATGTAAGTCCTTTGTATTCTCAAGACAGGATTTCACTATGTAGTTCAGACTAATCCAGAACTCACTTTGTAGTCCAGGTTTGCCTTAAACTCATAGCTATCCTCACGCCTCAGTCTCACAAATGCTAGGATTACAGGGCTGTGCTGCCATGATCTGCTTTAATGTTTTTAGCGGAGTGTGAAATATGATGCTGGTTGGTTACAATTAGCATTTCCAGATAAAGTGGCAAAGGAAGACAGTGAGCTTAAAACATGCACAGGAAAAAAAGACATGCACAGGAAATCTAAAATCTTCTAAATATAAGGACAAATTTCTAAAGGAAACGATGAGTTCAAAGATTCAAATTTCCAGTTCTACACACAAGCGAAGTACCTGAAAGTTTCAAAATGCATCCTGGGGCAGAATCTCTGGTCTTTTAGCCACAGGGTTGAGATTTCAGAAACCCAAACACAGGCTCCCGTAATTTGATTGGTGGAAATACAGCATAAATTTAATGCTCAGCCTTAAAAGGTATCTAAATTGAGGCTGAGAGCACTGATGAGGTAATAATAAGACTTGGTAAACTTGGTTGGATATGTTTTGGAGGATAATCATGAAACTGAGGACATTGAGTTCCTAGATTCTAATGAGATCATTTTGCTAAAGTAAGAGATTTCCCCACCCACAGTTTTGGGCCCAAACCCACCCATAACCCCTGTGATGATGGCCTCTCACATATCTGATGAAAATAAAGCTGTGCTGACCAAGCATGATAATTCTGACGTTCCTCAGGTCTCACCCTCATCTCCCAGATTTGCCTCTAGGAACATAACAGGGCTCAAATCACAGAAGGCTCCTAAGGGTGAGGTACATAGTGTGATTCATGTGGAAGTCCACAGTTCTTCCAATGAATTTCTTGAATTTCATAACTGTTATAAGTGGAAGCCTGATGAGCAAGCATGGGAAAGAATTTTATTGGTGTAGAAAAATGGTGGCAAAATCATAGACCTAGATCAGGCTGAGGTTTTCCACATGAGATCATAAACTAGAAAAACTGAATGTAATGTTGCAGCTTGTGGAGTAAACAAAAGGTGTTAGTAGTTTTTTTGGCTGCATGGCAGAAGTATGTATCAAAAGATGCCTCACTAGTGAATGAGTTAGAGATGCCTGATATTCTGTGGTTTACTGCTGATGAGGGAATTCTAAAGTTCAGTGAAATGCTGGAATGAATCTGTCATGTAAAACCTAATTCTTCACACTAGGATCAACCACAACGTGTTCCTTTTAGTAAAACTTTGAGGAACAGATTTCTAAGTCAAGTATGGACATAAATGGTTCTTTTCAATGAACTAAAAGAAATTAGTAGTAAAATTATCTTAGGTATTATATATATATATATATATATATATATATATATAGTCTTTTTCCTTCCTTCCTTTCTCTTTTCATCCATCCCAGTTGTTTTTCCTTTTGAGCAATTTCTTGACCTTTCACAATATCTATTGTACATTTTGAATCTTATTTAATTTTCCAGTTTCTTACACTAGGGAGGCAATATGATGTTTACTTATACAGGTCTTATTTTTTCCACTTGTGAGTATGATCTCAAGTTGTATTCATTTACCTATAAAAGCCTTGAGTTTATCTTTCTTTATGACTGAGTAGTATTCCATTGTATAAAAAAACCCACATCGTTTTTATCCATTCTTCAGTTGATAGGCATTTGGGTTGTTTCCAAAATTTAGGTATTACAAATTATGTTGATATAAATGAGGGGCACATATATCAATATGGTATGATGTTTTTAATTTTGGGGGGAAAATACGTAGAAGGGGAATAGCTGCGTGAAATGGGGCATGTAATCCTAGTTTTTTGAAGGAATCTCCACATTGATTCCCACAGTGTTTGCACCAGTCTACACTCCCACCAACAGTGGAGAATGGTTCCTTTGTTCCCACAGTCCCTCCAGTATTGGTTATCAGTTGATTTCTTAATGCTAGCCATAGTTTCTGGTGTGAGATGGAATTTCAGTGTTGTTTTAATTTGTATCTCTCAAATAACCAACATTATTGAACATTTTTTATATATTTATTGCCATTTGTATTTCTTCATCTGAGAAGTGTGTGTTCATCTCAGAAGCCCATTTTTGGATTGGGTCTGTGAATTTGGGGGATCTGATTTTTTAAAAGAATATTCTATATATATGTACCTTGTCTGAGAAACAGTTGATTAAAATTTTTCTGACTGTGTGGTTTGTCTCTTCACTCTGTTGGTGATTTCTTTTGATGTGCAAAACATTTCATTAAGATGACATCTCAGCTGTTGATTCTTTGAAGTAGTTTGGATTTTGTTTATGAATTCTCTGCATACGCCTGTATCTTCAATATGTCTACCTAGTTTTGCAATGACAAGCAGAAACCAAAAAATGACACCCAGGGTTTGGAGGGAGGTGTATTTATATCGATAGGCACTGACTGGGATCATTCCCAGAACATCGACCCTGATCTCTGTTGGTCTAGGACTTATATGAGATAAGCAAGAAGGAAGTACAAGAGGAAGAATGACTGGTCAGTTAGGTGTTTCTAAGAGACAGAAGCAAGTGGAACTGTAACAAGAACTATTACCTGGGCAAGAAAGAAACTGAAGTATACTGGATTGGGAAGGTGCGTTTTTGTTACATTTCCCCCCTCTTTTAGTTTCCCTGGCAAATCTTTGATAGTACATATGATCTTGTGAGAGAAGGCTCAACTAGAAGGAGTCAGTGATCCTAGAATGGGACCCACACAAACTTCAAAGATTATCTTATTGCAGAGAGTTTCCCTAAGATTATTTTTTTAGGAAGAGACATAATTTAGGCCTCTCTTTTCTGTAACATTACTCTGGCAAAGGAATGAGGGAGTTAATCTGATCTCAGAGAATGTCCCATGTGTCTAGGATGCTCACCAAATCTTAATCAAATATTTGACTGACTAGTCTATTTTCTTTGGAGCAACTGTCCATAGAATTTAAAGCAAAAACCACAGCTAGCAGGGGGCAGGGAAGCAAGGTCTGGACAAAAATGAAGGAGAACAGGTTTAGAGCAATACTAGGAGTGATGTCCTTAGGCTTCAACTGTGTGTGTACTGGTCAGTGTTCAGAGTGACCAGAGCAAGGTTTTGAGTGCATTGCATCTTCAGAGTGAACCTCACAGGAGCTGCCAAGGTAAATTTTTCAGCAGATCTAAGACTGAATTTCTGAAAGTTGTAGAGGTAGTTAATATGTATTTGGGTTATTTGTATGTGTAGGAATGTCTACAGATATAACTGGACTTTTATCTGGTTACATGCTGTCTTTTTAACATTTTTAGAGCTTGGTGGCCTACATGCTGTATGTAGTTTTTGAGTTACCTCTGCTATAAATTCAGGCCCGTTGTCACTGTCAATGATCAGGTATAGGCCATATCTAGCAATGACTTTTCATAGTAAGATCTTACAGACTTTTATTGCTCTTTCAGCTTGGGGAGGGAATGTCTTAGGTTTATTTCTGTGTAGAGTCCACTATATTGCAAAAGGTCAAGGCCAGTGACACAGACACTGAAGCCTGAGCTGACTGCAGGAATATGGGTGCCAGTGCTGTGGCTTGAGATTGTAGAATATACATTTGGGGAGGTCTGGCTCTGCATCACTGGAGACAGGCTTCCAAAGAGCAGTAGGAAACAGTAGCAGGAATGCTGTGGCCAAAATAACTTTGTCCAAGTTGACCATAGTATATCTATCCTGTCCTAATATAGCTACCTCCCTCTGTAAACAGGGTGAACTCAGCATCTGTCAGGAGACTTATTTTTTAAGTATGATCAGCTTAAGAACAGGTTATCAGACAGAGTCAGGCAGTCATGGTCTATTGGTGCCATCTCTGTGGGCAGGTACGTGGAAGTATTAAGTGGTTTTTATTGACACAAGAGTCAAGCAAGAATTTTTGCATAAGAGTCCTTGCTGTTCGGTGAGGTCCATCACAGTATGTGGCACCTGGACAGTTGGATCTTGGCCTAAGGTGACCTTGACAAAGTTCTTAATTAGAAGGACAGTGGCTATTAGAGCATGTTGGCAAAGGGAGAGGCACCCCTTAGTGATTGGATCTAAGTATTTGCACAGATAGGTCACTCGACACTTCCAGCGAATGAAAGTCTGAGTAAATATATTGTTTTTGTGAACTCAAGGATCCAGATTTTATAGAAAACAGCAACTCCAAGAAATCTGCAGTTTTTTTTGTAACTAGTTTCTGCCAGATATTGCAGCAGAGGTTTTGTGCCCTTCTAGCAGGCAGCTTGTAAGTGTCATCAATCAGAAATGCTTTTTAAAGAGGGAAAAAGTTTTTGAATCCCTGGGAGGTTGAGTCCAGGTCAGTTGTGAAGAAAGACTGGCATACAGAAGCAAATCAAATGCATAAGATGGTATTTTTTTTTGGTCCAGGCAGGTTTACTAACAATCTATGACTGGCAGAATACTGATGCAACTTATATGGAGTTGAATCATGGCAGCACTGGCAGTTCGGAGATCTTGAACTGATTTTACACAAGAGAGGTATATTTTAGCAGTTTGACAGTGTATACTGTTTGCTTGGTGGACTATGATGCAGCTTGAAGGGGCAGAGAAACCTTAGAGAAAAGGTGCTGTTAGCTGGGCCAAATCTGTTGTTACAGCCTCCCTGGAATTCATGGGAGACTATTTAACCCCTTGTGGCAATTGAGTCCACTTGAGTTTGCCTTTTATGTCTGAATCTTCCCAGTTGAAAGGGCTTGTGCAAGCAGCTTGCAAGCAGAAGGAGTCTTTTAAACCTAGAACAGTCCAAAAATGGTGCAAGGTTTGTGAACCACAGAGTTCAAGGTGATGGCTGATTTTATCTCAGTATAATTTCAAGTCAGGGATTGTGATGCCTCCTGCATTGTATTTGTTGCCCAGAAGTCCCTTTGCTATTGTAGGTATCTTCTGTTTCCAAATGAATATTAGGAATGTTTTCTTTAGATACTTATGATATTTTTATTGGACTTGCAGTAAATCTGAGAACAGTTTGGGAGTATGGCCATTTTCACAACATTGGTTCTATCTATGAGAAAGGGAGATCTTTCATTTTCTGATATGCTCTTCAATATCTTTTTTTATAACATGATAATTTTAAATACTCAGATCTTTTACTTCCTTTTTTACATTGATACCTACATATTTCATTTTGTTTTTTTGGATGCCACTCAGAAAGGTGTTGATTCCCTAATTTCTCTTTCAGTGAGTTTGTTTTTTGTGTACAGGAATGCTATTGATTATAAAGTCCAGTGCTCATTCATGATAAAAAACCATACAGAAAATTGGAATAGATGGTCTTTACCTCAACCTGATAAAATTCATCTATGAAAATGCAGCAGCCAGTATCATGCTAAATGGCCAAAAACTGATAGATTTCACTCTAAATTCAGGAACAAGATAAAGGTGTTCACTATCACTACCCCTATTTGATATAGTTCTAGGAACATTAGTCAGAGAAATTAGACAAAAGAGAGAAATAAAAAGAATAAGGATAGGAAAGGAAGAATTTGAACTGTAATTATTCAGAGATGACACGATACTCTACATAGAAGGTCCAAAAAAGTACAGCAAAAGACTTCTAGATTTAACTAGTAAATTCAGTAGCACAGCTTAACACACTCTTCATTTATGCATTTTACTCTGGCCCATTCTTCAAGTGCCTTGGAAAGTAGCTAGTCTTTTGTGGGGTTGAGAGCAAGCAAAGGCTCTGCAACAGGTCCAGGCTACTCTTCCACTGAGACCATATGATCAATCAGATCCAATGGTACTTGAAATATCAGTGGCAAGTAGATGTTCTGCTTAGGGTCTCTGGAAGGCCCCTATAGGTGAATTGCAGTGGATTACTTTAGGATTTTGGAGCAAGTCTCTGCCATTCTCTGTAGAGAACCACTTACCCTTTAAAAAGTAGCTACTACGTGCTACTGGGCCTTGGTGAAAACTGAATGCTTGTCCATGGAACACCAGGTTACCATGCAACCTGAGTCGTCTTTCATGAGCTGAGTATTATCTGATCCAATTCATAATAAATTGAGATGTGCACAGCAGCAGTCCATCATGAAATGGAAATGGTGCACATGTGATTAAACCAGAGCAGATACAGAGGGAACACATAAGTTATATGTATAAGTTTCCCAGATGACCATGGTTCCTACTTCTGCTATGATACCTCCATTTCCCAGCATGTACCTTTGGCTTCATGGGGGGTATCATATGGTAGGCTTTTAGAGGAAGAGGAGACCAAGTTGTGGCTCATTGAAAATTCTGCAGGTTATGCAGGCACCACCTACAAGTGCACAGCTGCATCATTACAGTCCCTCCCAGGATATTTCTGAAAAGTAGTGGTGAAGGCATATATTGACAGTGGACAGAGTTTCAAGCAATGCACCTGGTAGAATTTTTTGCATGGAAGGAAAAATGGTGAGATGTGCAAATGCATACTGATTCATCGGTAGTAGTCAGTGATCTGACTGAATGGTCAGGAAGTTGAAAGGAACATGCCTCAAAAAGTGGTGGCAAAAATATTTGAGAAAGAGATATGTGAATAGATCTCACCATATGAGCAAAAGATGTAAAAATATTTTTATTTCATGAAAATGTTAGCCAAAAATGACATCAGCGAAAGAGAACATTGACAATTCGTTTTAGGGCTTCCAGAGACTGTAAAGTTTGCTGTTATTGATCAATGGTCTCATGAACAGAGTGACCATAGTGACAAGAGTGGATATTATGCATGGGCTCAGAAGCATGTAATTCCACTCAAGGCTGATCTAGCTACAGCCACTGAAGAACGACCAATGTCCCAAAAGCAGGGAGCAACACTGAATTCCCAACATGGCACTGATCAGCCTGAGATATCTGGTAGCAGGTTGGTTATAAAGGACTGCTTTGATCATAGAAAATACAGAATTTTGTCCTTACTAGTAGAGATACATGAGATCCTTCTCATGGAATTCATTGGTTTTACCATGTTTTTAACTACCCATAACAGGTAGATTTATAGAAAGGTGATACGGGCTTTTGAAGGTGTGAGTATAGTGTCAGCTAAATATCAATAGCTTCCAGAGTTGGTGCAAGGCTCTTCAAAAGGCTACATATGCTATGAATCAACATACACTATATGGTACTGTGTCTCCCATAGCAAGGATTTGCAGGTCAAGGTGTCAAAGGGTGGGAGTGGGAATGGTACCATTCACCATTACCCCTAGTGTTGCACTAGCATAATTTTTGTTTCCTTTTCCCACTAGCTCTACTAACATAGAAGTTTTATTTGCCGAGTGGGGGAAAGCTTGTACAAGAAAGCACAATGACTTCATTGAACTGGAAGCTAAGACTT
The DNA here is from genome assembly GCA_004363535.1 of Dasyprocta punctata. Taxonomy (NCBI): domain Eukaryota; kingdom Metazoa; phylum Chordata; class Mammalia; order Rodentia; family Dasyproctidae; genus Dasyprocta; species Dasyprocta punctata. The sequence goes on from RJWM01000723.1 coordinate 115,319, forward strand.
CTCCTTGGTCATTTTGGTCTCCTCATGCCTCTGAGCAAATAAGTTAAAAAGCAAGTTAGGGTGTTGGCAGGGATGACTGACACAGACTATCAAGAGCAAATTGAACTAGCACTCCATAATGGAAGTAATAGTAGATATACTTGGAGTGTTACAGGTTGTATCCAGATGCCACCTCAAAGCCCCAGGACTCATAGATGGGTATTTTCACAGGTGACTGGGTCTAGGCTGTGTGAGACTAGGATTATAAGTGGTGATACTGGGTTAGTCTATTAACCGTTTATCATTGCTCTGAGTGTGGATAATGAAAAGGTCCACCCTGGGTGTGGATGGTACCACCCAAAAGATATATAGCCTGGATGAAATACAAAGGGATAGATAGAAGGCATGCTCCCTGCTTCCTGCTGCTGCCTGCTGCCTGTTGTGCCTGGACTGTGTCTCCTCTATGATGTCCCTCTGCCATGACACTCTGCCTTTAAGCCAGTCAATTATGGACTGAAATCTCTGCAAACTGAGATAAAATGAATCTTTCCTCTTTTAATTTGTGCCTGTTAGGTATTTTGTCTCAGCAATGAGAAAAGTAACTAAGTTCTCATTTAAAAATGAAATTATGTCTTTTCTATTTGTCTAGGGTAGATTTTTTAGCATATTCTGAAACTTGTGTATACTTTGGTGAGTTAGCTTTTTACCCTTGTTTTAGTATTGTTGGATGAACAATTGTTCTAAATCGTAACAAGTTAAATTTATCAGCGTTATCTTTATGATTTGTGATTCTAGTGTCCTCTGTGAAAACTCCATGGTCATTAAAATGTTTGTATGTACTTACCTATTAAGGTTTCAGTTCATTTTGGATATGCAGGTCCTTGGGTGCTGTGACTGTTTTGGTTATGATGATCTAGAAATACAAAAATTGATCCCCACATAGAAGATCAAATTGACCCACTGTCGTTTACCAAAAACAAACTTTCCCAAATGCTGTGTAATTTCAACTTTATCATGTACTGGATGTTTGAAATAGCATGTTTCTATGTTGTTGGCCTTCTTAACTGTTCTTTTGGTCTATGTGACTATTCTTTTGTTAATATTTTTTAATAATTTCTATTAAATATTGAGACATTAGTAGTATAAAACCTCCAGCTTTATTCTGCTTCTAGATACCGTCAAACATTAATTTGTATTTTAACATCAGTTCATTAGACATGACAAAAAGTCTTTTGAAATTTAGATTTAGTTACTTTGAATCTATAGTTTTTTTATTTTGATTTTTGAGAATTGATCTCATAGAAATATGAAGTTCTCTTATGTAAGACCTTGTAAATATTTAGATTGTTAACAGCTTTTCTCAGTGATACATTGTAATTTTCACTGTAAAAGTTTTGTATAACTTTCTTTAGAATTATTTATAATTGCTAAATATTGCAATTGCATTTTAAACAGTATCATTATTTAAAATTTAATTTTGTTGCCTCAATATGGAGTGAATATTTTATGTTGATTTTTAATTTTTTTGTTACTGGTTTTCACTATATATTTCAGGCTGGCCTTCAACTCACTGTGTAGCCCAGGCTGGCCTCAATCTCATGGCAATCCTCCTGCCTCAGCCCCTTGAGTGCTGAGATTACAGGTATGTGCCACCATGCACATATTTCTATTTCCAATAGAAATAGAAATGTTCACATTTTCCTTGTCTCCATTCTGCTTGTTTTATTTGCTGTGCTTTTCTTATTTTCTTGAGTTAGAAACTGAAACCACTTATTTTTAACATTTTTCCTTTCCCATGTACACATATAAAACTATAAATAATCTATGAGCATTTTTGCGACTTACACATATGATATGCCATATTTGCATAAATATGAAGTTTTAATTATTTTAAACTTTACACTAATTTATTTATCTGTGAACTGTCTAGAATTATGTTATTTAGTTGCCAGATATTTGGGGGTATTTTGTTTTTTGTATTTTGGTACTGGGGATCAAACTCACAACTTTGAGCCTACCAGGCAGTTGCTTATGCCACTGAGCTAAATCCCTGGCCCTAGTTGCCATATATTTCAAGATTTTCCATCTGCATTTTTTTTACACATTCTTATTTAACAATTCTCTTTCATACTCAATAGTATAATATCAAATTCTTGCAATAATTTTTGTTCTGATACAATATATACAACATATAATTAACAAATTTAGCCTTTTTAAGTGTATGTGTCAAACATATTAAGTACATTCACTTTGTGGTAAAACATAATTACATGCCAATTCCAAAATCTTTTCACCTTCCAAAAAAGTAATTCTGTAGCTATTAAAATAATAATTACGTTTTTTTGCCTTTTCCAAGCTCCATATAATACCCTTCCAATTTTATTCTGTATGAATTTGACTACTGCAGTTGTTTCATATAAGTGCAAATATTATAATGTTTGTCCTTCTATGTCTGGCTTATTTCAGTTAGCATAGTATCTTCAAGTTTCATTAGTGTTGCAAATGTTGAAAATGTATTCATTTTTAAGGTTCAATAATATTCCATATGAATGTGTTGCTATATTTTATCTTATAATTCATTGACAAATATTTTAACTGCTTCCATTATTTAGTTTTCATAATGTTGTTATGAAAAGGGTGTATAATATTCATGTAAGTCTTTCCTTTCATTTCATTTAGATTTATGAGTGGATTACTTATTCCTGTGCTACCTCTGTGTTTTATTGTTTGGTAGTGATTAATGTAAAACAGTTCTCTTTCAGTTAGTTTTTCCTATATATTTACTTTTAACTTTTCTTTCAATATATTTAAAGGTTTTTAATAATAAGTAGAACATACTGTATTCTACACATTATGACATTATTTTGGTTTTGACTAGAATGCTTTGATCACATATCCTCAAAAGAGTTCATGATAGTTTAAATATTCCATGTTGGTTTTTTCATATTTGGCTCATATCTTCTGTGTTCATTCCATCTTTCTTTTCCTCTCTTTTTTTTTTTTCCGATACCAGGGATTGAACTCACAACCTTGTGACGGCCAGGCAGGCGCTTAAGCCACTGAGCCAAACTAAGCCACTGAGCCAAACTCCCAGCCCTATTTTTTTTGAGGCAGAGTCATGCTATGTAGTTCAGGCCAGCCTTGGTCACACTGTAGCCCAAGCTAGCCTCGGACTCACAACATTCCACCTACCTCAGCCTCCGAGTGCTGGGATTAAAGGTGTGCACCACCATGCCTGGTTTTCATTCCTTCTTTCATGCTTTTTTGTGTTATGTATCTTTGTGTAGAATTTTCTTCATCCTCTTATTGTTAATAAGTGGTTACCTAAGGAACTACAGCATCCACATAATACTTACTAGGTTCTTCTTTAAATTAACAGTTTTTTCTTCTTTTTAAGTATAGAAACCTCATAAAAAATTACATCCATCCACTTCCTTTGACTTGTAGGCTCCTATTTTATGATTTACCTGTACATGTGTTACAAAACTAATTAGACATTAAATTGTTTTCTAAGTGAGCTTCCATTTCATCATGTACTTATTTTCCTGGTGTTAGTTTTTCTTTTTATGGGGTCTTTTCTGTTTAGAAAGTTTGTCTTCTGGGTAAGATCTTTTTCTAATTTGTATATACTGATGATGACTAAATTGAGATCTTTGCAATATCAGAAATTTTCAGCATTTCACCTTTGTTGAATAATTGCTCACTAGCTGCAAATTTTGCATTTACAGGTTTTCAACATATCATCATGACTATGTTTTTGCTTATTTTCTTAAATCTATCAATTAAAGTATTTTGTCCAATTTATCAATGCCAAAGTAATTATTTTTCATGTACTCTGATACTTTGTGACTGATTTCTTTATCATTTTGGATTTACATTACCTGTATATTAAACTTTTTGATTGTGTTTCACTTATTATTTACAATTAGATCAATGTTTTACATTTTTCTGTTGATATTTCAATATAACTCTTTCATGTAGATATTTCTTTACATTTAGTAATCCTGAGCCTTGTTATGTTTCTGTATGATTTATTTTATTTTAAAGAAAAAAAAACAGAAAAATCAAGACACGAACAAATAATTAAAAAACAGCAATAAAACCAAAATGGTGACAACAACAACAGCAGCAAAACAATGGCAATATAGGATTTCAAAACAAGATGATAGAAATTTACCAATTGTTGCTATATTGCATATTGTTATCTTCAAGTAATTGCTCAAGCTACCAGATACAGTCATATAAAACTAATCAAACAATATAATTTCTCTTTAAGCAATTTCTTTCCCTACTACTGTATCTATTGTAACTTTTGGACCTTATTTACTCTTTCAGTTTTTTATACTAGCGAGAAAACTCAGTGTTTATAAATGCAAGTTTGATTTATTTTACTTATGAGTGTGGGTTCTAATGTATGATTTTAAAGTAATCTAAAAAATTGTTTTCAGATGTTGTTTCAGTTTTATAAAATGTCTATTTGATATATTTTATAGATTTTAATTTTATTTTAAAATGAAACATCTCTTCCAGTCATTATTTTGAGGTGATTGTGATTTATTTCTAATCTATGGATCATATATGTAACAAAATGTATTGATTTTTGTTTCTGCAGTACAAGTCACTTTTTCCAGATTTATAAATATCTGATCTTTTTTTTCCTGCACACTTTAAATCATTCCTTATATCTAGAGTAGGATCATGGTGATTTTAACCTTGTTCTCTGGAGTGTTACACTTTTCTTAATATAAATTTAAATTAGCAAATAATCACCTTAGTTGTATCAAAGTGTGATTCCAAGGATTTTAAGTTGCATTTCAGTTTTTCCTTTTTTCCCCTGATGCAACCCTTTTTCTATGGTGAGTTCCTAACTTCTGAGATATGGTTTTGAGGTCTTTGCAAAAAATTGGGTGTGTTTAACAGATCTCTCTGTTCAAATTAGGCTTGACTCTCAATACCCTCTTGTACTGTGACCACTTTAATATATGCTCAACTCTCTAGTCTCTCAGTATCTATGTTCTTCCCAAACTCCAAAACTCAGACTCACATCTATGTAGTTTGAGTGTTTTAACTATCTGAGAGATAAATTTTATGCAGAAGTTTGTACCTGTTTTTTTCTGGCAGTCTCTTGTCTTTTACCCTGTCTCCTAAATCTCAGCTACTTTGGTAGTCTCAAGCTTCAGTTTATCTCCATTTTTCAGTTTTGTTTTCATTTTCTTTTTTATTAATATGTGTACTTGTGATGCACAATGAATACAGACTGGGGAGTTGGTATGTATACGTATTGAATCTTACCCCTTTTATTCTCCCTTCTCTTTCCCTCTCCTCTATGCAAATGATCTACTACCTACCAACAACTTTTTGATGATTAAGCTTAATTGTTCTGTTGACTAGATTAAAAAATTTCTGGAGAAGGATTAGATCATTGGGGCACTAAATTCATTAGTAGATTAATCTTGTGATGTTCATGGGTAATTTTGTTGTTTGGAGTTGGAGCCCTGATGGAAGTAGGCCACTTGGGATGTGCATTAAATGCTATGTGTCTCACCTATATTCCCCTCCTCTGTTCTACTTCTGGCCCCCATGAGTTGAGCAACATGTCTCCACTAAGCCTTTCTTTCATGATATTTTTGCTTTGTAGTCAGTCGTCCATGGAATGAACTCTCTGAAAGAGCAAATGAAATAAAGCTTTTAACCTGTATGTTGTAGGTGTCAGATATTTCTCCTACAACTTGGAAAGCTGATCTGTACAGTTGCTTTTGTTTTGGATTCCATTTATTTATATCACAGTTCATAAACAGCATTGAAGAATATAATAGTAGGGTGCAATTTTTTCTCACTCATATGACTTATTTTCTCAAATCCTTATAACCTTTAGAGTTGAAATCCACTGTCTACCAGTATGCATCTATCTATCTATCTATCTATCTATCTATCTATCTATCTTTCATCTAGCTACCTATCATCTTCTTATCTATTCTCATTCCAATGACTGACATCAAAATTTTACAAACTAGGTAGACTAAAACAACATAAATTTATTTTCTAAGAATTGTTGTAGTTAGCAATCTGCAAAGTTTCAGGCCATGACCTTCTGAAGACTTTTGAAAATAATTTTTCTTTGCTGTTTCCCAGCTACTGATTAATGTGGTGATCCTTGGTGTGTTTAGTCTTATAGCTATATTTCTCTAAATTCTGGCTTGTTTCTTTACATGTGTGTTCTATGTATGTGCATGTGTCCACATTTGAACACCAGTGGTTACATGTAAATGTCACCTTAATCCAATAAAACTTCATCTTAATTTGACTACACCTGCAAATATACTATGGTTATATAAAGTTGTAATTATAGTTACTGGGTCTTGGGATTTTCAGTCTTTTTGGGGAGACACAACTCAATCTACTTGTATCAGACAAGGATTGCTAGAGAAACAGATATAAAAAAGATATACAAATGTATAAGAAATTACAATATTGGCTTACAATGGTCAGCCACAAAATCGGATGAGGGAGCATGTAGAGGGTTTTTGTACACTGGAAGTTGAAGGGTCCAGCCCAAGGGCTGGAGCTTACTGCAGTATTCTGTGCAAGTCCATATTAGGAGGCTGATGGGTCCATGATGGAACACTAAAGAATCTATAATGGAAGGTTGAAGAGTCTATGACAAAGACTGAAAAGTCTACAACAAAGGCTGAGGTGTCCCAGGTGGAAGTCAAACAGTCTGTGCCAGAAGCCAAAAGATGACTTCCAAGCTGAGGGCAAAGACTGGAGCACCTCCAAAGAGCCAGCAATCAGTCCCTCATTTGCCTTTTACTGTATGTGGTCTACTCCCCTAGGTTGGGTGTCGCACTCACAACATCTTGGTGATCTCCTCTTGCACAGGCTGAGGATGTTACAAACTAAGGACCCAGGCCTCCTGCTGAATCACTTAGTTAAACTTCTGACCTTCTCAAATTGACACAAGGAACAATATCCTAGAATGGTAGCAGCTTGTCCTCTATACTCCAGGGTGTAGAGCTGCTGAGTCACTTAGTTAAGCTTCTAGACTTCTCAAGTTAACACAATGTATGAACCAGTGTATAGTAGAAGTATAATCAGATGCACAAGCATATTTAAAGTTGTATTCTTCTCAAATAACAGGTTTACATATGTATTGTTTCCAATGCCTATTCTTTCTTATAGGTTATGACCCATCTATTTTTTTATTGTATTCTGCTCATTCTACATAAAAAGAGATACATTGAATCATGATAATGTTATCTTTTCACTGCTAAGGAGGTATGAGAGAAGAAGCTTAAAACTTTAATTAAATAAAGAGCAAAACTGGGTAGCTGTTCTGTAACAGTTTTACTAAGGTTGTCTCTACTTTTGGTTTTTACCTGTTCTGAAAATGTAGCCATCTAGAGATTTTTTTCTAAGAATCCCCTGTTTGTTTCTTCAGCATTTATGGTTGTATGAATTTTCTCGCTGATTTTAAAGTTATGTGATTTATTTTAATATTTTATTTGAATCTCATCTTTGGGGAATATTAGAATTCAGCAAGTGTTTCCAGCATGCTTATAATGTGTTTGAACCTCCTCAAGTCTTTAATTTTGCACCTGAAATATAGCCTAGCAATGAAAATATCTGCTAGCTATTCTATTCTTCAGTGTGATTCTCTCCCATGATAACATCCACATTCTTCATCTTTTTCTATACCTTAGATGAAATGTGCTTTGAATATATTGTTATTGGGTTTCAAGTCTCATCTATTTTGTTTCTAGTGAGTCTTTCCAGGAATTTGTTGTCTTCCATTCAGTAGAATTTTCCACTCCATATTTCATGGATTTTAGATTAATTTTTATCTTCTATTCTCTTTAGAATCAGGCAACAGCAAAAGCAAATATCTTGATTTCATGGGTCAGGTCCTCAAGTCCCTAATTTTGTCAGTCCAGTGCCATGAGACTACCAAACAGATACTGTTTTTGCTGTCCCAAGCCTTCTACTTGAATCACACTTAGGTTTTCAATTTTAGCCTGAGAATTTCTATTTCCTGCAAAGAGGAAGCTAAAGATTCTTAGTTCTCTGCCAAAAGGTTTTCACCTTTATGGAATGTTATCCATTGCCTCTACAGTTCTCTGATGCCTTTAAAATTTATCTTTTTTTGTATTTTCAAAGAGGCTGTTGGTCTTGTGCAGACTATTTCATCCTATCTGAAAGAATAAATTTATTAATCTGTGTTTAATATCTATATTAGCACTTCCAACAATTTTCGTAGCTTATTAAGATCCTGGAATAGTTTAGGAGAATGCAATATTAAATTGTCTTATATTACGTGTAGAGATTTTTTTTTATTTTGCTATCTAACTGGCTTTAATGAAAAGTACAAAGTGGCCATCTTTCACTTAGTTTAAAATATATCATTGTGTATATTCTCTGCTAATACAAGTTATGACTACAACATATAATGAATATTTAAAATTAAAAATTAATTACATCAGGAGACACATTGCCATTAATTCAGTTCAAAATGCTTACATTTGCTTCATAAACACTTATTCCAACCTTCCTGCCACTTTCTAAAATAGTTCTGAAAGCTCACTCTCATTTCTTTATGAGGTATGATAAAAAAGACAAAACAAAGCAAAAACTGACAATGCTGCTGCTGAGCATCATACAATGGGAAACAAACTCATAAAAACATTATGGTGTGTCCTCATCCACCTAATTCACCAGATCTGATTTTATGTGACTTCTGTCTTTTCCCCAAAGTTCAAACATCAAGAAAAGTAGATTTTGAAGTACATTGAACAGTGAGGCAGCCACAATGAAGCTGAAGTCACAAGACAGGTCTTTCAAGACTACTTCAGAAAAGGGCATTACAGAAGAATTATAGGTGTGTACAAAGTAAGAGGGTGTATTTTGGGAAGAATTAATGGCAATGTGTCTTTTACTTTAATGCAATCTAATTTAAATACTGCAGTTACATACATGTAAGTATATATATTTGAGAACCTATATAAAGCTAAAATAAAATGCTAAATGCTGAAGTAGGATTGGATATTGCTTCTTTAAATTAAGAACTGAGCCAATTTCAGATTTGATATTTTCTATTTAAGTACACTTCTTTTTTTGTCTTTAACCAATAATTATCTAATACAGCTAGGTCAACTTTATTCTGCAGTCTTCAGATTGCTGATAAGCATTGCAGATGTATTCTACATAGTGTACACATTTATCTTTACCTGTCTTTTATTCTGTTTATCATGACTTTTTTTTCAAAGCATAAGACAGTAACTTTTCATTTCATATATAATGTAAAAAAAAAATCTTACTGTTTGAATCATCATTGCTACCCTCATAGCTTTCCACTCCTACTGCAAAATCAAATGATATAGGTTTATTTTGCTAAGGCACTGTGCCAAGCATTATAATTTATACAAGGACAGTTAAAGTAAAATTATTGCATTAAGATATTATTAATTAGTAGAAATATAATACTCAAATAAAATAATACTGAACAACATAAAAGTAAAGAGTGGTCAAAAAGAAAAGCGTGTATTTTTAAATTTTTATTCATACGTTTGTAGTACAAAATGACTACATTTATTGTGGGTAGTTTCTATGTGTACAAAATGCATCTTAATTCATTTTTGCCTCTCCCTTCTCCATCCCTCCCTGCTGTCTCCAATTCATGTTACCCCTCACACTTGAAAAAGCTCTATTTCCATCTTTCTTGACTCTCTCTTTTAAATTTTCTTATCCATTTCTTTCCTCACTATTCCCTCCAACTCTTGTTCTCCTTACCATTTTAAAAATATCTCTAGAGCCTAGAGCCGGGCGTGGTGGTGCACACCTTTAATCCCAGCACTCGGGAGGCTGAGGTAGGAGGAGCATTGTGAGTTTGAGGCCAGCTTGGGCTACAACGCAAGAGCAAGTCCGGCCTGAGCTGCATAGTGCAACTCTGCTTCAAAAAACCAGGGCCAGGAGTTTAGCTCAGAAGCTTAAGTGCCTGTCTGGCAAGCGCGAGGCTGTGAGTTTGATACCCAGTGCCGATCGGTGCCAATCTCCTACGCTGGGGATACAGCTCAGTGGCAGAGTGCCTGTCTCTGCAAGTGTGAGGTCATGAGTTTGATTCCTGGTATAAAAGAAATAAACTCCTTCTTCTTAATATCTAAATTTTGTTTTGCTCCTTGATTATCTTTTATATTTCTCACACAAGAAAAATCATATGAAGTTTAAAGATGTGTGTCTGATTTATTTCACTTAACAATATGATCTCAAGATTCATGCTTTTACCAAGTTTATCCTTCTTTATGGCAGAATAATGGTTTGTTGTGAATAGGTACCATATTTTCCTCATCCATTGATCCATAAAAAGCTGTGCAATGTGCCACATTAAGTCATTAGAATGTTATCAACATCCAACACACTTTCTCCATGCCCATTTGTAGACAACACTCATCATATACTACCTTGGAAACAGTGATCAGCTTCATATCATTCTGGAATACTTTTAATATTGTACTGTCATAACAATGGAATAACACAGTAACATTTATTTATATGTGGTACTTTTTCATTTTAAATTGCTTTGGAGTTCCTTTCATTTTATTCAATATATAAAAAGCATATTCTTTTTATTTCTGGGTAATTTACCATGTATATGTTTCTCACAAATTGATTTCCATTAATCTATTGCTATTTCATTGTTTGAAGGAACTACTATTATGCACAAATTACTCTGAACTTATGTGGGTGCAAATGATTTTGTGTAACTCGGTTTTAAACTTTTAAATGTGAATATTTAGAAATACAAATGCTAAATCATAATTAAAGTTTATAAATAGTTTGCAATACCTTCCAAGTAGTTTTAGAAAATATCTATCATTTTTCACTACTACTAGCAATGTATGAGACTTCCTAGATCCTTGTTAATGCTGTATACCTCTGGCTTTTTAATTTTAGCAATTTTACTAGTGTGCAATATCTCACTTTGGATTTCGTTCACATTTTCATAATGACTAATGATTTTAAATTTTTATGTGTTTATTGGTCATTTGTGTATCATCATTTGTGTATTTGTTCAATATTTTTCTCATTTTAAAGAAACAAATTCATTGTTTTATGATTGTGTTGAATGAATTTTCATGTGTATTGGTTGCAAGTTCTTTGCCATCTATATCTGCATATATATGCCTACCATCTATATATAATGTTCTTTCCAGTGCTTGGCTTGCATTGTGTTTTTTACAACATGTTTTAAATAGCTGGGTTTTGAAGTTTAATGGTATAATATTTGTCAGTTTTTGGTTTGACATTTTATCCCTGCATGTAGATATTCTTACCTATTTAAACATTGCATGATTTTGTCAGTTATTTTCTACTTGTTTTATAATTTTGGATTTCAAATAATATTGTCATTTTAATTTTTAAAAATCTTACATATTAATTATTTTGTGTGTGGCACTGGGGATTGAACTCACAGCCTCACACCTGCCAGGCACTTAAGCCACTAAGTCAAACTCCTGGCTCTAGTTTTTTGAGACAGGGTCACAATATGTAGTTCAGGCCAGACTTGGCTCACATTGCAGCCCAAGCCAGCCTCGAATTGACAATGCTCCTCCTACCTCAGCCTCCCAAGTGCTGGGATTAAAGGCTATATATTAATAATCATTGGTCCATCCTTGGCATATATGATGATCACATTCATGATAGAGAACTTTCACCTGTAGATACTGTATTTTAATTCATTTTTCTCATTCCCATCCCCTTCCAATTTTCTTCCTTTCTCCTCCCTTCAACACTTCTTCCTCTCCCCATTTACAAAGTTTGTTTCCATTATTTTTTCTCATTCTATTTTTAATCCCTATTCTTACCTTCCATTTTCCTGGTCCTCTCCTTTGATTGCTTTCCTTATGAATATTTTTTTCCTGCTTCCTATATCTATGCTCTGTTTTGCTCCTTAGTTATCCTTTGTGTTTCTCACATAAAGGAAAAACTGTGATATTTAAACGTGCATGAATGGTTTATTCCACTTAAAATTATGTTCTCAATGTGTATCATTTACCTAAAAAGTCTCGTTTATTCTTCTTTATGGCATAGTACTCTATTTTATATAAAAACTAAATTTTCATTATTCAGTAAGCCATAGATGGGCATTTGGACTGTTTCCAAGATTTAGCTATTATAAATTTTGCTACTATAGACAAGGGTGTGTATATATTACTGTAGTATGATGCTTTTAACTCCTTTGGGAAGATACCTAAATGCAGAATAACTGGGTCAAATGGAATCTTTAGTTTTAGCTTATTATGAAATCTCTATACTTATTTCCACTGTGTTTATAAAATACTACACTTCCACAAAAAGTGGAGAAGACTTCATTTTCTCCTACAAATGCCTCACCAGCATTTGTTATTAGTTTATTTATTCATTTTTATGATAGGCATTCTTTCTGAAGTGAGATGGAATTTAAGTGATCTTTTAATTCCCATTTCTCTAATGACCAATGATGTTGAACATTTTTTCATACATTTATTTGCTGTTTGTAGTTCATTGGAGAAGTACCTGTTCAATTCAGATCCCTACTTTTGGATTGGGTCTTTAAACTAGGGGGAGTTGATTTTTTAAAGCTCTTTACATATTCTAGATATTAATTCTTTATCTGAAGAATAACTTGCAAAATTTTATTATTCTGTCTGTTAGCTCTTCACTTTGTTGGTGGTTTCTTTTGCTGTGCCAAAGCTCTTTTAATTTGATGTGACCTCAGTTACTGATTTTTGTACTATTTCCTGTACAATTAGTGAGTGATGAGAGATATGCATCTAGGTTTAATCTTCAATATGTGGAAAGCGAGTTTCCAAGTGCAATTTATTGCACAGGCTGTCATTCTTTCAGTGAAGGTTTTAGGGCACTTAACAAACATAAAAGTAACTGAATGGACTAGTGTTTGTTTCTGCGTTTTCTTTTGTGTTCCACTAATCCTTGAGTCTGGTTTTGTTTCCCAGTACCATGCTGTGTTTATCATGATAACTTCATAATAGAACTTAAAATCAGGGATGGTGATGCCCTCTCATCCTGCTCTTTGAGAGTCATGGACTCATTGACCATCAAGATCACACCAGTGACTGAGAGGAAGCAAGATTTCTGCATTCCAAAACTACTGCCCCCACAAAAAAAGGGTGACAAGGCAGGGCAAGGAGGGCCTCAGACAGATGCTATTTCAATTTATAATTTGTGGTCCTGAACACACTGTGTCCCATAATTTCTAGTGTAGCGTACTGGCATTATTACCTAATTCTAGGACTGTCTTATCTCTTTGTTAATTTATTACATGACCAGTTGACTATTGAAGAATGTGTTGCTTAATTTCAATATATTTGCCTAATTTTTGTGATTTCTTTTCCCACTGATATCTAGTACTATTGTGCTGTTATCTGATAATATGCATACAATAATTTTGACTGTTTTGCATTTATTTAAGCATATCGTATTACTTACTGTGTGGTGTTTTGGAGAACATACCATGTGCTGCTGAGAAGAATGTGTATTCTGTTATTTTGGGAGGGAACACCCTATAGATACCTATTAGCCCATTTGCTTGGCCAACTTTGATATTTCTTTGTTGTTTTTTTTTTTCTGTTTTGTTTTGTTGATGCATTTGTGATAGTCAGGTAGTGAGTTTCCTCACTCTGATTATGTTGATTATCTGAATTTTTATGTCTTGTCATGTTTGCCTTATGAAGTTGAGTGCACCAAAGTTTGATGCATGCATGTTTATAATAGTTATCTCTCTCTGTTCAGCATTTTCATTAACCAATATTTAATATACTTTGCCTCTTTAGACCAGTTTAGTCTTAAAGTTCTATTTGCCTGAAAATAGGGTGACACTTTCTGCTTGTTTTGGGGTTCCAGTTGCATGCAATATTGTCTTCCATTTTTTCATTTTTATTTTATAAATGTCTTTTTTTGTTTAAATGGGTTTCATGTATACAGCACAGGGTTTTTTAAAATATAATCTGTTAAACTGTGTCTTTGATTCACAAATTTAGTCTACTCACAATAACTTGGTATTAATTGACTAATTCCTATCATTTTATCACTTGCATGTTGTCATTTTGATTTCTTTCTTTTCTACATAATTTCTGTCTCTCTTGATGCATTCATTTTATTGAACCATTTGGCAATGTTAGCTCATATATCTCTTTCTAACCTATCCATGACAATTTCTTGGAGTGTTAGTTTTCTGGTCATGAATTTCTTTAGGTGTTTTATGTCATGCAAATATCTCACTTGTCCATCAACTTTTGAAGATAATTATTATTATTATTTTGGTACCAGGAATCTAACTCATGACTTTGCACTTCCCAGGCAGATGCTTATGCCGCTGAGCTATATTCCCTGGCCTGAAAGATAATTTTGAAGGATCTCTCATTCTGAATTGGAATTTGCTTTCTTTTAGGGCTTCCAAAACTTCATCTCAACTTCTCCTTACCCTTAAGGTTTGTGTTGTGAAGTCTGTTGGAATTGTAATGAGTTTTCCTTTATAAGTGACACATTGCTTTTCTCTAGCAGTTTTCAAGAATCTATTGTTATATTGGATTTCTGCTGTTTTAATTATGATGTGTCATGGAGTGTTCTTTTTCTTCTCATGGCCTTTAGGGTTCTATATGCCTCAATGACATGCTTTTAAATTGTTTTTCCAATCTGAAAAGTTTCCTGATATTCTTTTTTAAACTATTTTCTATGCTTTTTGTGCTGTTTTCTGGTTTTTTATTTATTTCAATTATACTTATGTTAGAATTCTTTGTGTCATCCAGTATCTATTGAATCTATTTTTCAAATTTTTATCTTGATTTTATAGTATCTATCATTATATAATCACTAAGCATAGCCTTGTCTTCTTGGTCTGGCGCTCCCTTTTCATGTTGGGCACTTCTACCACCTATATATTCAATAATATTTTTCATTTCCTACAATTCTGCTTGGAAGTTTTTTTTTTTTGGATTCCAATTATTTTCTACAGTAGACATACGTGGTTTGCATTTCTTCTTTAGATCCAATAGATGTTCATGAATATCTTCCTTATATTTGCTGATTATTTATTTCCTTTTGAACATTATCTTTGTTATATCTTCTTTAAATTAATCAAGTACTTTATTGGAGTGTTTAACTTATACTGATATCATTTTCAAACCTTCTGCTATGTAACTTATGTTTTATTTTCTGTTGGTACCCCCTAAACTGGTTTTCAGAAATTGACAGTTTTTGGAGGAATTTTGGTGCCTTGTATTTGCAATTATTTATTTATTTATTTATTATTTATTTAGTTTGCTTGTGGCTTCAGGGTTCTTTGGCTCAGAACCAAGTTCTTTGTGAGAGAACAGAAATATTGTTTGTTATGTGCAGGCATTGTGCATAGAGAGGATACAGAGAAAATATTTGATAGTAACAATTATGTCACCTTGGCTATAGTAGTAAAGTTAGTCACAATGGTTTCAAATATCAACTTGATTTTGACAAGCACTGAGAATGGTTTTAGAACTGCCCTTAACCAGGCAAATGAAGATTTCTAATGATTTTATTAAAGACACTTAAGACATTCATATACTAATCTGTATTAATTGAGAACACTATTTTTTTTTGGGTGTTGGTAGCAATGGAAGAGCTCAAGAATATTATTGGACTCAGTGTTATCTCCTTCAAATCCACCCATGCTGAGTATTACAACCACCCAACATGAACTGATCACAGATTGCAGGTTTTCTGATCCTCCTGGTTCAAGTCCAAGACTTTCAGGGGCTCTAAGGAGAAATGTTAGCTCTCACACTCTCCAAGTCTGTCTACCAAAGTTGTCTCTCTTGTGATCTTTCTGTTAGGGTACTGTATCTGTCCTGAAGTGAAACTCTTTTTCTGATTGTTGGTCTCATCTTTGATCAGATCACTCTTTTGGTTGTCACATGTGCTGCCTTGTGCTGAGGTGAAGTAATGTGTGGAACTGGTTAAGGCTGGCTATTTTGTCAGCTTTCCTCTTCTCCAGCTATGGTTGTGGCATAAGGCACCTGGAGTCAGCAGCAGTGGCATAGGTGGGATGAGATTTTCTCTTCCTCTGTCACAGCAGAGGTCACAGCACAAAGCATCCATTATCATCATCACATGCAAGATGGTAGTCTGTGGGTTACAACTAAATGTACCAATTTTTCTCATTTTGTTGTTTTTCTAGTGTTTGATTTACTTACGTTTCTCATTCATTTACACATCGCCCCAATATGATTCGTTATGTCCCTTATTCTCATTGTTGCAGGGTTTTTTTCTTCTTTTTGGTCTGTGTTTGGGATTTCCCTAAATATTTTCTGCAATTAAAGCCTAGCAGTCAGGGCCAGGGTTGTAGCTCAGCACCACAAGCACCTGCCTGGCAAGTGCAAGGTCCTGAGTTTGATTCTCAGTAACAAAAAAAAGTCTAGTGGTTATGACTTTCTTTAATTTATACTTATCAACTAAGTTAATTCTCTTTCTATTTTGAAGGGTAGCCTTACAGTATATAGTGTTTTGGGTTTCTGGTTGTTTATTTTTTGGGGGCCTTAAAATACATTATTTTTCCAGGGATTGTTCCAATTCCTCCAGGCCTTTACATTTTCTGTTGAGAATTTGTTAATATCCACATGGGTTTGCAGTCGTAAGTTATTTGTTCATTCTAAGAGCTGTCAATATTCTTTGTTCTGCAATTGTGACATTTTAACTATGATGTTTCATGGTGAGGTTATTTGATGGTTTTGTCCATTTGTGGTTTTAGATGATTCTTTCTCATATTTGGCAAAATTTCATCAATAATTTCAATGAATAGATTCTTCCATCCTATTAACCTGTACTTTCTCTTTTTTTCTTTTTTTAACTTTTATAAGGTGATGTATGCAATACATAATGAATACATTCACTGTAAGGATTTGGTACATGTACATAACACATTTAAATTGTTTTACCCCTTTTGCTCCATCATAATTTTGTTTTTCCAGAATCACATCCATTTATTTATCTTATTAAACCTTATAAAATTAATTGTTATGTATACAGATTGAAAACAAGACTAATAGGCCAAAGAACATAAGAACATATAAGCAATTATAGTAAGTCAAGGTATAATTTTAGAAATATCATACCCACAAGATTACATTATTTCTCTCTCTCTTTTCCTACTATTTTTCTTTTATTTCATATTTTGTATATATAGAGTTCTTCATATAAGAGAAATGAGTTAATATTTAAGCTTGTGTGACTGAGTTACTTCAGTTAGCATTATGGTCTCAAGGTACTTTCATTGTCATAAAAGTGACTCAAGTTCATCCTTATTTATGGCAGAGTAGTACTCCAGTGTGTATAAATGCCACATTTTTTATTCATTTATCTGTTGATGGACATATAGTCTGTTTGTAAGATTTTAATTGTGCTGTTATAATGATAGGCTTGTAATTTTCTTTTTTGGTTGGGTCTTTCTCTGGTTTGGTATTATGGTAATACTTGTTTACAAGAATGAGTTAGGGAGACTTACTTCCCTTTCCATTTCATTGAAGAGTTTGAGGAGTACTGGCATTAAGTCTTCCCTAAATTTATTGTAGAATTCAGTGGTGACTCCATCAGGTCCTGGACTTTTCATTGTTGGTAGGGTCCTAATTACATTTTTAATTTCATTAGCTGAAGTTGGGTTATTCAGCAGCTTTGCATCTTCTTGATTCAGCTTTGGTAGTTCGTAGGTTTCTAGGAATCTGTCCGTTTCTTCTGTGTTATCAAATCTATGTGAGTAAAGGTGTTCAAAGTAGGTGTTGATGATCTTCTGTATTTACACAGGGTCTGTAGTGATTTTATCCTTTTCATTTCTTATTGTATGAATCTGAGTTTTTTCTTTCCTCTTCTTGTTAAGGTTTACTAGGGATTCATCAATTTTATTTACTCTTTTAAAAAACCAACTCTTTGATTCATTAATTCTTTGTATTGTTTTCTTTGTTTCAATTGCATTAATTTCTGCTCTAATTTTAACAATTTCTACCCTTCTTTGGGCTTTGGACTTGACTTGCTCTTCTTTTTCTAGAAGTTTGAGGTGCAGCATTAGGTTTTTTATGTGTGTTCTCTCTATTTTTCTAATTTGGGACTTTAGTGCTATAAACTTCCCTCTGCGGACTGCTTCCATTGCATCCCACAAGTTCCGGTAATTTGTATTTGCATTTCATTCGATTGTAGATATTGTTTAATTTCTTCTTTAACTTCTTCTGTGACCCATTGGTTATTTAGGAGAGTATTATTTAATTTCCATGTGTTTATGCAGGTATTGTAGGGTTTTTTTGTCATTCATTTCCAATTTTACTACACTATGGTCAGATAATATGCATGGAATTGTTTCAGTTCCTTTGCATTTACTTAAGCATGTTTTGTGGACCAGTATAGGACCTATTTTAGAGAATGACCCATGTGCAGTTGAGAAGGATGCATATTCTGATGTTGATGGGTGGAATACTCAGTACACATATACTAGGTCCTTTTGTTCACAAGTTTGATTCAGTTCTGTTATTTCTTTGCTGATTTTTTGTTTGGTTGAGCTGTCTCTCTGTGACAGTGGGGTGTTAAGGTCGCCTGTTGTAACTGTATTATTGTTTGTTTGGTTTTTCATGTCTATTAAGAATTGTCTTACATAGTTGGGTGTTCCCATATTTGGTGCATATATATTTATGATTGTAATCTCTTCCTCTTGAAATTTTCCCCTCACAAGTATGTAGTGACCTTCTTTATCTCTTTGAATCATTTTCGGTTTGAAGTTCATATTGTCTGCAAACATAATAGCTACCACTGCTTTTTTCTGGGTTCCTGTTGCATGGAGCATTGTTTTCCAGCCTTTGATTTTTAGTCTGTGAATTTCCTTTTCCATGAAATGTGTTTCTAGTACACAGAATATTGTTGGGTTTTGTTTCTTAACCCACTCTGCTAGTCTGTGTCTTCTTATTGGTGATTTGAGACCATTTACATTGATTGATATAACTGATATGTACTTGCTCATCCCTGTCATGACATCTTTCTGTTGTTGGTTTTCTACATTTTCTGTTTAATTATTTGCCCTGCTTAGAGGTTTCCTTTTGTTGCTCTTAAGACTGTAGCTATCTTTGTCTCTTTCTAGAATGTCTGAACCCTCTGCCTTACTGGAAGGGAGCCGAGACCTCCAGGACCCAGGCAGCGAGGTGGGGCATAACCCGGAGTGTGGAGCCACCTGGACCCTGAGTCTGGCTGCAAGGTGTTCCGAGCCTCTGGATTGCCAGGCAAGCCTGGGCAAGTCCCAGGCCTACAGTGCCGGGGCCTTGTTCCTGGCTGGGCAGGCCCACAACCTCTAGGACCCGCTGCACTGACCGCTCCACTTAACAACGGAGCTCGCACTCGCACTGTGCTCTAATGGGCAGAGCCCAGGCTCTTCAAGGCCCTGCAGCTTCTCTGGCCCGTCCCTGATGAGCAGCTCTGGGGTCCTGGGCTGGGCTGGACTCAGAACCTCTGTGTCCTGCGAGGCTGGCTGAGCGTTACCCTGATGGGTTGCACTGAGTCACGGGACCATGTAGAGCTGGATCCTGTGCACAGCTAGTGAGGGCACACTCCCGGAGTGTGCTGGTGGAGCCTCCGCCTTACTGGGTGGGGGCCAAGCCCTCCTGGACCTAGGGAGCTAGGTAGCATGTACCCTGGAGTGTGGCACCACCCAGACCCTGAGTCTGGCTGCAAGGAGTTCAGAGCCTCTGGATTGCCAGCCAAGCCTCTTATTTGTCAGTTTTACTGGAATAGTTTATTTTACAGTAAAAAAAAATTGTCTCTAATTCATTGGTCAGTAATAAGGAAAAAAATTCGTGATCCATGATTATTACATGTCAAATAAAAGGTACAAAATCTATAATGAATAATGTTTAGAACAGTACCCAGAGAAAAGCATTCATGTTATTTTGGTGTTGTCTATCAATGTTACAATACACATCTGAAATGTGGAGGGTGTGCTTGAGATAGGAATATACCGTTCTGATAAATAATGTTAGTTTCCATATACAGCTTTCTTACTTGAAATTCTTACATGCCTGGTGTTCAAGAGCATACCATAGAACTATAAAATTCCATGAAATTTGCTTCCCAAACTATGTATTGTGTCTTTTCTAAATTACTAGTTGGATCCAAGATTTCAAATATTTCCTCTTCTTCTTCTTCTTCTTCTTCTTCTTCTTCTTCTTCTTCTTCTTCTTCTTCTTCTTCTTCTTCTCGTTCTCCTTCTCCTTCTCCTCCTCCTCCTCCTCCTCTTCCTCCTCTTCCTCCTTTTTCTTCTTCTCCTCCTTCTTCTCCTCCTCTCCATCTCCTACTCTGAGACAGATCATTCTTAAAATTTTATAAAGAATATGTGAAGTTCATGAAAAGGAAAAGGAAGATTTTCTATTTTGAGGAAATCAAAGAAAAATGTTGGCTACTTAATAATTACATAATTCCCACCTGAAAATTGCTATAAAGAGTAGAAAAATATAAAGAGAAAAAATTACATATAAAATATCCTCTGAATGTAAACTCTGTAATACATTGTTTCTTACTTTTATTATTATTTGAACATATCTGATGTATAGTTTATTAAATAAATTCACTTTCATAGTTTGAAGGAAAAATTTCTCTACACTGTGGCCAAAATTTTTCACACTTTCTTATGTAGATAATACTATCTATCATGTTTGAGATGAAGTTAACTCACTAAATTTTAGCCATCTTATTCCCCATGTAAGATTTGTATAGTAACATTTCTACAATAGTTGCTTAGTCAGTCTATTTTTATTACTTTTATGAGGCCTAAACTCACACTCCCTTCCCTTAATGCGTTAAAATTTCCTTCCCCATAAATTACATACATGTTCTCATATCCTGTTTATATCCTAGGCCTAACCACAAAATCCTTCCTCACCAAAAGACCATACCAACAGCCACAAACAGAGACCCCAGAGATCTACTTATCCTGAGCTCCAGCACCTGCCAGTTAGACTCTGATGGAGGGACAGACTTGGCACTCAGTCTCCCTCCCCAGACACATTCTCTGCTAGATAAATTAATCCTCTCCTTCTACCCTACAAAATATTTTTTGCCATTTGCATTCACAGCTGACTTCTTTATCCATAACTCAGGTGTACTGCCATGGGAGACAATAAATTTCCACTTTAAATTTTCTTGCACCTGTTTTTTCTTTTTTTCACCTAACAATTGTGGCCTTGGTAACTTAGACTATAAATGCATATTATTCTTGAAATGTTAATTGACATACACATAAAGTGGGATTTTACCATTTTACATGAAAGATATGGACTAGAACAAATCATTTTCTGGCACTACAGGAAATGCATTGTCCTCTTAATGTCCAATATGAAAAGAAGCTTTGATGAACTAATCTTTAAAATTTGAGGCTATTGTGAAATGTACAAAAACGATATACAGAATTTTGAAAAATTTGTAAGTACAAGTGCTACTGAGCATTGAAAAAGTTTATGATTGCAGTGGGAATAAAATACAGCATCCAGATTCGACTGAGGTTTAAGAAAAGTTTTACTCCCTTACAGCACGACATAAGCACTCATTTTAGCACTAACTTTTCACAAAAGAAGCAAGAGTGGTTTACAATATACAATTTGAAAATTACCTGAAATTTGAATTTAGAAATATTTTTAAAGTACTGACTCTCAAAAGTAGCCTTTTACCTGATAAGCAAGTTTTCCTCTCAAAAGCAGAAGCAAAAGTTTCCACTACTAAATTCACCAGTTAAAGAAAATGCAGAAATACTAGTTAAAGTAAGTTCTTAGTCAAAATGCCTGAGGCATGGTACACAGAAAAGTGTTGCATTTTTCTGTTATGCTTTCACAATTAAAGCTATTTTAACAGACATTTCATGCATCTGTTACAAATCTAAAAAGTGTAACAAGTACAGAATAAAAATTAATACTTCCTTCCCTAGTCTGAACTTATCTAGTTCACCTGTCTAGATATAATCATCATTACAAGCTTCTTGTGTAACCTTCAAGAGGCAATGTATTCATATAAATTTATATATATATATATATATATATATGTGTGTGTGTGTGTGTGTGTGTATTACATTTCCTTCTTTTTGATTCCATTGTTTACATACTATGCTCTAATTTTGCATATACAAGAACATCCTGGACTGTAAATGTTTTATTTGTGAAAATCTATAAATAAAGTGATACTCTGCAAAAAAAAGAAACATTATGAATAGTGTTCCAAGCCTGAATATAACATTAATATATTTTTGTATGTAAATGGCAACATATTAAAGCAATCATTTTTACTTTCTTCATTCTATATAATAACATTTGTAAAAAATAATTTTATTTCAGGTTTTAGGAAGCCTCTCTATATTTTGATGTCTTGGTATTACATTTAGGTATAGATCATATAAATTAAGGTCATTTCTTATTTTTTATTTAATGAATATTATGTGCACATATAATTTTTCACATGTCAAAAAGTATATGCAAAAATATTGGGTAAAAATGTTTAAAACACTGAGCATCTTTAAAATTACTATCTTTTCTCATTTAAAATATTATTTATTAAAATATATCACATATAGAAAAAAGTGTCAGTCATAAAAGTGTGCAGTTCAATGATTTATGAAAAAAGAAATGGCTCTATGGGACTACAACACAAGTCAATAAATAGGTTATCAACTTTCCAGAAGCACTTTTATGCTTTTACTGAGATATTTTCCTGTTATTTCTGCAAAAGTAAAACTCATCATGATTTATAACACCATGTGCAATATTTGCCTACTGTTTCAAAACTATATTAATGGAATACTCTAGTAGGGATGACTTTGTGGTTGCATTCTTTTACCAAATATTATGAGATTTATCTTACTCTGCATAGCTGAAGTTCATATATTTTATGGTTGTATATGTATATGAATGTGTTCTTTATGAATATATTATAATATATCTATTTTGCTTTTCATGGATACTTGGATTTTTTGCTATTATAAAAACTGCTGCCATAAATATTTTTCTACATATTCTTTGATGCACGTATATGCTATCAAGATCCTTTAGGTGTAGACTTGAGAATTGATTTGAAAGACGATAATGTAGATGTAGGTCTAGGTTTAGTACATAATGCAAAACAGGTTTTCAGAATGTTATGACAATTTTAAAACACATTAGAAATGTAGGAAAGCTGGTGATATATATTTGCCAGCAGTAAATGTAGAAATTCACTCTTAGTCTTAATGGTGGAGTATTGTGGCGTCTTATTTTGGCTAATGTGTGTTTCTCTGGTGACTAATGATGTTGAATACATTTCTATATGTGTATGAAACAGTGGGATATCCTTTCATTTGATGTGTTTGAAAATGTTTCTGCTTTTTTTAGTAATGACCTTTAGAAATTGTAAAATATACTGTGGAAATTAATCCTTTATTGCTTATAAGTTTGTAAACGCATAGTCCTTCTTTATTCTGTTACTTTCTTTTTGACTCCCTAATAGCAATTTTTGAAAAATAGAACTTAATAATTTCAACTTAGTCCAGTTCATTGTGATTTTTTTCTTTGACTTTGTCTTTAGCTTAACACATTTGCCTAGGCAAAGCCCAAGAATGCATATTCCATATTATGCATATAAACTATTATTTTTCTTTTATATTTAAAACTGGAAATCCTCCAAAAAATTGATTTTTGTGTATAATAGAAATACTTTTCCAGTAGCATTTATTTCTACAGAGATTAACAACAGATTTAGAATTGCCTTTGAAGTATATACTGTAGGTATAAATATGTATATGAACTCAAAATTACCCTGTAGGTCTATTTCTCCATGAGTTCATTATCACTCTACTTAATTCTTATATCTGCAGTGTAGTAATTCATATTTCCTCCCTAAGATTTCCTTGCCTTACACATGGTACTTTGTATTTCTGTGAACATTTTTAACTAGCTTATTAATTTCTGAAAAAAACATTTGCTTATGTTTTGCCATAATTGCACTGAATTTATTATTTTGAAGAGAAATGACATTTCTGGGAGAATTGTGACTTCTAATCATTAAACATCATTGATTTTTGTCTTTAATTTTTATATTTTATGTTTTATAGTTTTAAATCACAATTCTAAATTTTCTTATTTTATTTCTCATAAATATGAATTGATTTTTTTCCCTTTTGCTAAAGGATGTTTTTCTTTGTTTCTGAAGCACAGTAGTTTTGTTAGGGTGTATTTTATAATGTACTTTACTATGTCTTTATTCATTGGCAGTAGACTATTTAAATATGCAGATTTAAAGTCTTTTTATTCCTAGAAATATTTTTTATTGACACTTTCTCTGTTGTATTATTTTAGCTTTCTTCAGGGTCTACGATTTTCATAATGAATCACTTATCTTTTCACCCATATATGTGATTTTATTTCTAATACTTCTTAATTGCTGGTACCTCAATTGCAATTTGCTCATTCAATCCCACCCTCCTTTCTAAAGCAATTGATGAGTTTTGGAGAATTTTTTTTTCTGTTTCTAAGTTTACTAGTAACTTCCATCATGGTGTCAAAGTTCCAATTTCTCAGAAAGCAATGTCTAGTGTAAGGGATTGTACAATGCAAATTTATGGAAAGTAAAATAGGGAGGACAAGAAATGATCCAAAAAAGTAGCCAATGCAGACATATCATCAAATTGGATACCGTTAAGTAGGGTTGGATTAATCTGTATTTTATGAGCATTTTTCAAGAGATACATAAACAGTTTCAAGGCAGTTTGTTTGGGACTGAATGAGAATTGGGTTTATGAATTGTCTTTTATCTACTGCTGGTCAAAAGCCCATATAAGGTATTAATTTTTGTACATTTCTACATTGTACAATAATAAAATATTTGTAATCAGTATGGTACCATAACATTACTCACATTTGTAGCAATAGGAAAGCCAAAGGATGGGAGGTGAAAATCACAGAGTGAAAGCATGAAGTGAGAGATACTGTCTGTTCATACTTAAATTTGACTAGCTGAAAGTCATGTAAGATGTTCGCCACTATAGTGACTGTAACAACACATGGGTTTTGAAATGAATTATAGGAGGTGCATCATACGGTCCACCAGATATTCAATTCATGCTTTGTTTTCACCTTTTATTATATTTTGTGTGCAAATTATACTAGAACTATGAGTTTTATGTTAACAAAATGCTTCAAGTCTTTTCTGAGAGAAAAATAAGTACTCTTACCAGACTCAGAGAAACTTTCAAGGTACTCAAATACTAACTCTTAAGATTTCACTCAAATGGATTGTTATGGCTTATATCTAGATTTCCCCTTCAAAGCCTCATGTGCTCATAGGTGGTCGTTTAGGAAGGTGACTGGGCAATTGGTGTGTGATACTGGGATTAATGGTGTGTGGTTTGGGTTGAGTCAACTAACTGGCTTATCGTAATTCTGAGTCTGGGTGTGGACTTTGCCAATCAATAGCCTTGTAGCCTGAATTCAACATAAGAGTAAAAGAGGGAAGGCAGGCTGTTTTTCTTCACTGCTGCCAGCCTGCCTTGCCATGGACTGTTTCTCCTCTGCTATCTCCTCCTGCTGTGCTGTCCCACCTTAAAGCCAGCCAATTATAGATTGGAAACTCGACAACCTGTGAGCTAAAATAAATATTTCTGAACCTTTTTGATAAGCTGTGCAAGCTGTGCAGGTTCCAGGAAGACAAAAGTCAGCACCTCCAAAGAATCTGCCATGTTGGTACTGGGAGAACCCACCAAGAAGCCAACTAGCCAGCCTTTCTGGTAAACTGTGAAAGTTGTGCAGGTTCCAGGAAAAGAAAAGCCAGATAGTGTCTCCCCATAAGTGGACTGAGAATCAAACACCTGCAACACACCCCTGCTCACATAAGCAATCGACTGGTTCAAAAGACTGGTTAAGCTGATAGCAACTAAGGTTGTACTGTTTGGTTGATTTTGCAGGCCTGGTGCCAGCTGTCTGAGCACCTATTGGTAGGATGACAGTATGCAATATAACAAGTATGGGGAATTTCCTTCTATCTTGTCTTTGAAATCCAATATTGTTCTCATTATCTTGCTTTGTTCTGATTAATTGTTTTATTTCATTCAATATTCTGTTTTGATAGGTTTTATTCTGTTTTGACTGATTTTATTCTGTTTTGTTTTTGGCTTGATTTTGCTATACCTAAAGCAATGGGTAACTATTGTGAATATAACAAGACACACTATGGTGGCTATTGTTGTTTTCCTAGTATCCTGCTTTGACATTCTCTGTTTTGCTGCATTGTTTTGACTAGCTTTATTCTGTTTTGTTTTGTTGGATTTTAATATCTTCAAAATTTAAAAAAAATAAAAAATAAAATAAAATAAACATTTCCTCCTCTAACTGGTGGTTGTGGGCTATTTTGTCCAAGCAATGAGGAAAATAACTAAGATATGAATGAATGAACAAAATATGAACACTACTACTGTAAAAAAAATTCAAAGAAATGTACTAATAAAACAAAATAGAGCCTCTGGTACTGTATTTGTTTATGAAACTCTAAAGATATTTAACATCTATGCATTTTTGTGTACACCTTCATCTGCCCTTGCACACAGACAACATTTAGCCTTCTGGATTTCTTAATATGCAACATGATTAAACATTTGTCACCAAGGACCTGGAGCTCTCATTTGCTTTGACCTATTGGGCAACAATTGCTTCAATTGCCTATTTTGTGATGTTTATGCTTTTTGGGACATGGTTACTTAATAATCTAAAATTTATACAGTTGCTCTAGCATATGTCCTAAAATCTACACATAGTTTTCTTTTGACACCTATATGGGTTTCTTCATCTGCTAATTCACTGGCCTGAAAAGTACATGATAACCTAATAGTCACAGACAGTATCAATGGAAACCATATTGTGCATTCTGGTTGAAGCATGTGTCTTTACTGAAACAAGACCTCCTAACAGTTGCAATGGTTGATTGATTGTGTCAACTTGATAAGCTTAATAAATTGGCTCAGCAGTTCTACAGCCTAGGGTGTAGACAACTCACCATAGGGCAGCTTATTGACTGGATTATATAAATGGGAAATGAGGAAGGATAGAATCACTTATGTTCTTCAGAGGAGCTCCAGCCTTCAACTTTAGCTTGGCCATCATCTTCTGGATTTTAGTGTACATTCCTCAGTTTCTGCCTCAGCAACTTCAGTCTTCTAGTGTAGACTCTTCAGGTTTTCTTTGCAGACCCATTGGCTTCCTGATACAGAATTGAAAAGGACATGCATTGAACTGTAGGCCTTGGACTGAAACCTTCACTCTCCAGTGTGCAGACACGTGCTCCACACTTCCTCATCCAACTCTGTGGCTGACCATTGCAAGTCAATTTGTAATTTCTTTTTCTTTTTACTTTTATTTTAAAGAGAATACACCAAGCAAGATAAAACAGAATAATTTCAATCAAAACAAACCAGTGTAAGTGACACAGGACTTGAAAACAAAAGGAAATCAACAATGGTTACCATAATGCCTCTTCTTGTCTTCAAAATATCTGTGGATACCTTCAGACATAGTAAAAATCAAGCAAAACAGAACACAATAGAACTAATAAAAACAAAGCAAGGGATGCAATGAAGGACTTCCAAACAAGATAATAGTAAATCCAAAATGGCTACTCTAATATATCTTGTTATCTTTGAAATAGCTACACATGCATCAGATATAATAAAATCAAACAAAACAAAACAGAATAAAACATAACCCAACAAAACAATGAAAATCATACAGGACTTCAAAACAAGATAATAGGGAATTAACAATGGCTACCACCTTCAAAAGGAGACCTTCCATAGATGCTACATTGCATATCATTATTCTCTAAGTAGATGATCAGACTACTGGCTTTAGACCTGTAAAGTCAGTGAAACACTAAACACTATAAGAATTAAATAGTATTTTACTCCAATAACTATCACTGCAGCCTGTGTTTCTCTGGATGAGCTGGTCAGTTAGAGCAGGGGAGGTGGTGGTTAGCTCTTCTTGTTCCTCAAGCCCACACACTGGAAAGGGCTGGCATCTGGCTCTCCTCCCAGCAACCCACACATGGTTCTGATTTGCAGAGAGGGCTTGCTTCTTGGTGACTTCTTGTTCTCTTTTCCCTCAGTCCACGTGTGGCACTGACTTACGGGAGAAGGCTGTCCCCCCAGTGGCCCACACTTGGTGATGAATCACAGGGAGGGCTTGGTTCTTGGTGACTTCTTGTTCTCTTCCTCCATAGTCTGCCAATGGTACTGATTCATGGGAAAAGGCTGTCCCCCGAGCTGCCTGAACATGGCACTGATTCACAGGGAGGGTTAGCTTCTTGGTGATGTCTTGTTCTCTGCCCCCACAATCCACCAATGGCTCTATCTCACTGGAAAATGTTGGCATCCAGCTGTCAATCTTGTAATTTCTTATACATTTGTATATCTTGGTTATATCTACTTTTCTAGTAAAACACTTGCTGATACAACAGTAAAGCAAAATTTTCCAAAATTTTGCCAAGAATAAATTACAATGAGTTCATCATTCAGACTACTCATATGTGGGTCTAAATTTTTATCCCTTGTTTTCTGCACTCTTGCAGTCTAACTATTAGTTTGAGAGCACTGAATATTCATTGCCTGGTAAGTACATATAGTATATCCTTAATGTCACTGCCTTAACATTGCTGATTGTTGTTTTCAACATAACAATGACACTCAGCTTATGCTTCTGCCAATTTATTTTCAGCTATAGCGTACACAAGCAGAATATTGGATTACATAGTCATATACTGACTATTTTGTCTACTTTACCATTAAAAGTATTCTTTCATTTTCTGGGCTATATAATATCCTCCTAAAATCACTTCCAAATATTTGAAGCTTATGACTATGTTACTTTACATGATTGAAGGTATTTTGAAGATATAACTAAATTATAGGTCTTGGCTAATCTACATGGGTTCAATCTAATCATATGGGTCCTAAAAATGAAGACTTTCTAGATGTAGTCATGGAAATAGATATGACTGTGGAATAATCATTAAAAATATACAACATTGCTAGATTTAAATACAAAAGAAGGAGACCTAAGCCTAGGCAGGTGTTGGAAACTAAAAAGTCTAAGAAACTGATTCTCCCTTAGAAAAAATTAGAAAGAAATACAACTGGAAATACCATCATTATACCTCAGATGGCCCATGTTGAACTTCTAACTTACAGAGCTGAAATATTATAAATTTGTATTTTAAGCTATTAAATTTATAGTAGTTAGTTATGGCAGCAACAGAAAGCTAATAGCTTTGGACTCAGGCCATATAGTGTGGGATAATGCATAACTGGAGCAGAAATACTGTAAACCTTCAATTCAAATGGTCTAACTGGACAAACAGAGATGTCATAACAATACCCAGAATAATTATTGACTCCAGGAATGACTAATTGCTCTCCCACCAAGATAAAAATGGTTGAATGTAGTTAACCTAATTAATATTAACAAATAAATTTATGCAAAATACTTGACCAATTTCATTAATGATTCATTTACTATCAAGCATTAAACATCTTACTAGCAAGTTGGGGTAAAAATGGCAGTAGATGAATCAGTCTGCTAAGAGGGATACCATGACATTGGCTACATATAGTTTTCTGAGCCTCCAACAAACAAATATTGATGTTGCTCATTGCTCAAAGATCCCATGAATTCTATGTATAAGACTGCTTTCCTTTTCAAGACAAATGGATTAGCAAATACAAAGCACACAGTTCTGCTCACTTCTGGAATGCTTGCTTTTCATCAGACTTAGAATCGTCCTGGGCAAGGCTGGAAAGGAGAGCATCTTCAGCTAGTTTCAAACTCTTTGGATCTATCTGGAAAATAAGCTTGAATTTCTTATTCTTCTGTAAGCTGGTAAGGCCAAGACATAGGTATATATTAAGGGGAAGACATTTGTGCAATATAAGCATGCACAAATCGTAGTGTCCCACGTTCAGGGGTTCAGTCTCTTTTCTTGAATCCTGTAGCATATTAGAGACTACTTTCAAAATTTAGAATGTTATCTGGTGTAAAATGTGTAATTAGTAACCCTTGTAGTCTTCCCTGTAACTTCACCAACTTGCTAGAGATCTCAGGAATATCAATGGATCCGCTCATGTATGATTTAGTGTAGAACACGCTTTTGCTCTAAGTTTCAAAACCCTAAAATACGCCTGAACACCATCATGCTGAGCAAAACAAGCCAAATTCAGAAAGACAAACGTACTGTGTTCTTTCTAAAAGGTGGAATCTAAAAAAGGCGATAATAAACTAGAAAAAGGCAGTTATTAGACAAGACAAAAGAAGTGAAAGGAAAGACATTATAAAGACCATAGGGGAATGAATATAAGTGAAAAATATTATGTGTACTTAAACAACCCCAAATGTGAAACAACAGTGGAGAAGGAAAATCATTGAAGAATATTATGTGCATGTATAAATCTGTCCAAATTAAACTCAATAATATGTACAAACACTTTTTTAAAAAAAACTGGTGAAATCCCCCCCACACAAATATAATTTGTTTCCTTTCAAGTGACTATAGGAGTGACAAAAATAATATTATAAAGTATAGCATAAAATCTCTTCAAAATGCTGAAGATGTTTAACCAAATACATGACATTTCCTCAGTGGCAGAAGACTAGAAGTGACATTTATTTAGATTGCAAATTCTAGCTCATCCTATGACCCATAACGACTTTACTTTTCTTGAAGGTCATGAAAGCTTCATGAGTTTTACCTCCTATCTTATGGCAAGTAATTGTTGTACTAAGGAAAATACATTACTTTCCATTTTTTGCTCACTATATGTAATCATTATAATATCATAAATGTAGTGCACAAGTGAGATGGTTCTGAAGAATGTCAAGATAATTGAGGTTCTTATGCATTATAAATGACAGGAAGCAGAAAGTTAGCGTAGCCTTAGGACAAGAAATTATTGGGTACAGTTGTCCCTGACATGTGAAGGTGAATTCTTTTGATCCTTCAAACTGATGAGTTTCAAGAAATAAATACTCAAGCTGGGAATTTAGCTCAGTGGTGTAAGCACCTGCCTGGCAGGCACAAGGTTGTGAGTTCAATCCCTGGTACAAAAAAATAAAAAACAGAAAGAAAGAAATACTCTAAAGATTGATAGGCTGAAAACAAAGTCAGAGACTATATTGATATGTTTCAGTAAAATTTCTGTATCTTTCACACAGTTTCAATTTTGGGTATGCCCTGATTGAGTTTATTATATTCCCGTGCAGTATTTCAAAGTTGATTTTTTTTTACAAACTCAAAAAAGTGAATTGAATGGGTTGATGATGATGACTTCCATCCCTGTTTCCCTTAAATCATTAGCAAGGGCATTAAAAGCTGAAATGTATCTATCTTGTTCTTCATAACATGATGGTTTGTGTACCAAAGAAACACATGCAAACACACACATATGATACTGTTTTAATATTCATTTTTATTAGGACACGTTTGTACTAAACAATGATCACAATTGTGGTGTGTACTTGGTATAGGTACATAACAGATTTCAGTAACTTTTGTCCTCTTTCTTTCTCCTCTCTCACTCTGCCACCATCTTTTGGCCCCTTTCCAAGTTTGAAAAGATATACTTCTCTATTTTTTGTTTTCTGCCTTTTATTTTGCTTTTTATTTATATTTTGGGTTTCTCATATAAGAAAAATCATGTGACTTTTATGTTTTGCGTCTGATTCATTTCACTTAGCATTATGTTTTCTAGGTGCATTCATTTTCTTACAAATTTCCAGCTCAAATTTATTCTTCTTTATGGCACAGTAGCATTCCCTTGTGTATACATACATTTTCTTCCTCTGATCATCTGTTGATAGACATATTGTAGTATGATGTCTTAAACACTTTTGGTAAGATACCTAGAAGAATAGCTGAATCAAATAAAAATTATGTTATAGTTTTCTGAGTAAGCTCCATCCCGATTACAGTCACAAGTGCAGTAATTCACATTCCCACCAAAAATATAGAAGTGTACCTTTTTCCCCAAAACCTCTCCCACATTTATTACTGGTAGATTTCTTAGGATAGCCATCTTTCTGGACAACAATGAAATTTCAGTACTGTTTTAATTTACATATATTTCTATGCCCAATGCTCTTGAATACATATGTAAGGAGACAGAATTTTTTTCGCCTGTTGGAACCACTGGAGATGCATAGAGGCAAAAATCACCTTTAACACTTTCCTCCAAAAACGTCAATTATGCTTTGATAATTTGATAGTTTTCTAGGTTTTCTAGTGTCAGTGTCACTTCAGAGCCTATAGGTAATAGCACTTGAAAATGATGGTACTCAAGCTTTCATCACTGTACAGTTTCCCTGAAAATTGCTGAAAATATTTTTTGGGAAATGTCCAGGGTCTCTTTTCATGGTGAGTGGACAAGCTTCCCTTTTAATCAATGAAACTGTCACCTAAATTAAATCTGAAAATTTAATAAGGGATTATCATTTTCAACTGCACTGGATAATATCAATTTCTCTGTTCATCTCCCTTTTTCCCTACAGCTCTCCTTCACTCTACCTTTTCTCTTTCCCTCTCTTTCCCTTCTCTAAATTGATTCACGTCAGTCAGCTTCCTATATATCTTGCCTCTAAAAAAAACCATAGTCTGTTATTCATTATCAAAGATTACTGTATGTCAAAGCACTCTGATGGCTACTGAAGCTTCCCATTTATCATCATGATATGCACCTTGCTTCTTATGCCACATTCCCTGTTATTCTAGTATCCCATCATTTCTACTGAGGCTATGAGGCTCAGTTCCATGACGGTATCTCTCAGTATCAAGTATGACCCTAGAAGATGGTCCGTATTTCTAGATTTAAAGGTACAAATGCCCCCCCACCGAATCAATGTTTTCTCTTAATTTTCTTATAAAGGTATGTTCGTTTCGCTTTTTGTAATCTGATACAAAGACTTCAGGTCTTGTGTAATATGTTCATTTTAACATTTCTTCGTCTTTAAGAGTGTTCTTTCCCCAGTACGAAGTCAAGAAAATTTTGGTACCTTTACTTATTTACTGCAGATCATTGCCTTGTCTAAAATTCAAAAAGATTAGTCAGATTGACTTGTAGTGTGTTTGACTGAACTTTTATTCCAGTAATGATTCAGTGCCTCAAGTGCTCCAAATCAATACAGTTCTTCCTAGCCATGTAGTTTGTTCATTTTGGTTCACTATCTTCAAAATGTATCTCCCCATGCATTCTTCAGTTTCTCCTAGTACATGATAGTTAACACTGTGGGTATCACTAAGCTATATCCTCTTGTGGATAAATAGCTATATCTCTACCTGAGTGTCTTTATGCCTGACGATGGTTAAAAGAATGAGGGAAATGGAGAGCAGTAGAGAAAAAATATTGGAATATAAAATGTAATTTTGTTTTATAGTCATATCACATGAGGTTATTGAACAATCTCTAGCAAATGTAGATTTCCTTCATTTGACAAACTGGGAGTATCTAGAAAACTGTGGAAAGATTAACATACTCTTGTCTTTTCAAACACAGGTGTTTATATTCCAAGTTTCAGTGTAACAATTTTTTTTCTGTAAACAGTCTGAATTTTCTAAGAAGACCTATTGACCCCTACATTGTATAGTCTACTTTGTATAATACAAAGTATACTTTACTTTGTAATGCTTAGCCTCATGTGATTCAGTCATGAGCCAAATATTTAGCACTGTTTAGATCTACAGTTTCAGCATATGGAAATTTGTTTTGTATCTTCTATAAATGCCATCTCTATTTCAGCAAATACCTTAAATTTTAAGTTGGCTCCCTTGTAATTATCTTAATGTCTTGGAATTCCTTCTCAGCTTTTCACAGAAGTTTACAATTCTTTCAACAATCATTGTCTTCTACTTTTCAAGTGCCACTGGTACTACGATTCACAGTGACTCATCTTAGAGTTGCACCTCACCATACTTAACCATCTTTTTATTTTAAAGAGAATAAAACCAACCAAAATGAAACAGAATAAAGCCAATAAGAACAGAATAGTGAAAGCAATACAGGACTTCAAAACAAGATGACAGCAATAATTGCTACCATAATTTCCTTTGTTTACTTCAGAATAGCTATCAGCCATCACATATAATCAAATCAAACAAAACAAAACAGAATAAAACCAATCAAAACAAAAGAACGAAAGCATAAAGAGAAAAAACCAAATAAAATAAAACAGAATAAAGTCAATCAAAACAAAACAGTGATAGTGATTCAGAATTTCAAAACAGTATAATAGGAAATCAACAATGGCTACCATAATGCCTCTTGTTATCTTCAAAATTGCTGCCCATACCATGAGACATAATAAAATCAAACAAAACTGAACAAAATAAAACCAATCAAAACAAAACATTGAATGAAACAAAACAAAATGAGACCAAACAAAACAGTGAGAACAATATTGAATTTCAAAAACAAAACTGAAGGTAATCCCCCATATTTGCTATATTGCATTTTGTTAGCCTCTTAATAGATGCCTAGACTACCAGCTGTAGGCCTGCAAATTTGCTCAAACCATACAAGCATTAAATTGTTTTTGTACATCAGTTGCTATCAACTCAGCCTCTCCTCCAAATCAGGAGGCCTGTTATGGAGGGGAGGGGTGTCTTTGTCTCCCAGCCCATGTGCCAGTTGGCTCACAGGAAGGGTGAACTGGTTTCTTGTTAGTCCTCCCAGGCTTGGCATAACTTCTACTGACTCATAGGAAGGGCAGATTGACTTGTTTCTCCTATTGGGCTCCCATGGCTTGTGCTGGCTCACAGGAAGGATGAACTGGCTTCTTGTTACTCCTAATTAACCATATTTTAAATTGTTAAAAAACAGTTTGGAAATCCCTTGCCTTGTATTATCCCCTTTCCATTTTATGGCAGCAACAAACTTTATATTATTGTCTACTTGGAGAAAAAATCCATCTCAAAATTCCTTGTTCAGGGTCTGTTTTCAAGGGACAAATATAGAATTAACTATCTTTTTCTGGTTTCCCTACAAAGCAGAGGGTTAGGCAAAGACTTATGTGCTACTACTCTATGAAGCAATACGATTCTAGTAGCAGGAGTGAAAGATCGTTGAATAGAGACAAGAAAGGAGAAGCTAGTACAAGGGTAATTTTCAAGCTGGTTGCTACTGTCCATGGACTATTCTATATAGTCCAGAGCTTTCTTATAAAAATCCATATTAAATATATTTCAGGAGAATCTTGCCAGATGACAAATGTAGGGTAGAATTTATCCACTGCTTTCTGTCTTTAGTTGTTCAAACGATAATCCCAAAGTCAACTCTTATATTCCAAATTGTACAATGTTAAGGGTAAGGAAAGGCATGAAGAAAGGTTCTGGTGAAGTAGTATTTGTTAGATGTTTAACAGGGCCCAAGCAAAGACAGACATAGTAAGAAACAGGCAAGAAAGCAGTTCCCATTGAGAAGATACAAAATATTTCTGGTATATATGTTTTTATCTTCCTCATTTCTTTCATTAGCTGCCATTTCACAACACTGTGTTATCTTTTCTATGCTCTTTTTGTATTCCTATGTGTGAATTAAAGTAGAGGGGTAATTTCCATATTACATGTTTCCCTTTATAATTCATGGCAAGATATTTGATTTTGTATTTTAATTTTTCTTTTAATTATATGTATTAAATTTTGTGTTTTGGTATAAAATTTTGTACCTTTGACTAATGAATTATGCAATGTGTCTGTTACTACAATATCACATGGACTATTTCCACCACAGTAAATCAGTCTTGTTTG
This sequence comes from Dasyprocta punctata, assembly GCA_004363535.1. Classification (NCBI taxonomy): domain Eukaryota; kingdom Metazoa; phylum Chordata; class Mammalia; order Rodentia; family Dasyproctidae; genus Dasyprocta; species Dasyprocta punctata. The sequence goes on from RJWM01000723.1 coordinate 151,136, forward strand.
CTTCACATATTCTACCTCTCTCCTGTTGTAAACTCTTACTATTTTATGTTGTTTTATCATCCATATTAAATATGATCCAGTATTTCATTTATGACATTTTAATTGATGTAACTTCAATTTTTTCTTGCTCAGTCTGTCTGGTTGTCTAATGATTTTATTGATCTTTTCAAAAAATGAGTTTAATTTTTATTTCTCTTTCTGTTTTCAATTTTATTTATTTCTGTTCTAACTTTATGGGCTCTCTCCATTTGTTATGGGCTTAAATTATTCTCCTTTCTAAGGTTTCCTAAGGTGAAAGTTAAATTATTAATCTTATACCTTTTAACTTACTACATTATTTTATTAGTATGTGTATGGCATGCAAATGTTTGCATTCCACATCTTAATTGATTTTTTACCCCCTTTTTCTTCCTTCCCTCCCCTCTCAAGTATCCCTTGATCACTTTTATTTTGCTCATGCTTACTTTACATAATATTTACATTCCTTGTATGGAGTTGGCACATGTATTTAACTCATCTCAATTTATTTTATTCATCCCTTGTCTCTTCACTCCATCCCTTTCTCTCCATCTTTTTATCCTCTTCCCTTCTGAGAATAATTTGTCTCCTTACTTCCTATCATCTATCTTTTATTTTGTTCTTTATTTTTACTCTGGATTTCTCATGTAACTGAAAAAAATGTAATATTTAAGCTTTGGTGTCTGATTTACTTCACTTAATATTATAACCTTAAGGTGCACTCATTTTCCTAAAAATGTCTCAAGTTTATCCTTCTTTATGACAGAGTAGTAATCCATGCTATATAAATATCCCACTTTCTTTATCACTTTATCTTTTGAGGGATGTGTGGTTTGCTTTAAAGATTTAGGTATTATTTAGCTATTGTGCTGCAATAGATGTGGATATTTCTCTGTCTCTGAAATACGATGTCTTTGACTTTTGAGAAGATACCTAGAAGGGAAATATTTAACCTTTCTTCATTTCTAATGTATTAATATAATACTATAGATTTCTCTTAACCTCAGCTTTTGCTGTATCCCTCAAATAATGATATGTTGCATTTTATTTCAATTAGTTCAAGGTATTTTAATTGTTTTAAGCCTTCTTCTTTGACGATGTGCTGTTCAAAAAAATGTAGTGTTTAATCGTGCATGCAGATATTCTGTCTACATTTATGGCATTTATTTTTCAATTTAGAATTATGGTTTGACAATACAATTTCATTATTCATACTTTTTAAAAGGTGGTAAGTTTTATTTTATAACCAAGAATGTGAAATATCTTGATGAATGTTCCTTGCAAATACAAGAAGAATGTGAATTCTGTTATCATTGAATGAAATATACTTGCATGTCTATTACATTAAATTGATTGATATTGTTGTTCAGGTAAAACAGATTTTCTTTGCATTTCAAGTATCAGTTAATGGCAGAAATGTGTTGAAGTCACTCAGCAACTCTAACACAGGATTTATTCTTGCATTTCTGTCTGGTTACCATACATTCTGATCCCATGTTTTCAACTACACACACACTTAATACTGTCTGAATATTTAATATATTAGACTTATTGTAATTACATTTTTTTTTGGCGGCACCAGGAATTGGACTCACAACCTTGCACCTTGGAGACAGGCACTTAAGTCACTGAGCCAAACTCCCGGCCCTGGTTTTTTTGAGGCAGGGTCACACTATGTAGCTCAGGTTGGCCTTGTGCTCACGTTGTAGCCCAAGCCTGCCTCAAACTCACAATGCTCCTCCTACCTCAGCCTCCCAAGTGCTGGGATTAAAGGCGTGTGCCACCATGACCGGCTTTAATTACAATATTGACGTTTATATCCTTGCTTATCCTCCTTTTTCCTTGTGTGTTGGTGTGAAATTAGTATACCTACTAGGATTTTATTTTGATAATATTCACATTAAATCTATATCTCCATTTCTTTACTTTCAATCCATCTGTATCTTCATATGTAAAGTGGGGTTCTTTTAAAGTGGTCTTTTTTATTCATTCTGACAAAGTTTGTCTTTGCATTGATGTATTGAGGCGAATCCCACCTAAAATGATCCTTGATTAAGATGTATGAACATATACTGCTTTTATAGTGTAATTTCCGTGCCTTGCATTTACTTTTGTTTCTTCCTTACTTTCTGTCCTATATGACTTTAGTGATAAATTTTATATAAATTAATTTCTTTCCCTCTCTGCATATCATCTAAACTACTTTTAAAAATGCTTTCATTGATTTAGTAGAGTTCATAGCATATAATTTTAAACAAGTCTAACCTCAAAATACACTATCACTTTAATCCCAGCACTCGGGAGGCTGAGGTAGGTGGAGCGTTGTGAGTTCGAGGCCGGCTTTTCTACAACGTGAGCACAATGCTGACCTGAGCTACATAGTGCGACCCTGCCTCAAAAAACCAGGACTGGGAGTTTGGCTCAGTGGCTTAAGCGCCTGTCTGGCAGGTGCCAGGTTGTGAGTTTGATCCCCAGTGCCGCAAAAAACAAAAAAAAATACACTATCATATTCTATATACTTCAGATATCTTTCTACAGAATATTTCAAGCCCCTCCCATCACTTAAGATATTACTGCCACTCATTTAGTTTATCCATCTGCTATAATTATCCAAATATTACTGTTAATGCCATAAAAATTACTTTGTCTTTTATGAAAAACAAGTATTTCATTTTATTTTCCTGCAATCATTTTTGCTGCTTTTCCTTTATGCATGTCAAAGTCCTTGGCATTATAATTTTGTTGCTCCATGAATAACTACTTTTTTTATTCATTGCCAGGCTTATTTATTAATAATGAATTCTCTTACTTTTTGATTATTCAATGCTATCATTTGTGTTTAGGTGGCTATCCAAGCATCATGCAGTCATGGAGGTGGCTGAATCTAGTGTTTGTGATTGGGTTGTTGTCTAGTGGTGGGATTGGTAGTGTGAGTGCTGCACCAACCCAGGGGCAGGTAGCAGGCATACAATGTAAGAGAAGGAAGAATACGAGCTTCCCCTTCCTCTTTTTCCCCTTTGTTCTTATCACATACAGATACCATGAACGGTTGCCCCTCAACCATGCCACCTTGCCTTGGAGCCAGGCGAGTATGGACTGAAACCTCTAAAAGTCATAAGAAATAAACCTTTCCTTCCTCCATTTTGGACATCAGGTATTTTGTCTCAACAATGAGAGAAAAGTAAACAAGAAAGAATTTGGTACTAGTAGAGGGTCATTGCTGTGACTGTACCTGACCATGTGGTTCAGGAGTGTTTGGGAATGGCTTGTGGGAGGAGTTTGGAAAGTTTCAGAGATGTTGATTGAAAGAGTGGTCCTGGAAGAGCTTAGGCTGTTCTGCATGGGAGATTCTGTTCAGAGCTCAGGAGACCAGAATGCTGATAGAAAGCCTGCCATTAAAGACCAGGATCAGGAGTTTTCTGCTGGGAAGAAGGACTGCGTTGCTTGTTGGACTCCACATGATGTGTGTTATGGCTTCACAGAAAGTTGTCTGCATTTTGCTTGTGTCCAGAGACTTTGCCAGAGACTGAGATTAAGGACAGCAGACTGACTAATCTGTCAGAAGAAATTTTCAGGTAGTCAAATGTTGGGGTAGTGGTATGGCTATTCTTGGGGGCTTTTAGCCAGATTTATGTTGTAAATCAAGAGCAAACAGCCCAGCATGGACATTTAAAACTTTGTGAGTTTGGCCGGAAAGCTGTAGACTGTACAGATAGCACTGAGATCTCGATTGCTGAGAGGGAACAGGAAAATAAAAAAGGCAGCCTGGGGGCATCACTGGAAGTGATGGTAGGTCTTCTCCCTTTGCAACCTCAAAGACTTTGCTTAGAGGAAAAAGCTGCAGAGCACCATGTCCCAGAATGGTGGCAGAAGACACATGAGGATCCAAAATGGCAGCAATCACACCAGGTTCCAGAATGGCAGCGACATAGAGAATCTCTTCCTCACAATCAGGTTCAGAGTGTTCAGTGATCCAGGCACTCGACCCCTACAGCCAAGAAAGAGGAAAACCTGGCTACTGCTCCAGCTGGCAGCAGATCTTGACAGCATCCCTGTGTCACTGGTTTTAGGTGCATGGAGAATGCATGAGTTCTGAGGTTAAGGCAGCTTCCACCCCGATTTCAGAGAGCCTGGGAGGCCAGGCAGTGTGCCCCTGAGAAGGTAGTATGTGAAGATGTGAGGGTGAAGCCAAAGGTGCAGTGGAGAACCCAGAAGTTTGAAAAATCTGGAAGTGTGAATTGTCTAAGGAAACCCACAAGAAGAGAGCAAAGCCAGCTCAACAGAGAAGTCATGGGAGCCAAAACCACCAGAAGTGCTGCAGGGGTGGAGTCACTCAAGCCTTTTGGAGCTTGTTACCAGATAGCTTCAGGTGCTGAGCATGGAAATCCAGGACTTAATGTTTGCCCTGCTGAATTTTGGACTTCCTTTGGTCCCAATGATTTGTATCCCATTTGTACCCTTTGGAATGATAATGTTTCTCTTGTGCCATTGTATGTTTGAAGTGTTTTTTTTAATGTATAATTAATTTTCATTTAAAATGCCATGCTTTTCATCATAAACAATCCATACATAACATATAGGAAAGCTTAAAACTTTCCTAAATGGCTACACCAATTTACTTAACTGGTGTTTTCTTTTTTCTTTTATAGTTTTATTTATTTTAAACAAAAGGAAAATAAGAAATCAAAACATAACAATTTCATACCAATGAACAAAACAGCAACAATCATCAGCATATTGGACATCCCTGAAAATTATTTAAGATAAAAAATATAGACATGAAACATTATCTAACAAATTATAAATACAACTGTTGTCAAATGAACATTTCACATTAAAAATAAAATCTGAAGGTGACCCTGAGAAAATTACATTTCAAAATTCTTTTTCTCCGACTGTCACAACTAATTTTTTATATACATAGATTTTGTTTCAGGTGGCATGATACTCTACCTAGAAGATCCCAAAAACTCCACCAAGAGACCCCCAGGTTCAACAAGCAGACCTAGCACCGCAGCTGGCCACAAAATCAACACTCCTGTATCTCTCTGAGAGAGAAACCAGCGAATCAACCGCATTCCTGTATCTCGCTGAGAGAGAAACCAGGGAAAATACACCCCCTACAATAGCAATTTCCACCTTAACACCATTTTCATTGTGTCCCACAAGTTCTGGTATGTTGTATTGTCTTTGTTGTTCAACTGTAGAGACTATCTAATTTCTTCTTTAATTTCATCTGTGACCCGTTGATTGTTCAGAAGTGTACTATTTAATTTCCAAGTTTTAATGAATTTCTTGTGGTTTCAATTGACATGGATTTCAAATTTCATTGCATTATGGTCGCATAGTACGCATGGGATAATTTTAATTCTTTAACATTTGCTCAAGCATGTTCTATGAACCAGTATATGGTCTATTTTGGAGAATGTCCCATGTGCAGCTGAAAAGAATGTGTATTCTGCTGTTGTAGGGTGGAAGATTCTATAAACATCTACTAAGTCCATTTACTCAAAGTTTTGATTTAAATCTAATATTTCATTGTTGATTTTTTGTCTAGTTGACCTTTTTGTGACAGGGGGGGTATTGAGATCTCCCAATGCAATTGTATTAAGGTTTATTTGATTTTTCATGTCCATTAATAATTGTTTTATATAACTAGGTGTACTATTATTTGTTGCATATATATTTATGATTGTTACCTCTTCCTCCTGGATTGTTCCCTTTACCAATATATAGTGACCTTCTTTGTCTCTCTTAATTGGTCTTGGCTTAAAATTAACCGTATCTGCAAATAGAAGAGCTACCCCTGCTTTTTTCTGGACTCCTGTTGCATGGAGTATTGTTTTTCATCCTTTAACTTTCAGTCTATGGGTATATTTTGAATTAAATGTGTTTCCTGTATATAGCATATTGTTGGATCTTGCTTCTTGATCCATTCTGCAAGTCTATGTCTTTTGACTGGTGAATTAAGACCATTAACATTGATGGTTAAAACTGATACATATTGGCTTATCCTTATCATGTTTTCTATTTTCCTGTTGGATTCCTTCCATTAGGGTTCATGGAGCTCTAATATTTATCATTCCTTTCTAAAATGTCCTTCAAAGCATTTTGGAGTGCTGGTTTAGTGGTCATGAATTTCCTCAACTATTCCTTATAATGAAAGTATTTTGTTTCTCCCTCCATTTTGAAAGACAGTTTTGCAGGATACATCAATCTGGGTTGAAAGTTGTTTTCTTTTAGAACTTGGAGTACTTCACCCCAAGTTCTCCTTGACTTGAGAGTTTGTGCTGAGAAGTCCACTGTAATTCTGATGGGCTTTCCTTTATAGGTGATTTGTTTCTTTTCCCTAACAGCTTTTAAAATTTTTTTCTTGTGTTGAATTTCTGGAATCTTGAGTATGAAATGCCTGGAAGTAGATTTTTTTCTTATCATTGATAATTGGAGTTCTAAATGCCTCACTTATTTGTATGTCAGATTCTTTTTCTGTACCAGGAAAGTTTTCTGACATGATGTCTGTAAGGATGTTTTTAATATCATTTGTAGTATCTTCTGCTTGTTCACTGACTCCAATTAATCTTGTTATTTTTCTTTGTCTCATCAAGCAACTGTTGAATTGATTTCTCATGTTCCCTTGCTAGTTTTGAGAAATCTTTCTTTTCCTGGTCACTAACTACGAGCCTGTCTTCAATATCAGAGATCCTGTCCTCACATTGGCTTAGTCTGCTTTGAATACTTTCATTGGAATTTCTATTCTGCATATCTGCTTGAATCTGCTTTATGGAATCCATTTGCTTCCTATATTGTCCTTGCATAATTTGCTTAAGCTCGTTTATTTTTTTGTGTGTATCTGCTCTAACATCACTAAACATGGTGTGTATTTTGGTTATCTCTGCGGTTATTTGAGAGATTATTTCTCATTTCATTTTTCCCAAAGCCTCATTCAATTGCTTTGTTACCACTTTGAAGAAACCTTGTAGGGGGCTTTTGGATTTTCCAGCCTCATTGCCCCCTGGATTTGCTTTTGGTGAACTGGATGTCTGGGGTTGTGACCTGTTCACATGTCTTCTCATTTCTTTTCTTTTCTAGATTAATTCCTAAACTGATGCCTGTTAGTTGACTGAAGTGGGTTACTTTAATGGTGGTATTAAGGACTTCCAGTTGGTGAGCACTCCCCAGAAATATCTTCCAGGAGTAACTGGTTCCTTGGCTCTGAGTCTGTTGGAAAATCCCACCTCCTCAGTTTGTCAGATATGAGAAGCCACTGCTCACCTAGCCCAGTCCCTAGTTCCTTGGCACCACACCCCAACTCTCTCTGCGATGCCCAGGCAATCTCAGTCCTGGCCCATCAAGGCCAACAGCGATCCATTTCAATCTAGTTAATTCTGGCTGCAGTGGCACCCACAGCACCAAACATAGCCAACAAAACAGTAAAACTGATCCAACCCCTGATTTACAATCCCCAACCATATAAACTGAATTTATAACCATACAACAGAATGCAAAAAAATCATATATAGTACTTAGGTTCACAAAATATCAATTCTGTCCCCTAGGGTCCTGACCCAAAATGAATTTAAGGAAAACCAGAAAAGTTGGAAAAGAGAAAGAGAAAGAGACTGTAAGTAGGTTGGAGAACAAAGATGGGTCCCACCAACTTAGGGAAACCACTGCAGAAGACTGAGGGAAAAGGAAGCCAAAAGAGACAGAAAAGAGAACAGAGTAAGACCACACCCAAAAGGAGGACAGAAACAACACTCACACCAAAAAATAAAAATAATAATAATAATAAACAACTATAAAAAGAGAAAAAATCCACTTCCGGGGTTCTCTCTGGATTCACTGGTAAATAGCCTGTGGAGACAGCAACCCAAATCATGGCACTGTATCCTTGCAAGCCAGCAACTGTTCCTGGGCAGAATATTGCACAACGTTATTGGGCTTACCCTGAGAACAGCCTCCTCAGGCTCACAGCCATCCAAGCAGTCTCTATGGGTCTGTGCCCAGCTAGAAATTACCGGGGGAAGCTGGCAACAGTTTTAGCCCCAGGCATATCTGGCCCAACTCCAGAACGTCTCCCAGCAAATTGCTATCGCCCTTAGGATGACCAAGCCCTCCACACTCACCATCAGGCAGCACAGTCCTCTTCTCCATAGAGGAATGGTTCCACAGAGGTCCCGGGGTCACCACCCACTGCCAACACTGAGACCATGCACTGCTGGGCTCCAACAGCTCCCCTCGCACAGTGAGTCTGGCTCTGGGTGAAGGCTCCACCAGGAACCGCCTTCTTCTTAGTTGAATTTTTTTCTTTTCACTCTCTCTGTGGGGTTTGATTCAAACTTCAGGCTTTTCCTGGGTCCAAGGAACCCAGCTCCCTCGTTTTTGTCTTCCTCAAGATGGTGTATTCCCCACGTCTGGACAGCGTCTCTCAGAAAGGCTGTTTTCCCTGCATCCTACTACTCTGCCATCTTCCCAGAAATCCATGTTGGAAGTATTTAACTAGTTTTTTTCTTTTTTTTATTTGTACAGGGATTTACAGCTAAGAGTTTGCCTTAGATCTCAGAAGAGACTTGGAACTTGGACTTTTCAGCAATACTGAAACTGTTAGGACTTTGGCAACTCTTGAAGATGGACTAAATGTCTTTTACATAAAGTATGTAATGAGTCTTTGGGGGGCCAGGGGTGGAATACTATGGTTTGTGTCTAGGTGGCCACCCAAGTCTCATGCAGTCATGGAAGTGGCTGAATCTAGCGTTTGTGATTGATTTGTTGTCAAGTGCTGGGATTGGCAGTGTGAGTGCTGCACCCGCCCAGGTGTGGATAGCTGGCATACAATGTAAGGGAAGGAAGAAGACCTGCTTCCCCCTCCCTCTTTTTGCCCTTTCCCTCTTGTTGCTTGCAGCTGCCATGAAAGGCTGCCCCTCAGCCATGCCATCCTGCCTTGAAGCCAGCTGAGTATGGACCAAAATCTCCAAAAACTGTAAGAAATAAACTTTTCCTTCTTTCCTTTTGGGTGTCAGGACTTTTGTCTCAGCAATGAGAGAAAAGTAACCAAGACATCCAGCAAAATCTTCATTTCTTCTTCATTGTGGAAGGTTTATTTCACCAGATATGAAATGATGAGTGGATTTTCTTTTTTCACTTATCACTTTATTTTATATTACACTCTTCTTGCTGTCATGATTTCTGATGAGAAATAATTTTGAATGGTATCCAGGTTAGCCAATAGACAAATTGTTTTATTTTTATTTGTTATTGCAATTTCTTTGAACATGGCATGCTTTGATATGGATTTGTTATTACTTATCTTCTTCTATATTCTATAAGGCTTCCGGATGTATGGGTTGGTGACTACCAAAGTTTGTGTTCCTTCATTTCTGTATTTTTTTGCCATTTTCATTGATTTTATGTTACAACTTTTGTTTTTCCACAGTTCTTGGTGTTGTATTCTTTTCAAAATTATTTGTTTCATTTGCATTTCAATCTTTAAAGTTTCTGTTAACCTAACTTGAAGTTTATTGACTCTCTTCAACAATGTGAACTCTACTGATGAGCAGATCAAATACATTTTCACTTCTGTGAAAATGTTTTGCTATTTCAACATTTTCTTTTGAGTGCTTATAAACTCTTTTTATGCAATCTCTCTGTTTATGGCACCAACCCATTTCTCCATATTATCTCATTCTTATTGGAGTTCTGAACTTATTAAATATAATTATTTTTTACTATCATTTTGAAAATTTTAACATCAGTGACATCTGAAATTATACATAATGTTTACTTTTCATCTTTACACTTTTTTGTTCTTATGTTTTGATGTACTTTAAATTTTCATTTGCAGGTCCGATCTGTAACAAGTAATAAGAACTACGGTTAAATAAGCTTCCAGTGTAAGGTTTTATGTAAGTCTGGCTAGGAATTGGGTTTTAGTCATTGTTAATTCTAGCTAGAAATTTGGAAGGTTTAAAATTCCTCCAGTTTTCTTATTTTTGTTTCTTTTCTTTTACATTACATTCCTATGTGGCCTTCTACAGAAAGAGTATGCATCTTTTATATTTGTTTCAGCTTTTTTTAGGCCTCATTTTGTGGGAGTAATATGTAGAAAAGGGAAAGGAAGAATTCTATATTACGATTAAGTCATGGTCATTTAGTAGCACTATTTCCATAGCCTGTGCCCTTCAGAATTCTAACTATATTAAAAAGAATTCCTTGCATTTTTTACATTTAGTATGATATAGGATGCTAGATGTGATGGAATGGTACAAAAGCTCTTCCCTTGGTGGTATAAAATCCTAGTAAAGTTGGATAGGGCTTTATTGTGGACAATTATCTAGTTTATTTCCAAAAAAGATATTTTCCTCTTTCCCAACAAGACTAGAATGAAGTATCTCTCAGTTTTTTACTTTTTCTGGAGGCAGAAAATACTCTAGTATGGACATTTCTAAAGACTCTGTCTTAGTTACTTTTTTCTCATTGCTGAAACAAAATGCCTGATGTTCAAAATTAGGGAAGGGAAGATTAACTTTTTACATTTCTTGGATATTTCAGTCCGTACTCAGCTGGCCCCAACGCAGGGTGTCGTGGCTAAGGGCCAGCCATTTATGGTAGCCACAAAGAGCAAAGCAGGAACCGTGCAAGAGGGAGAGACATGCCTTCTTCCCAACCTTACACATGCCAGCTCCACCCCTGGGTGGGTGCTATACTCACATTGTCAATCCCAATGCCAGACAACAAATCAATTATGAATGCTAGACTCAGCCTCACCCATGATTACATGAGACTTGGTGGGGCTATAGGAACATAAGCCTTAACAGACTCCAACTCTCAGGATTTTTTATTCTCAACAATAATTCATACTGAGCCTCTAGAAATTTATCAAACTTATTTTTTCCAGTGTGTTACAACTTTATTTATAATGAGGATTGGAGTGACAGCTTTTAAGGACTTCATATGTCAGAGATAAAACCTGAATCTAATTTCTTTATTCAACTCATTATGGGCAGCACTCTTCCTAGGATTACTCCATTTAGGAAGTTTGTATGAAGGAGCCAGTGAGACAATGATCTGAACTATGAGATATTTCTCATGATATCAAATTTCTATGTGTGAATCTAATATTTTTAGAGCTAATACAACAAAACTAGAGACTATAGAGTCTTTCATTATTCTATAACTTAAAGAAAGTCAATTTTCTATAAGTAGTTCATGCTTAAATTATGCAGTCTCATGCCCACAGTATCCTAAGACTTCATGCTTAATTAGTTCTAGAACAGTTTCTATTACCAACCATGGACAATTTTTCTTCTTGTGGTAAACAAGGAATTGACAGATTTATATCCACTCATTTTCCACGTCATTTACTTGACAGGTTTAAATGAGATGTGCATTTTGTTTCTTTGTAATCACTCAATTATTTCTTTTTACTTTTACCATTTGTGTCCATTATCATTCCCTAACTATAACAAAATACATGAGATAATCAACTGTGACAATGAATTTTTCATTGCTATGACAAATTAAAAAAGGAATTTTTGATTTAGGCTCATTGGTTCACAGGTTTCAGTCCATGGAGAGTTGGCTTTTTTATTTTTTATTTTTGGCCTACTATAAGACAGAAACTTCATAGTAGAAGTGTATAGCACAGGAGGACTCTTCACCTACTGGCAGCTGAAAAACAGAACAAATGAAAGAATTCGAGAGAAAGTGTCTTGGGACAAGAAATATTTCCAAGTGTGCACCTCAATGATCCACCATCTCCAACTTGACCTCATGTCCTGTTTTGCATCAGATTCAAATAATGTTGTCAAAACATAATCTTTTAAATGAATTAATGCACTTAATGGAATTTGTGTCCTCATGATATTATTTTCCAAATAGTCCATCAACTGGTAACCAAGTTTCAACACATAATTTTGGAGCACATTTCCAACTCAGACTATAGCTTCCAGTAAAATACAGGTAAGGTATATTTATGTCCACAATCAGAGATTAAAGTCCATAATAAATTGGTTGCATTCTTTTTCAATTTTTTTATTTTAAAGGAAAAAAACAAAAATAAAGAAACAAACAAACAATTAAAAAACAACAAAAGCAAAATTTTGGGGGGCCTGTGAGAAGACAGTATATAATAAATGGATGAACATGTTAGAACAGCTTACTACATGGCTCTGAGGAGAAGAGAAAAAGGATTGGGGATTCCTATTTTCTCCTCAAGAACACATGCCCATTGTCACATTTTACATTTACAATGTGCCCCAAAACTCATACATGCTCAAATTTGGGACGTTTGGAAAATATTGATATATGTTGGTTTTATGCTCATCAGTGGATTCATCTACTTTTGAGTTCAACCTCTGAGTGTGCTTTTGGTTGGCATCTGTTTGGAGGTATGTTATTGGGGTTTTTACTAGAAGGGTATATCTGTCTCCCTAGTTCTTCTCTTAGCTCTCGGTTTTCTGACTGCTCTGATGTGAGCAGCACTCCTCTACCACATCACTCTGCCATGCTGTTCTGCTTTGAAGCCAGTGGAGCATGGACTGAAACACAAGTCAAAATAAATCCCTCCTCTCTTAGCATGTCAGGTGTTTTGTTCAAACAACTAGTGAAGTGAGCACCTTTCATCTGACAGATCTTTTCATCATTTCCTGCCTGCCTTGGAGCCAACTGTTATAGCTTGTTCTTAGATGGCATCCCAAAGCCTCATGTGGTCCCTAGGTGGAGTTTTTAGAGGTGGCTATATCTAGAGTGTGCAATGCTGGGATTGAGGTTTTGTAATAACTAAATTAGTCCACTGATTGGTTTGGCATATTTCTGGGTGTGACTAATGGGAAGACCCACTTGGTGTGTGAGTGCTTCCCACCCTAAGTGTGAGTATCCTGGATAGACTATCAGAGACAGAAAGAGGGCTACTACCATCACTGACTGCTTGTATAATGCTTCCCTCTTTTGTTGCCTTCTGTCTACCCTGCCATGCCATGAAATGTTTCTCCTTTGCAGTGCTCCTCTGCCAAAAAATATCCTGTCTTGGGGTCAGCCAGCTTTGGACCGAATCCTCTATAAGCTGTGAGCCAAAAATAAACCTCTAATCCTATAACTTTGGGGGTTGGTTATTTTCTTTGTGACCAAAGTCAACAATGGACTGAATCCTCTAAAAATTTATGAGGCAAATTAAATATTTTTCCCTTTCAAATGTGAGTGTCAGGTAATTTGTTCTAGTAACAAGACAGTTACTGAGACACACAGCAGCCAATCTTTCCCCCCTAAGCTCCAGATCTTAAAGGTTTTATTACCTTCCAGTAGTAGTACCCTTTGGCAACTAAGTCTTCAATGCGTTGGCATTCAGGAACCTTTGTCCATTCATAGCAACATAAATACTTTTTGAAAACTATCTTACTTTTCTTATTACTGAGACAAACTACCCTCCAACCAAATTTACAGTAAGAAAGGTTTATTTGGCTCGCAGTTTGTAGAGGTTTCACTTCATAGTCAGCTGTTTCCAAATGGCATTACAGAGAGGCATCACACAAAAGAAACAGTCTATAGAGGGTAGACAGAAAGTAACAAGCAGCAAGTTGCAGCAGCAAGCATTCCTTTCTCTTTTATTTCCCCCAGTCTACAAGCCTTTTGAATGCCTCCATCCATACACAGGGTGGGACTTCCCAAGATCAACACCAAGAAATATGATAAACCAATTAGTGAACTCATTGGTTACCACATACCCTTAAGTCTAGAATTACACACGTTAAATCCACCCACCTCTAAAAGTCCACCCCCACAAGTGCATGAGACTTGGGGGACATCTACATACAAGCAATAACTTAAACTTTTTATTATTTTTTCTTTAAAATTTGGGGGAACAGCTTTATTGGTGATCAAATTTGTACTTTTTCTCACTTTTCTCCTTGCTTTTTGCCGATTGATGTGGAGAAAGAATGAAAACACCTATTTCATTTCACCATATCAAGCTATATTGCTTTCTATGCATTTTGCTAAACTGATGAACACAGTGGCAACTTGATTTATAAATCCAATGTTAAAGCAGGTATATATGGGCCAAGGATACAGATCAGTGTAACAGCACCTGCCTGGCAAGCATGAGGTCATGAGTTTGAATCCTGGCATCCAAAAAAAAAAGGCAGATATAGTTACAAATTTTTGATGTGTTTCGTGCTTTTACTATTTGAGTTTCAGTTAGAGTAGTTGAAAATTTCCAGAACAACAGAGGAGAAACTGTTTCTGCTGCAAAAATATGTTTTTATGTTGATAACTGCACTTAAATAGTAAGGCTAAGTACGTTAATTTTGTAATTTGAAAGATCTATAGATTTCTGTTTTCTTATATACTTTTAACAATTAAATCATCAAAGATTTAAGTTTAGAGTAAGTGTGTATTACAGAGTAAAGTCCAAATGTGAACAGTAGGAACAAAATACATTTGTAAGTTACTCTCAATTATAGTCATACATTGATGAGGGCAATAATGAATCATGTAAAACAAACAAAGATGCATATTCCAGGTGCTCAGATTCATTCATATAAGCATTTTTATTGTTAAGTACAATTTAATTTATTCAACTTCATCAATAACTCATAAATAATTGAGACATGTAGGATATATTTAAGATAACTTTTTAAAAATCAAGTTTATGGTTTGCCTACCCAAATGCAAAGAAAGATACTAAAGAAATGTATTTTAGCTTTACAGAAAAAATTCTTGCTTTTAACAGTAAATTCTCATGAAAGAATTCTGATAGACATAATTAGAAGATTGAAATTATTTGAGCAATTACAATTGGTGCAATACACATTTTGACTACCAGACGTTTCTTAAACAAATAAAATCTTCACAGTTGAAGATTATTTTAGAAATTTCAAAATAAAATGAATTAGACACAATATTTCTTCTTTGATACAATTTATACTAAAATTTTATATTACTGATCAAGTGCACAAAGAGCATACTGTATGAAATAAATTGATCACCATATTTTAAATCAATTTTCACTACTGCTTTATAGAATTTAAATATTTTGATGATTTATATATTCATTTAACAGTTAATTACACTAAATTGCATTTATTTAAGGTTGTACTAAATGTACTGAACACATTACAATGTTCACCGAAATTCGGATCTCAGAAAATTTTGGTAAAATTTACCATGATTTTCAGTGCTACATTAGGAACTATACTTTCACCACATAAAATTTAGGAGCAAGATCTAATTGAAAACTTGGTGAAAAAATGTGGTGCTTCATTCTGTAAATAAATAGATATGTACAACTTTTATTATGAGTTAATAATTTCTAATATGAGTCTTTTATAAATAATACTGTTAATATCCTAATTCATGCCTTTAGTGATCAAAATGTCAACATTTAAGTTGGTTACACACCAAACTATCAAAATAGAATTGTTAGAATGTATCTCTATAGGGTAAATACACATTCAGCTGTAGTACGATATGTAAATTTTTTTCTGAAAGTTGTTGCACCACTTTACATCACCAACAACACTATAAGAGTTACTCTACGTCACTGTCAACACCTTGTATTTTCTCATCATCTTTACATTTTGTACTGTCCAGTACATTTATAGGTGTATTTCATGGTGATTTTAATTTCAAATTTGATGATAATGAGATGGATCATCATTCCTTATGTCTTAATTATTTGAATATTAAAATTTTTGGTGTCAAAGATCATATTTCAGAATATATAGATCCATTTCTAAATTTTTTCTTCAACTTCATCAATAACTCATAAATAATTGAGATATGTAGGATATATCTACTGGTAATGTTATTTTAATAATAAATAATAGAATAGGAAAATGAAAAAGCATTGATTTGCAACAAAATTCAGCTTTTCTGGAATCCACAGACTGAAAAGTAAGTTATTAAAGAAAAAGGAGATATGGATTGGCAAAAGTTAAGAAGAAACTGACAGACAAATTAGTGGATACTCAGGTGTTGGAGATGAAGTTTACAGTACAGAGAAAGTATCAGAACCCTTTTTCCAACTCATGACTCCACAGAGAAGAACCTGGGTCCCTAGAAACCAGGTAAACAGACAGGGTTTAGAAATCCAGCGAGAAATGGCAGTGAAGTCCAAAGCTGTGCTGAAGTGCAAAAACAGTGTGGGTTTTTCAATAGGAGGACTTCTACCACATAGCAGGTACCAACTGGAGAGACATTCTATCACGTGTCTACCATATCATCAGAGAGCTTAAGCAGGATTCCATTTTGGGAAGGGGTTGATTATATGAATCTGGGACACAGAACAACTAAAAGACAAGTTTACTTCAGGGCTCTCAGAGTTGTATTTCCACAGCATCTCTGTAAAAGACAGGCATAGGAGACAGTCACAGACAAGGAGTGGGCCAAAAAGTGATACCCTAAGAAATTTAAACTGAATCCAGGAAAAACATAGACCCCAGTCCCATGGTAAGAAGCTAGAATTGACTGAATTGAGTTCAGAAATGGCTGGGTCAGAAAGTAGCCACGTTAAGTATTAGAACCCTACTGCTGCCTACATCCAGCAAATAACTGAGGTTTTAATGCCTCCATTACCTACCAAAGTAAGTAAGGTTTTGTCTGGGCAGGGACTTTGCCTCAGTCTGGGGAAAGCAGATGAGTTTCTGTAATAGTGGTGTCTACTCACAAACCCACAGGCATAAAGCTAGTGTGAACATTAAGTGTCATTTATAAATTAAGTTTAGTGATACAACTTAGATATACATAATGATCAAATAAATCATAGGGAACTTGTACCTGTACATGATATATTTTAGCTCCTCTTTTTCCTCATTCACCTTCCCTCTCTTCAACCCCACTTCTCCTCCTTATTTTCAAAGCTTTGTTTCCATTTTATCATTTTTTCTCACATTTTCCTTCCATTTTCCAGTTCCCCTTTCCTTTTGAACAATTACTTCCAATTTCACAGTAAGATTGCATCAACTAGAAATGCACAAAAAAATTGAATTAGCTTAGTTCTGGGTGTGGCTGAAGGTATTTACTGAAGAGAGGAGACCCACCCTGGGTATGAGTGGCACCAAACAGCAGGCTTGCAGTCTGAAACGAATAAAATGGAAATGAAAAAGGAAAACTCTCTTGTGTTTCTTTGGAGGAGCTCCAGCCTTCACTTTCACCTTGGACACATGGCTTCCAGAACAGACTCTTCAGATTTCCAGTGCAGACTTTCAGCCTTCAACTGAGTCCCTTCCACATTCCACTAGAGTCCGTTTGGTCTCCTTATAAAATTCCAATGAGACAGTACAGTGAGCTCCAGGCTTTCAAAATTCGACTGTATCCATTGTATATCTAGCAGAGTGTCAGCCCATTAGTAATTTTGTACACCTGATTCTAAAGGTGACCACAGTAATCCTACCTTGTAAAATCCTCACATGTTTATATAATTTGTATTAGTTCTGTTTCAATATTGAGCTCTGAGTGATACAAATTTTGGTAGGAAAAATGTCTCTAGAGAATCAGAATTGCAAATACGAACTACTTTAATGGCTTTAGTGGTTACTGGAGTTTTTCAAATTTGATGAGAAGTAAATACATCATGGTCTTTCCTTATGATACTGTGGGGAATTGTGGTAGTGCTTGGTGTGAGTTGCTTAAGAAAATAAGCTTAAGAAAATAAGCATCATTCATTTGATTATCCTTATTCACCCTTTGTGAATGTAAAGAATTTAACAACCTTAAATAGAATACATTTGAACATATTTTAGCCGAGTGCAAAATATAATGTTGCTGGCTGGTTGCTCTAACTCCTTTTACAAACTAGTGAAAGAAAACAGTGAGTTGAAAACATGCAATGAGTTGAAAACATACAAAACTTAAGTCTTCTAAATGTGAATGCAAATTAATGAAGGAAAATAAAGAATTTAAAGGTTCATTTTCTCAGCTCCAGGTCCACATAAATTATCTAAAAGTTTCTATGCATGTCCTGAAAGAGAATCACCTTTACTTTAGTCTCAGGGTCAAGACTGCATAAACAAAACACAAGCCCTCACTATTCAATTGGCCAAAATATACTGTAAGTTTAATGCTCAGCTTTGAAAGATATCTGAAGCTAAGGTAAGGGCACTGATTGGGAAATGCCTGGAAACCCTATACTGGGATAGATATATTTTGGTGGATCCTGACAAGACTGAGCATGTTGAGCTCCTGGACTCTAATGAGATTATTTTGCTAGTGGAAGAGATTGCCCAACCCACAGTGGCAGAGGCATCCCCAACCACACCCCCTGTGATGTTGGCTTCTCCTCACATGTTCCTTACATATTTACATACTGATGAAACTAACCCTGTGTTGACTAAGGATGAAAATGCTGACACTCCCCAGGACTCAATCTCACCACTCACATTTGCATCTAGACCAATATCCAGGGTCACATCTCAGAAGACTCCAAAGAGTAAGGCACATAGTGTGACCCATGTAGAGGTCCACAATTCTTCCAATGAACTTATTGAGTTTTCTTATAAGCAGAGACATGAAGAGTAGGTGTGGAGATGTATTTTATGGGAGACAACTTTCTTTCATTGCTGAGACAAAATACTCAACAAGCAAAGTTAAAGGAGGAAAAATTTATTTAGGTCACAGTTTGTAAACATTTCAGTCCAGAATCAGCTGACTGTAAGGCAGGGTAGCATGGCAGACACGCATTGCAGAGAAAAAATTGATTCATGGTGGGCAGAAAGCAGAAGAGCAAGTAAGCGATGATTACAGCTCTTTCTATCCCTTATATCTTATTGAGGATACTTAGGGAGTTAGTACTCACACATTTAATCCTAGTGTCCTTGATTCTAGCATTAAACCATTAATGAACTCTAGCCTCACCTACTCTAGATTCAGGCACTTCTTAAAAAGTCATACCTATGACTGCAAGAGGCTTTGGAAGTACATCTAAATAAAGCCATAGCATTCTACTCCTTGCTTGCCAAAGACTCACGCATATTCCTGTATAGAAAAGGAATTTAATCCATCTCTAAGAGTTCCCAAAGTACTAACAGTTTTGGCGTTGTTGAAAAGTCAAAGTCAAAAGTCTTCTCTGAGATTTAAGGGAAACTCTTATCTGTGATCCCCTGTACCAAAGAAAAGAAAGTTAAGCACTTCCAAAATTCAATGGCACAAGACAGAAATTTCCATTTCAAATGTACAAAGAGGAGTGTACAAAAGAATGGGACCAAAGCAAGTATGAAATTCATCAGGGCAAGCCCAAAGTCCTGTAGTTCCATGCCCAGTATCTGAGGCAATCTGTAGCAAGATGTGAACTCCAAAGGCATACTTTGGCTCTGTCCCTACAGCACTTCCAGTGGTTGTAGCTCCCATAGCTTCTCTCTTGGGATAGCTCTGCTCCCTCCTTGCAGTTTCCCTTTGAGAAACAATTTTCCTGGGTTCTCCAAGCTTCTAGAGTCTTCATTTCACCTTTGACTTCACATTCACAGCTTCACACACTTCCCTCTCAGGAACATACTGCCTGGCCTCCGAGGACTTCTTTTGAAATATAGGTGGAAGCTTTCCTGACCCCACAAGTCTTCCATTCTGCTTACAACTAAAACCAACACCACTTGAATGATGCCAGGTTTACTGCCAAATGAAGCAGTAGCCAGGCTTTGTTCTTTCTTGGCTGTTGGGGTCTAGTGTCTATAAGCAAAATTCCAAGAAACAAGTTCCTTATCCTGCTGCCGTTCCTGAACATAGTGCTCTGGAACTGTCTTCCCAAAGCAGTCTTTCAGCTTTGAAATTTTGAGGATTCTAAGGCTAGAGTTCTGTTGCTTCTTGTGATGCTCTCAGGTCATCTTTTCCATTGTCCTATTCCTTCCCAGTAAACAAGATCTCCTCTGTTCTATCTTTGCAATCAATAGCTTTACTGGAGCTTCCTTTTTGACCAAACTCACAATGCTTTGAATCATTCTGATATGTTCTTTGCTCTTGATTTTTAACCTAAATTTGGCTAAAAGTCCCCAACAGTAGCCACGCCTTGTTCTAAACATGAGACTGCCTTGAAATTTCCTCTGTGACATTAATTAGTCAGCTGCTGATATTCTCAGTCTCAGATAAAGTCTCAACACAAACAAAATGCAGACAATATTTAGGTCAAGTCAACACACGCCATCCTAAATTCAACAAGCAGTATAGTACTTCTTCCCAGCATCATTTCCAAAGTCTAGTCTTTGCCAGCATCATTTTGTCAGCATTCTGGCCTTATCAGCTATTACCAGAATCTATAGTCGAGTACATCCTAAGGCGTTCCAGCTCTACTTTTTCAGCTGACATCTCCAAACCTTTCCAAACCCTTCCCACAAACCAGCACCAAGTGTTCCTAAACCACATGGACAGGCACAGTCACAGAAAGCACCTCACTTCAGTACCAAATTCTGTCTTGTTTTTCTCATTGCTTGCCAAAAGGGGAAAGTTCCATTTAGCTCAGATTTTGTAGAAGTTTGTAGAAGTTGCAGGACAGAAATGGCTGGCTCCAAGGCAGGGTGGCATGGCAGATAGTTATCACAGAGGAGGAATAGTTCATCATGGACAGAAAGCAACAAACATACAAGCCACAGGTTTTCTTTCTCTAATATCTTATCAAACCAACTTAGGGTGGGTAGCATTCACACCCTTAATCCTAGTGCCCTTGATCCTAGCATTGCACCATGAATCAATTCCAGTGTTGCACACTCTAGGTTTAGGTGCATCTAAAAAAGCCCCACCTAAGACTGCATAAGGCAGAGACCACTATCAGTTTGCTGAACTTCAAATTATCAAATCCTAGCAGGAAGTCACTCATTCAGAAATGCCATGATATTTTTTGTTTTGTTTTTGATTTTGGAGTCATTTTTTTATTCTTTTATTTGCGTATTCTTCTTCATAGGTTTGTTGATGTTTGGAGAAATTTACCTTGTCCTTTTTTCTTTTTCTATTTATTTTGTCCTCTTTTCATTTTTTTCATTTTATATTCTCCAAATGTTTTAATTTTTATTTTCCCTTTTTTTCTTCTATTTTTCCTTTCCTTTTCCTGCTATTTTTATCTAATACTATAGATATTTTTCTATTTTTAATAGAGAATTTTGTCTCAATTTTCTCTCTCCACACCCCACTTTTAAAATTTAAAAATTTTTCTTCTTGCATTCTTTCATTCCCAATCATATATATTTTCAAAGGTACAAAAATTAAACTTTATCAACCTTTAGTTTTAATGCTATTTTACTAAAGTTGAATTCTTTTCTATTAGTAGAGGTGTAGCCATTGCAGTTTATAGAAATTCATTGTATGTCATTACTTGGTTTGTCTTAATATTTATATTATTACTATAGATTTTTTAAAAAACTAGCTGTTTTGCCTTATTGGTTGTTATGAAATCAATATTCACTTTATCTTAGATGTTATTACTTGATATGGGATTTACATGACAGAGTAGAAGATCATATTAGAACTTGTAAACCAAAGTAAGTTCTTTGCATGTTAAATTTGATAAAAGTCCTTTGAAAGCATTAACCTTGGTATTAACAAGAACACAGAACACAGAACACAGAAAATTGCTTTCAATGACTACACACTCCACTTCTTAGAGAAGAGAAAACATGAAGCAGACTTCTTGCAGTTGGAAAAGTGTCTTAAAGTTCAACATGACTCACAGAATATCTGTGTAAAGGCAAACATGACAATCAGAATAATTTCCCATTACGAACATCCCTGCCTACAAACTTCTCAAATCCATTGCATCCCTTGTTATTGGAGTAAAACATTTTTAAAATGCTAATCTGTATATGAAATTTCTCTACTTTGTCTTTTTTTCTGAATTTTTGTGTCAGTGTCTTACTAAGTAACTAAACTGACCAAGATGGACTTGCATTTCCTAACTCTCCTTCCTCAGCTCCACAGACTGCTGGGAATATAGATGTGTATCATCATGGCCAGCTTCAATTTCCTATTTAGTCCCTGCATTGCTTTCATCATTTTCAAGTGTCATAATAACAGAGCCTCAGTATGCTTTTTAATACTCTTTCTCTACCATCTATTCTCTCTTTTCCCCAGTAATACTGGCCTACTTGACATTTTCTGAATTTTCTTTTTCTCATTCCTAGTGCTCCTTGAAATGTTACTTCCTCTGCCTGCAATGCTTTTCAATATTCCTTCTCTTAACTCAAAACTGGTGAAAGCTTTCTCACACCATCCTTGCTCTCAAGGATAATATTGACTGTATTTAACAAGCAGCATTATACAGGCAGCAACCAATCAAAATGAAGACTGGATACAGAAATATTTTAAAGCTGCCACACTAGACCCATTCACCTAAAAAGAGCACTGTTTCAATCTTTCCTGGCTGCCGTGACAAAATGCCATAGTTTTGTTTTCTTAAGTGACAGAAACATTATTTCTCATAATTTCGGAGGCTCACAAGTTCAGCGCAAAAACATTGCAAAACATACTGTTGGGTAAGGCTCTGCTTTCATTTTGCAATTGACTACTCTTTAATTGTCTTTACCTAGTGAGCAGGAAGGAGAATTCAAAGAGCAAGTCTCCATGTCTTCTTACACATGCTTTTATAAAATTCATGAGGATGCCACTCTCATAACATAACTGCCTCCTAAAATTTCCATATCCCAATATCATATTGGGCACTGGGATTTCAACATATGACATATGAGAGGGCAAAACCATTTAAAGTGTAAGTAGAACTATGTCAGAATTATTATTTTTTGCTTGTGCATTTGTTTTCAAACTCCATTTTTATTAGTAAATATTTCCTGAATATTGTATTCATCATGGGAAGTTAGTACCCATATATAACACATATTAGTTATTCTCCTTTTCCTCTTCCCATCTCTCTCCATTTTCCAGTTGCATTACCATTGCTTTACAGTCAAAAGACAAATAAACTTTGACTGTTTGGAGCTTGTGATAAAGTTTGTTCTGGATTTTACTTATGAAATGTGTCAGGTTGAGGGAGAGATAATCTGTTCTGATTTTCTGTAGGGTTTTTATCATGAATGAGTGTTGGATTTTGT
The DNA here is from genome assembly GCA_004363535.1 of Dasyprocta punctata. Taxonomy (NCBI): domain Eukaryota; kingdom Metazoa; phylum Chordata; class Mammalia; order Rodentia; family Dasyproctidae; genus Dasyprocta; species Dasyprocta punctata. The sequence goes on from RJWM01000723.1 coordinate 174,169, forward strand.
TGAAAGCTTTTTCTGCATCTATTGAGATGAACCTGTGATTCTTGTCCTTGGTTCTGTTGATATGATGTATTACATTTATTGACTTACTTATGTTGAATCATCCTTGTATTCCTGGGATGAATCCCACTTGAGCATGGTTTTAATCTCGCTGATGACTTGTTGCATTCTATTTACCAATATTTTATGGATTTTTGCATGTATGTTCATTAGGGAGATTGACCTATAATTTTCTTTTTTGGTTGGGTCTTCCTCTGGTTTGGGTATTAGGGTAATACTTACTTCCAGAAATGAGTTAGAGAGACTTGCTTCCCTTAGAATTTCATTGAAGAGTTTGAAGAGTATGGGCATTAAGTCTTCCCTAAATTTCTTGTAGAATTTAGCAGTGAATCCACCAGGACCTGGACTTTTCTTTGTTGGTTAGGATCTAGTTATATTTTCAATTTCATTAGCTGAAATTTGGTTATTCAGCAGTTTTACATCTTCTTGATTCAGCCTTGGTAATTCATAAGTTTCAAGGAATCTGTTGATTTCTTCTGTGTTATCAAATCTATGGGAGGAAAGTTTTTCGAAGTAGGTATCAATGACCTTCTATAATTCCACAGGGTCCGTAGTGATTTCACCCTTTTCTTTCTTTATTGCATGGATTTGAGCTTTTTCTTTTCTCTTTTGATAAGTTTGGTAAAGCCATGTATCATATACCAATAGCCAATATCTTCTTAAATGGAGAAAAACTGAAAACTTTCAACCTAAAATCAGGAACAAGACAAGGATGTCTATTATCACAACTCCTATTCAATATGGTTTTGGAAAGATTAGCCAGAACAATTAGACAAGAGAGAGAAATAAAAAGAATGAAGATAGGAAAGGAAGAAGTTAAATTATCATCATTTTCAGATGATATAATACTCTACATAGAAGATCCCGAAAAATCTACTGCAAAAATTCTTGATATAATAACCAAATTCAGCAATGTAGCTGGATACAAGGTCAACACTCAAAAATCAATAGCATTCTTGACACAAACAACAAACTCACTGAGAGAGAAATAAGGGAAAGCACACCCTTCACTATAGCATCCAAAAAAAATGAAAAACCTAGAAATCAATCCTATAAAGGAAGTAAAACATCTATACAGTGAAAATTGCATTACTCTGAAAAAGGAAATCAAAGAGGATTTCAGAAAATGGAAAGGTATTCCCTGTTCATGGATAGGAAGAACAAATATTGTGAAAATGGCCATTCTCCCAAACTTGTTACACAGATTTAATGCAATCCCAATCAAAATTCCACTTGTCTACCTCACAGAGCTAGAGAAATCATTCCTAAAATTCATCTGGAACCAGAAGAGACCTAGAATAACAAAGACAATTCTGGGCAACAAAGGTAAGGCAAGAGGCATCAGAATCACCACCTTGAAATTATACTACAAAGCTACTGTGATAAAATCAGCATGGCACTGGAATAAAGACAGATCTGAAAACCAATGAAATAGATTAAAAGATACAGCCACCACTACAAACACATTCCGTCACCTCATCTTTGACAAAGGAGCCAAAAATATATACTGGAAGAAAGATAGCCTCTTCAATTAGTGGTGCTAGAAATACTGGCTTTCCATATGCTGAAAACTAAAACTAGATCCATGTTTATCACCATGCACTAAAGTAAAGTCAAAATGGATCAAAGATCTGAATATTAAAACAGAGACACTAAATTTGCAGGAAGACAAAGTAGGTAAAAATCTTGATGACATAGGAGTAGGCAGAGAGTTTATGAACATAAATCAAACTGCACGGGAAATATTTCCCAGAATCAACAACTGGGATCTAATCTTTTTAAAAAGTTTTTGCATGTCAAAGGAAATCTCCAACAGAGACAAAAGAAAACCCACGAATTTTGAAAATATCTTAGCCAACTGTCCCTCAAAGGACTTCTATTTAAAACATATACAGAATGAAAAGAAAATTAGGCCCCCCAAATTCATAGGCCCAATCCAAAAATGGTCATCTGAGATGAATACACACTTCTCAGCTCAAGAAATGCAAATGGCAAATAAACATATAAAAAAATTTCAACATCAATGGTCATTCAATAAATACAAATTAAAACAACACTGAGATTCCATCTCACTCCAGAAAGATTGGCTAAGATCAAGAAATCAACCAATAACAAATACTGGAAGTGCTGTGGGGAAATAAAGAACTCTTCTGCACTGTTAGTGGGAGTGTAGGCTGGTGCAAGCACTGTGGAAATCATTGTGGAGATTCCTCAACATGCTATGATTAGAGATTCCATTTGATCCAGCTCTGTGGCTTCTGGGCATTTTCCCAGAAGAATTGAAAACATCATACCACAGTGATGTATGCGCACCCATGTTTATAGCAACCCAATTTGTAACAGCCAAATCTTGGAAACAACCCATGTGTCCATCAATCAAGGAATGGATAAAAAATGATGTGGTTTTTTTATACAATGGAGTACTTCTCAGGTATAAAGAAAGATTGCATCAAGATTTTTACAAGTAAGTGGACACAGCTTGAGAACATACTCATAAGAGAAATGAATCAAACTCACATGTGTAAATACTGTAGTGTCTCCCTAGTGTAAGAAACTGAAAAAGTATATACAATCCAAAATCTACAATAAATACTGTGTAAGGGTGAGAAACTGGTCAAAGAGGAAAAGTAATTGGGATAGTGAAAAGGAGGAAAGAAGAAAGTGAAAAGGAAAAAGACATGAATTTGTATATATATATATATATAATATATAAATTTGTGTATATATTATATACATATTTGTATATATATTATATATATATGTGTGTATATATATACATACATATGTGTGTATATATATACATACATATGTGTATATATATGCACATAGGATAGCTAAAATGACTGTACTACTAAATGTGTTAGTTATTGCAAAAGAAAAGTTAATACTCATATGTTTAGATCAATTTTACATGTCTATGTCTGTTAATCTGAGCAACCCTTTCGAAGGTAACCATATACAATATTACAACAATCGTCAAATTCTTATCATCTTGTTTTGTGAAGCTATACCAGTATTGTATTGTATTTGTTGTTTGTTTGTCTCTTTTGCTTTTTGTTTTTCATTTCTGTGTCTTTTTTCTCTTAAAAAAATAAATAAAATAATTAAAAATTAAAATGTGTCATGACTTTGAGAATGGAAATAGGATAACAAATTGAGTTATCTCGACAGAAATAAAGGCCAACATTGCTGGCTAGAGACGAGGAGTGTTGTGTTCAAATATGGTGGCTCAAAGTTTCAAATGATGACTTTTTGGATTTGATTCATTTCACAGTAAGATAATTTTGTTGGAAATTGCACAAACAGGATTATAAATTGCAACTGGTGCTTGAAATTTGTGAACTTGGCAGTGGGTTGGAAAATAGATTTGAGAGCAAGTATGAGACTAAGAAATTAGTTTGGAGATCGCTATGGTGTTACAAACAAGGGAGGCTGTATTAGAATAGTGGAAGTCAGATTACGATAAGTGGAAAAATCTGATTACAATTAGAAACCATTCTTTACCATTAGAGAATTAGAACAAAAGAAATTTGAAGGACAAATTAGGATACTTCTGAGTGGATATCTATTCAGTATATATCCATGACGGAAATTGTATAAACTACTTCATTTCTTTTTCCCAGAGTGAAATAATCATACTGATGATGAGACAATCATCAACAGGAATGATATGAAACAATCATGTAAATATAGCTACAAAGGTCATCAGTATGAAACAGTTCACATTTTGTCATATACATATACATAGGACAGAACGCCATTTGATCTGACATTCACAACTATAAGTTATATGTTTATTTTATGATGCGTTCTGCAGTTGAGAAAATGAATCTGAGGGTTTGATGAGATATACAAATATATCATTTGTAGGAAAGTATTGGAGGCCCCTCAATATAGTTAGAACAAATCCTTATGAATGTTTTATGTGATTTGA
>RJWM01000723.1:178259-194662 GCA_004363535.1 Dasyprocta punctata
TTTTTTTTTTTTTTTTTTTTTTTTTTTTTTTTTTTTTTTTTTTTTTTTTTTTTTTTTTTTTTTTTTTTTTTTTTTTTTTTTTTTTTTTTTTTTTTTTTGCGGCACCGGGGATTGAACTCACAACCTCGCGCCTGCCAGGGCAGGCTCTTAAGGCACTGAGGCAAACTCCCAGCCCTAATTTTTTTTTTGAGGCAGGGTCGCACTATGTAGCTCAGATCAGCCTTGCACCGCGTTGCAGCCCAAGCCGGCCTCGAACTCACAACGCTCCGCCTACCTCAGCCTCTCGAGTGCTGGGATTAAAGGCGTGAGCCACCACGCCCGGCTTCAGATGAATTATTCTAAGCCAGTATGTATGCATTGTGTAGATCAGACAGCAGCAAAGGTACACCCCAATACAGAGATTGTAGAGAAGAAATATAATATATAAGAAATATAGTATATAATATATGAGTGTTATAAAGGGTTTTATCAACTGCCAAGATATAGTTTTATCAGTAACCTCTCGAAGTATTATGGGATGTTGACCTAATATTATTGAGTTTATAAGTTAGTCTATTGAACAAGTTTCATAAAGCAGTGAAGAGATTTAGTGAGACAATCTTTCAAAAATGGTCAGGAAAAACATATATTGACAAGTGGTGAACTTACTAGCTAAAGTAATGGAATTTTAGCTGACAATATTTCTAGGATTTGAACTTGCTAAAATTCAATCCCATTTGCAACCAGAAAAAGACAAGTTGAGGAGGATTAGGCTTTTGCATGAGTTCATCATATACTTGAATTATTTAGTCTATGTCAGTTTGTTTCCTTTGTAAAACATGATGATTGCCTTACTGGTATATGTTCCTAGTAAATATTCTTAAATTGGTGGTGATATGATTACTGCATGTAAGTGCAGCTCTAAACTTTCTTTTGGGAACAACTGGTATTGTAGCAATGCAAGTGTTCACGATTACAACTTGATTAATATTCTATTTGTATGCAATGTGTACTTCCTTTTAACCTCACTGTATTTAACAATGTGAGCTTTGGCAATAGGTATGCAAAAGTGCTCTTTGATACACTTAAACATCCTGAATGGAGCTTTTTCCCTTTGTTTTTGACTTGGAAACATATTTGCATGTGGTGGAATTAGCAGTCTAAAATGACTGACAAGATTTAACATTCAAAGTTCAATTTTACCCCCCACCATGGGTACTTCTATGCTTCAGGGAAGGATTTCAGTTGCAACAATTATAACAAAATTTGGTTCACTAAGATATAGTGAGGTATGCAATGTGCAATCTCATGATGTGTATTAAATTCTTATCCTCTTTCCTTGTAAGAACTTCTTCAAATAAATCACCCTATACTTCAAAAAAGAAAAAAGGAAAAAACAAAATCTTCCCAGGTTTGGGAAGTTGAAAAAGCCTCCTTCCTTTTTTTCACTAAGGTTTCAAAACAGGAGCATATTGCCTTGGTGATATTTCCTTACTGGTCACAGTAGAAACCTTAAGCAATTCTTCTTACACAGCAAGAAACTCAATCAAATCATTAAGATTAGACATTTTTGGGATGAAGCAACAAAAGATAATCATCTTTATGAGGAAGTTGATTTTATGAAAATAAATAAGAACTAATATGGGTAATATATATTCATATGAAAGTGATGAACAGCTGAAATTTTAATTAAAATTCTAAAGAAAACTTCATTTTCAAACAAATAATTTAAGTCTTCTGATACTGAGAAGAAAAATATTGAACTCATGGTAAAACCTATGTAATGTAGAATATAAAGTCATTTATACGGAGTGGGGATAGCCACACCCAAGCCTCTCTCTGTGAATCTTCACCATTTGTGGACTGCGGGGTGGGGGTGGGGATCCAGGCCTCACCAGGAAGCAGTCCCGGCCAGGAAACCATATGATTTTTATTGCTTCGTTGGGTTGGGTTTTGTTGTCTTTTGTTTTGTTTCATTGTGTTAAATCTAATGTCATAAGCAGTTATTTGAATGATAACAAGATACATTATGGTAGCCATTTTGAATTTACTAGTGACTTGTTTTAAAGTCCTCTATTGCATTCACTGTTTTGGTTTTATTGTTTCTATTCTGTTCCGTTCTGTTTGATTTTTACTGTCTGAAGTATTTGCAGCTATTTTGAAGACAACAAGAGGCATTATGATAACCATTGTTGGTTTCATAAGGTTTTGAAACCCTGTATCACTTATGCTTGTTTATTTATTTATTTATTTATTTATTGTGGCACTGGGGATCAAACTCACAACCTCGCACCTGCCAAGCAGGTGCTTATGCCACTGAGCAAAACTCCCGGCCTGCTTGTTTATTTTTTATTTGTTTTATTTGGTTTTATTTCCTTGGTGTAATCCTCTTTAAAATAAAAAAAAATTAAAAAGTCATTTATAACAAGGGAATGCCTACAGATTGCCATATTAAAAAATTGGGTATGTTCCAAGTAGAGGACAGATAAAAGTTTATACTAGTATCAAATAAAAACAGAATAATGTCCATTGATCTATCTTTCCATCAATACAAACCTTTGCATTTTAATACTAATAACTGCAGTGAAGCAACATCTATAGAATTTGAAAATATATTCTCCCATCAAAGGAAACATTTTGATATATTCTTCTTAATTTCTATTTAAAATGGGGCAAAATAATATTTAATTTTTTAATTTTCAGTGTATTCTTGAAAATTGGTATATATACAGAAAACATCTTGAATGTTTTTGTTTATATTCATTGAATGATCCCTCCACCCATTTTCTCACATAATTTTACCATGTCCACAGAGTCTCTATCTCTGTTTCTTAACATCTGTCTTCCACTTTGCTGTGTAAATTATTTATATTTTGGGTTTCTTTTATAAATCATTTAATATTTAACCTCTATCTGATTTTTTTGTCATTCAGCATTATTGTCTCAAGATCCATCTACATTCCTACAAATGACTGAAATTTATTCTTCCTTATGACTGAATAGTACTCCAGTTGTCTATACATACTGCACTTTGCACATTCATCTGTTACAGGGCAAATAAATGCAGTTAAATAAATTGCTTCCATAATTTAGGTAATGTAGATTTTCCTGCTATAAACATGGGTATGCATGTATTACTGTAATATTATCAGTTTTAATCTTTCAAGAAGATATCCCAAAATGACATAACTGAATAAAAAGGAATTTCTATTTGGAAAATTTTAAGAATTGTAATACTTATTTCTACAGTGATTATACTATTTTAAAATCCCACCAACACTGTAGAAGTGTTTCTTTTTCCTCACAACCTTGCCAGTTTTATTGTTTTTTAATTCCTGGATAGCAAACATTTTTATTGTACTACAGAATTCCAGTGTTAATGATTTGCGATTTTCTAATAATCAAATATAATGAGTATTTTATGTGCTTATTTATTTTCACTTCCTCTTTTGAAAAAGTCTATTCATTTCAATTGTCCATTTTTCACTTGAAGATTTTGACTTTGGGAATCTACTTTTAAAAAGTCTTTATATATTCTAGTCACTGAGCAGGGGCTGGCAATTTGTTGTTCTCATTCTGCAGATTGCCATTTTACTCTGTCATTCAGTTTCTTTGCATACAAAAGACTTTTGATATCAATTGTTGATTATTGGTATTATTTTTGTACAATTGGATTTCAGTTTAGAAAGTCCTTGCATATGCCTGTGTTTTCAAGAGTTTATCAGTTTTATCTTCCAATATATTCAGTGTTTTTACTTTTTTACTTATATTTTAGATTCACTTTGTTTTATTTTAATTTGGGTGCAAGGAATGGGTGTAGATCTTTCATCTGTATTTGTATAATGTGCTTTTTCACCACTGATTTTAAAAGACTGCCATTTGCCCACCATAAATTTTGGACCAGTTTCAAAGAACAGAAGATGAAAATATGTACATTTTTTTCCTCTGTCCTCAATTGTATTCCATTGTTCATCATATCAGTGGTTGTGTGTTATGGCTTGTATCTAGAGTCTCCCCAAAAGCCTCACGCAGTCCTATATGTGGCTTTTCAGAGGTGGCTGAACCTAGAGTGTGTGATGCTAAGATTAAGGATATGAAATTGAGATTTGGTTATGGAGTGTTGCTAAGATAAAGGGTGCTACAATCTGGACGTGAGTGCTTTCCAAACTAAGACTGGATAGAGTTTAAGGGAGAGAGAGATAGTAGATCTAGTTGCTTTCCTGCTGCTTTGTTTGCTGCTTCAATATTTCACTGCTCACTGCTTTGCTGCCTTCTGCCCTCTGTCATTCATAAACTGTTTCTCTTCTGCCATGCCACTCTGCCTTGGAGCCAAAAAACTATAAACTGAAACTTCTCAAAACTGTGAGAAACAACAAACCTTTTCTCCTTTAAATTTATGTACAGCGTATTTCTTTCAGTAATGAGAAAAGTAACTAAGATCAAATTTGGTACCAGAGAAGTGTGGTCATTGCTGTGATTGTGCTTGATCATAGGTTCAGAAGCCTTTGGAACTGGCTTGCAGGTAGAGTTTGAAAAGGTTTTGAAATGCTGGCTGAAGTAGCAGACCTGGAATACCCTAAACTGTATTGGATTGGCGATTCTGATCATAGTTCACAGAAACAGAATGCTGACAAAAATGATGCTAATAAAGAACAGGTCTGGGAGGTTTCTGCTGGGATAAAGTAATTCATTGACTATTGGACTCCAGATGATATGTCACGCACATTGGCAGAAAATCTGTCTGCATTTTGCTCATATCTAGACATTCTTCTTGAGACTGAGATTAGGGGCAGAAAACTAATCTTGCAGAAGAAATTTCAAGACTCTTACATTGAGCTGGTAGCATGGCTACTGTTGGGAAATTTTAGCCAGATTTATATTGAGCATCAAGAGCAAAATGTCCAGAAGAATGATTTGAAACACTGAGTTTAGCTAGATAGGAATCTCTAGTAAAGTCCCAGACTTCAAAGATAGAGCAGAAGAGAACTTTGTTGCTGAGAAGCAACTGGAGAACAGACAAGATGCCCTGCTGTTATCACAACAGCAAGACTCCAGCCATTGAAAGCTTCCTGGTTGTGAGAATAAAGTATTTAGTTTAAGACAGTATCTCAAAAGTGTTACATTCCAGAATGCTGGTAGCCTAGTGATTTTGTTCCTCTGGATTTGGTGCAGAGTGCTCGGTGATCCAGACAGTGAACCCCAACAGTCAAGAATAAAGAGAGACTGGCTACTGCTCCAACTAGTTTCAGACCATGGGCTAATCTACACTGGGCTGGTTTTAGGTGCATGCAAAATGCAAGACATGTGATTTCTGAAAGGAATACATCCAGATTTCAGAAGAAGGCATGGGAGGTCAGCCAGTGTTCATCTCAGAGAGCAGTTTGTGAAGCTGTGAGTGCAAAGCCAAAGAAATAGTGATGCCACGACCCATGAGGTTCCTGAGGTTCTTGGGGTGAAGGACCATGAGAACATGAGAAAATAAAGAAGAGACAAAGCTGAGGTCAGGTTGAGCTCTTATCCTCCTGTTGGGAGAAAAGGTGCTGCTCAATCAATGCAGTATGTTTGTTTATATACTGGGAAGGATAATGTTAATTTCAGCCCTTCTGCCTAGCAATCCATTGCTTGGATTGTCAGAGCTTAGTGTTTTTCTGGGCTGTAGCAACTTCTTCACGTAGCTGACCTGGGCGATCTTTGGTAGGGCCATGTCTAGGTCATGCCCTAGGTCAATTTCCAGCCTCAACAGCTCCCAACACAGTGAAGACCCCAGAAATTTGAAAATACTAGGAATGCGGGTCATTTGAGGAAAGCTGTAAGTAATGAGTAATGCTAGCTCAAGAGAGTATCTATGAGAGCTGCAACCATGTGCAGTGCCATAAGGGTGGTTCCCATGCATTTTGAAGTTCATATCTTGCTGCAGACTCTCTTGAATCCTGGACATGAAACTACAGGACTTAATGTTTCCTGAGCTGGATTTTGGACTTGCTTTGTTTCCATTCATTTCCTAATTGTACCTTTTGGAAGTTAAGTGCTTGTCTCGTGCTCATGTATGTTGGACATGCTCAGTTTTCTTTTCATTTGTAAAAGGGCTTGCAACTAAGCCTTTGTTTTAAATTTCTGAGAGACTTTAGACATTGACGTTTTAAGATGCTGAAATAGGAATTTAGAAACTATTGTAAATGAACAGGTGCATTGCCATGAGATCAAGACTATCCTGGGATGGAGAATTCATTCAAGGCCGCACTTCACTGCTTAGCATGACACTGTCTGGAAAAAAGATAAACAATGAATGAGTGAGTTAATGATTGGGTGAATAAATAAATAAAATTTCAAAATAGTTTCTCACAATTCTGTAGATTTTGAGGATGTCCGTTGTGGTTTCACTTTTTCACTTCTAATTTTATTGATACATGTATTTTCTGCCCTTCTTTTGGTTATCTTTGACTAAGGAATTTTTGTTCTTTTTGTCTTTTCAAAGAAGCAGCTCTTCGATTTTTGATTATTTATAATGTTTATTCTTGGTTTTATTAATTTCAGCTCTGATCATTAGAATTTGTTTTTTTTTCACAAGCTTCTGATTTGAGCATCCTTAGATTCTTATAATAAATAATTAGGTTATTTATTTGTTGTTGCTTTCTTTTTAAGATGGCTACTCACAGTTACAAAAATCCTGCAAATATCTTTTTTTTTCCTAATAATTTGGCATGTTGTGGTGCTATTGCAATTTGATTTTAGAATTTTTCTTTATTCTCTAACTGATTTTGTCTGTGACTGATTGATTATTAAAAATGAATTATTTAATATCCATTTGCTTGTGTTTCTTCTGTATTTTTTATGTTGATAATTTCTCTTTTCACTTGGGCATGATGCAATAGAATGGAAGAAATTACTTCAATTATTTGCATATGTTACACATGATTCATGGGCTCAGAAATGTGCTGAAAGGAAAATGTGTATTCTGCTCTTGTTGAATGAAGCACTCTGTAGGTATCTGCTATTTGCATTTGTTTGACATTAGAGTTATGCTCTGACTTGCCTTTATTATTTATCCAACTGATCTATTTATGAGTGTGGTATTGAACTCCGAAACTGTTATAAGAAGCATATAGATTCATGTAGTCATATGTAGGGTGTTTCAAAGATGGCAAGATTGGGCTATGTGAATGTAGATTAAGAGTGTGATACTTAGGTTAAGGGTGTATAAAATGGAAGCCCCACTCTGGGTATGGGTGGAACCGATCAATATGTTTGTAGCCTGAATGGAAAATAAAGGGAGAGAAGAAAGCCAAGATTGCTACAGCTGTTTGCTGCTTTGCTGCCTTTTGCCTGCTTTGCCATAGATTGTTTCTCCATTTCAATGCCCCTCTGTCATGGCAGCCTGCCTGGGAACCAGCTGTCTATGGACTAAAATATATAAGGAATGTGAGGTGAAATAAGTCTTTCCTCCTTTAATGTGTGGGTCTTTGGTATTTTGTCTCAGCAACAAGAAAATTAGCTAAGACAGTTTGTGATATCAGAGTACCAAGGTCATTGTTGTGACTAAACCTGATCATGTGCTTCAGGAGCCTTTGGACTTGTCTTGCAGGAAAAGTTTGGAAAATTTTGGAGATGCCAGCAGAAGCAGACCAAGAATGTTGTGAGCTGAACTTGATAGAATATTCTGGTCAGAGTTCACAGGACTGAATGATGCTAGAAATTTAGCTGGTGAAGGCCAGGCTCAGATTTCAATTTGTAACAGGGACTGTAATGGCTGTTGAAGTCCAGGCCATGTGTGTTATGATTTGGCAGATAGTATGTATGCATTTTGCTTGTGTTGAAAGACTTTAAAGGAGCCTGATACTATGGACAGTGGAAAAAATAAATTTCAATGCACTTCCAAATTAAAGCTGTAGCATGGCTACAGTTTGGGGACTATTAGACAGATCTGTGCTGAGAATTAAGAGTAAAGGCCCATCAGAATAATTATAGAAGTTTTGCATTTTTCCACCAAGAAAATCCCAGTAAATTTATGGCCTTCCACAGATGGAGCAGAGGAGAACTTGGTTGCTGAAAAGGAATAGGACAATAGAAAACATTGCATGAATACATCACAAGAACCAGCAGAACTTCAACCTTTGCAATGTGAAGGTTGCAAAGTGAAAATAACTTTCTTTGGAAAACAAGCATAAGAGAACCAGGATGTCAGCAACCCAGAGAAATTTTCCTTGAAATTGGTTTCATAGTACCCAGCAATTCAGGAACTCAACTTTTATAGTCAAGAAAGTAGGAACCATGCTGTTATGGATTACAAACTGGTGGTCAACTTGACACCAGTTGAATTGGTTCAGCTGGTGTTGAGTTAAAGATGCTCCACCTGAAGAAAGGTGCCAGCATAAATAGGGACGTGGAGAAGAAGAGCCGGGCATTGTGGGTTCTTCCAAGAGTTGCTGTTCGAGCCGCTGGTTCTCCTGGAGGTGCTTGTCATGCTGGCTTCGCCAATATGGACTCAGCCATTATCGTCGGAGGAGCTCGGGACCTCATCGGTGAGAGTGGCTGTGTTCACGTTGCGGGAGCTCTGCTCCTCACACTGTGCATCGCTTCCTGGCTCCAGAGGGGAGGCTATGTGCTGGAGAACCTGGTCACGCTGGGCTTCCTGACCTGTGCTCAACTGTTCTCCATCGTCGGAGGAGCGCGGGACCTTGTCGCCATTGGGGATGGCTGTGGTGCTCTTCAGGGCAGCCCCGCTTCTTCTTTTGAGCGTGACTTCTCGGCTCCTACGTAGAACCCTCAACCCACTGCACGGCTCTTTCACCCTGCTGGCATAGACTTTCTAGTTCCACCACTGACCTGTGGCCTTCCCAGCACAGAATTGTAAATAAACTGGCGTGAGCCCTTATTGGGGGCTTTTAGGTTCCCAGTTGGTACTGTGGGAGGCATTGTCATGCATTCGGGTCTCTAGTGGGACCCTTACATGATATTGCTGTGGGATCCAGGCCCTCGGCTATCCTGGGTCTTAGTACTGTGTTGTGGAAGGATTTTCCTGCACCGTCTTGTGTTTAACTTTGGGTGATTATTATAAAACAGTATTACAAACCCTGTGTCCTGTATGTAGTTGTTCTCCATGTAACCCCTGACTACAAAACATGCCTACTACTCCCAATTGTGGCAGAATTTGACATCATCCACTCAAAGCTGGTTTAGCAGCATTTAGAATGCAAAAGTTGCCATGAATGATTCCAACAAGATTTCAGGAGTCCTGAGAAGCCTGACAGGATGCCTCGAATGGGACATCTGTGAAGCTGTGAGGGCGAAGCCAAAGGTCTAATTGGGACCCCAGAAATTTGGAGACCAGAAATGTGGATCATTTGAGGAAAGCTGCAAGAAATCAGCAATGCCAACTCAAAAGAGAAGCTATGAGAGCTACAATCACTAATGGTGACATAGAGGCGGGGCCACTCAAACTTTTTGGTGTTCATGTCTTGCCACAGAGCGCCTTGGATCCTGGACATGAAAGTATGGAACATAATGTTTCCTGTTTTGAGTTTTGGATTTTCTTTGTCCCCCTTCATTCTATCCACCTATTTAGCCATATGGGAGTGGAATGTTTATCTTGTGCCATTGTATATTGGAAATATTTCATTTTCTTTTCATTTGTACGGGGGCTTGGAACTAAGAATTTGTCTTAAATCTGAGAGGAGACATTAGACATGAACTTTTTGGTAATGCTGAAAGTTGGGACTTTGACAATTCTTAGAGATGAACTAAAAGCCTTTGCCAAAATGGGATGCACAAATCACTTTCTTGGGAGCTGAGGCAGACTGTGAAGGCTTATATCTCAGTTTGTCCCCAGAGCCTCACATAGTTGTAGGGGGAGAGTTTTCAAAGTGGCTGGCCTAAGGTGTGTGAATGTGAATTAATGGCATGATGATCAGAATGAAGATTTGCATGTTCCTCCCAGGGTATGGGTAGCACAAATCAGTAGGCTTGTAGATTGGACAGAATATAAAGTGACAGAAGGAAGGAAGGTTTGCTGCTGCTTCTCACTATTTTGCTGCCTCTGATTGCTTTGCCATGAATGGTTTCTACAATGTGATGCCCCTATGATATGCCACCTTGCCTTGGACCGAGACAACAATGGACTAAAACCTATAAACGTTGTCAAATTAAATAATCCTTTCCTCTTTAACATGTGGATGTTGAGCATTCTGCCTCAGCATTGAGAAAAGTAAAAAAGACTCCAACTATGTTTGTATTTGTGTCTGTCATTTTGTATTCTGACATTGTCTTAATGAATTTCATTGTGGTAATATTCATTGCATATATATTTATAATTCCTTTTATTTTAGTTGGTTTATTTTTACAATTTAGCTATATACACTGATCACATTCACCACAGGGAATTTGTATCTGTACATGATATACCTTGATTTGTCTTTGTTTTTCTCCCATTCCCCTTCTCTCCCTTCAACTTTTCCTCCCCTCTTATTTACAAAGCTTTGTTTCCATTTTATCCTTCTTTTCTCATTTCTTCATTTCCCTTCCTTCCTTTCCTCCTCCACCCTCCCTTGCTCCCTTTTCTTGTTGAGCAATTTCTTCCCATTTTATCATATATCGGATTTTTTTCATTTAAGAGTATGGTCTTGGTGTCTTAGCTCAGTGGCTCAAGTGCTTGCCTGGTAAGCACAATGTAGTGAGTTCAATCGCCTATACCAAGAAAAAAAAATAAAAGAGTATAGTCTAGCAGTTCATCCATATAGCAATATATGTCTCAAGTTTATCCTTCTTTATGGTAGACTGATACTCAATTATATTTTAAAAAAACAGACATTTGGTATACAGTCATCTGTTGACATACGTTTTGGTTGTTTCCAAGATGTAGCTGTTACAAATAGTGCCACTATAAATATGGTGCCCATATATTCCTGTGGTCTGATGCTTTTAATACTTTTGGGGAAATATCAAGAAAGAAAATAGATGGGTCAAATGGGACCTCCAGTCCTTGTTTTATGAGGTATCGACACACTGTTTTAAACAGTGGTTGCACCAGTCTATGCTCTCACCAACAATAGAGAAGGGTTCCCTTTTCCCCACAGACCCACTGGTATTTTATCTTGCTTGATTTTTTGATTATAGTCATTCTCTCTGGAGTGAGATAGAGCTTCAGTGCTCTTTGAATTTGTGTCTCTCAAACGATCACTGATGTTCAACTTTTTAATATATTGATTTTCTATTTGTACTTCTTAATCTAAGAAGTGTATGTTCATTTTATACACTTATATTTGGATTGGGTATTTGAATTTAAGGTATGTGATTTTTTCAGTTCTTCATATATTTCTAGATATTAGTCGTTTGTCTGAGGAAGAATGGCTAAAACATTTTTCCCACTCTGGGTTAGTTTTTTCACTCCGTTTTTTATTTCATTGCTGTGTAAAACTTTTTAATAAGATGAGATCCTTTTGTCAATTCTTTGTAGTATTTCCTGTGCAATCTGGGATTTGTTACTGATGTCTCTGCCTACACCTATTCCTTCAAGAATACTACTTATTTTCTCTTTTAGAAGATTTAATGTTTCTGTTGTAATATTTATATTTTTGATTAATTTTGATTTTAGTTTAGTGTATGGTGATAGACACGGGTCTAGTTTCAGTTTTTGGCATGTGGAATACCAGTTTTGACATTTATTAAACAGGTTATCTTTCTTTCAGTGAATATTTGGCCACTTTGTCAAAGATAAACTGGCTGAGTGTGTTTGGAGTTTTGCCTGCATCTTCTAATCTCTTCCACTGATCCTCTTTTGTTTTTTTTGCTGATGTCATGCTTTTTAAAAATCACATTAAGTCTGTAGTATAACAGCAATTCAAGGATTGTGATGCCCCCTGTTTTGAATTTTTTACCCAAAATTTCTTTTGCTCTTCTAGGTCTCTTTTAGTTCCAAATGAAATTTAGGATTCTTTTCCTTAATTCTATGAGGTATATTAATGATGTTTGATTGAATTTGCATTAAATCTGGATGACAATTTTGAGAGTATGGTCATTTTTCTTACGTTGGTTCTTCCTACCCAAGAGTAAGGGATATCATCCTATTGTCTGATATCTACTTTAATCTCCTTTTTCAAAGTTTTGTAGTTTCCAAGGTAGAGATCTTTTACTTCCTTTGTTAGATTGATTCATAAGTATTTAACTTATTTTGATGCAATTTTAAAAGGTGTTGTTACCCTAATTTCCCTCTCAGTGATTTTGTTTTTTGTGTACATAAATGCTATTTGATTTCTGAGTGTTGACTTTACATCAAGCTACACTACTGAATTTGGTTATTGAATTTAGAAGTCCTTTGATGGAGTTTTTGGGGTCTTCTATATAGAGTATCATGTCATCTACAAATAACAATAATTTAACTCATTTCTTTTCTATACATATTCCTTTATTTTCTTCTCTTGTCTAAGTGCTCTAACTAATGTTTCCAGAACTATATTAAATAAGAGTGGTAATAGCTGACATTTTGTCTTGTCCCTAATTTTAGAGTGAAAGCTTTCAATTTTCGATCATTTAGTATAATGTTGCCTGTTGGTTTGTTATGGATGGATTTTATCAAATTGAGATAAAGACCATCTCTTTCAATTTTGTTTTTGGTTTCATCATGAATGGGTATTGTTTTTTGCCAAAAGATTTCTGCATCTATTGAGGCGACCGTGATTTATATATGCTGAACCCTTCCTACATTCCTGTGATGAATCCCACTTGGTCATCATGTATAATCTTCTTGACAATTTGATGCAGTCTGTTTGCTAGTATGTTGTGAGAAAATTTTGCATCTTTGTTCATTAGGAAGATGGGCCTGTGCTTCTCTTTTTTTCGTTGAGTCTTCCACTGTGTTGTTATCATGGGTATACTTGCCTCCAGAAATGTGTCAGGGAATATTGCTTCACTTTCAATTTCAGTAAAGATTTTGAGGAGTAATGACTTTCAATCTTCTCTAAATTTCTTGTAGAATTCAGCAGTGAATCCATGATGACCTGGACTTTTCAGTGTTGGCAATTTTTTGATTACATTTTACAACTTTTTGACTAAACTTTGGTAATGTATACATATCTAGGAATCTGTGATTTCTTCTGTGTTCTTCATCTTATTAAAGTGTGTCAAAGTAGATGTTGTTGATCTTCTGCATTTCCACAGGGTATGTAGTGGTTACAGCTTTTTCACTCCTAATTGCATGAATTTGAATATTTTCTTTCTTTTTTATTGGTAAGATTGGTTAAGTGTTTATCAGTTTATTTAATCTTTCAACTCTTTGATTCATTTATTCTCTGTATTGTTTTCTTAGTTTCAATTGAATTAATTTCTGCTCTGCTCTTTATAATTTCTCCCCTCATCCTGGCTTTAGGTTTGACTTGCTCTTCTTTTTTAGAAGCTTGAAGTAGAATATTAGATTGTTTATTTGAGCTTATTATTCTCTTGATATGAGAATTCATTTCTATAAATGAATTTTCCTCTTAGGACACTTTTACTGTGTCCCATAAGATCTAGTATGTAATATTGGCTTTTACACTTAAATGTAGACACTGTTTAATTTCTTTAATTTCATTGGTGACCCTTTGGTTCCTCAGGAGGTTGTGATTTAATTTCCATGTGTTTATAGTGTTTTTGCCGTCTCTTTGGCTATGATTTTCAATTTTATTGCATTATGGTAGATAACATGCATGCAATAATTTCAATTCCTTGCATTTACTTAAGCATGTTTTGTGGGTTAGAATTTGATCTATTTTAATGAATGGACCATGCAGAACTGAGGAGAATGTGTGTTCTGGTGTTGGGTGAAACACTGTAAACATCTACATCTATTTTTCACACATTAGGTCCATTTCTGATATTTTTGTTGATTTTTTTGTCTAGTTGATCTATATTTTTGTGGCAGTGGGGTATAAAGATTCCCTATTACAAATGTGTTAATGCTTATTTTATATTTAATTTCCTTTAATATTTGTTGGTACTCATGTATTTGGTGCACACATATTTATCATTGTTATGTTTTCTTCTTGAACTTTTGCCCTAACAAATATATAGTGACTTTATCTCTTTTGATCATTCTTGGTTTGAAGATCACATTGTTTGCAAATAGAATAGCTATCCCTGCTTTTTTGAGGGTTCCTGTTTCATGGAGAATTGTTTTCCATCTTTAGACATTCAGTCTATGAATTTCTTTTTGAATTAAATGTGTTTCTTGTTTATAGGATACTGTTTAGGTTTGATTCTTGATCCATTCTGCCAGTGTGTTTCTTTTGCTTGCTGAATTGAGACAATTTACTTTGATGGTTTATAACTGATGTGCATTGAATAATCCTTGCCATATTATTTTCCTGCTGTAAAGTACCTGTCTTTCCCCTCTGTTTAATTATTTGCCCTGTCTGGTCATTTCTGTTGGTGTTCTTAGACCTGCGATCATTTGCTTTGCTTTTTATAATATCTTTCAGTACATTTTATAATTAGTTTGTTGGTCATTAATTTATTCAGCTGTTGTTTGTCAAGGAAGTCTCTCATTTCTTCATTAATTTTGAGGACAGTTTTTCAGGGTACATGAAATCGAGTTGGAAGCTTTTTTTTTCTTTCAGGACTTGAAATACTTCACTCCAAGCTTTTCTCAACTTGAGGGTTTGTGTTGACATGTCTTCTGTGATTCTGATGGGCTTTTCTTTATATGTGATTTGTTCTTTTCTCTAATAGCTTTTAATATTCTGCTCTTGTGCTGAATTTCTGGTATCTTTATTATTATATGTCGTGGTGTATATTTATTTTGGCCATGGGTAATGGATTTCTATATGCCTTACTTAACCATATGTCTGACTTTTTCCCATGCTTGTGAAGTCTTCTGCTATTAATTCTGGAAATAGACACTTTATGTCATTTGTGATGATTTGATCTTTTTCTTTTACAGCAATCAATCTTATATTTGACTTCTGTGCATCATATTACAGTTATTGAATTGCTTTTTTTCCTAGTCTTTTGTTATTTTTGATACATCTTTCCTTTTGTCAACACTAACTAAAATCCTACCTTCTGGGTCTGATAGCCTATCTTCACTTTTATTGTTATGGTTTTGTAAATTTTCAGTGGAATTTTTAATTTGCTGGATATGCTTGACTGTTACATTCACTCCATTTTTTCTATGATAAGCATTCATGGTTTTGATCATTTTCCTATGCTTCTGTATTTTTTATCTATGTCTATTTTAGATTTGCTTACCAAGTTCTTTATTATGGTCCCCATTTCTTTTTTTACCTGAGAGATTATTTCTGATCTGATTTTGTCTATTGCCTCATGAATTTGTTACTTCTTTTGCTATCATTTCAGGAATTCCAGGTGTGTGTCTTCCATATTCATCTATCTCATTTTCTCCCGGTTTTGTACTGGTGGGTAGGAGATCTGGAGTTACATTTTGCTTCTGTATCTTTTCATTTTCTGTTTTTTATACTTTTGGTTTTCTTTGTTGATTCTGTTTTTATCATAAATAGCTTTACCACTATTATCAAGGGCTCCCTAGCAAATGTCTGTTTTCCTGAGATATCCTCTATGTGCAAGAGCTTCTTGGTATTTGTGTGGGTTCCAAGATCCTACCTTCCCAAATTACTAAGTGTAAGATGTTGGTAACTATTTGTCTCAGTCCCTATTCCTTTAGTACTGCACTGAGGTGATGGTAATTATTCCAGATTTTCCCAGTATTTTTGTACAAGCAAAAACAAATGATTAAAACTGATTCCTACAGATGTTACAGCCTCACTAAAGTAGTATAATTAGAAATAACAATAGCATCAAACTGAAAACTATGATAACTACTAATTTGATACCTTTAAACACAGAATCATGATCTACATTTATAAAACATAACCCAACATATATCGGGAGTTTATATGCAAAGTGTTTCTTTTTGATATAGTTGTTTCACCATGTGGTGGGTGAATTTAAGAGGGATAGCAGATGAACAGAGATAGATGATGAGAAATATAGTACAATCCAGGTTGGAGGACAAAGGTTGATGATGCAAGATTTAGGAAACTAGAAAAAAGAGAAGAATAAAATTTGTGGAGAAATTATCAAGGAATTATCAAGGCAAACCAGAAAGATCAGCAAGAATATTCACTCATATGAAAATATGATGAAATCAAGGAGATAACTGAGGAAAGAGAAAAGCTTGAAAATAGATTGGAACAAAAGTATAGGTGTAAGACCTAAAAAAGAAATCAGCTGTGAGGAGCCACTGCTGCGAGGCCTGTATGCAAGAGCTGAGCCTGAGCTAGATTACCCCGCCCGTCGAGTGAGCCAAGATGGCGCTCGTTTCCTGTTTCCTGGTCGTTAACAACCCCGCTGTAGATGATCTCTGCCCAGTTACAAATGACGCCAACCAATAAAATTGTATCCCCTGCCACAACCTGATTGGATAATGAGGCGGTATATAG
>RJWM01000724.1:0-181881 GCA_004363535.1 Dasyprocta punctata
CTGTGAGGTAGGCAGGTGGTATTTTGATTTTGATTGCATTAAATCTGTATAATAATTTTGGGAGTTTGGCCATTTTCACGAGGTTTGTTCTTCCTATCCATGAACAGGGAATATCTTTCCATTTTCTGAAATCTTCTTCGATTTCCTTCTTTAGAGTAATGTAATTTTCACTGTATAGATCTTTTACTTCCTTTGTTAGGTTGATTCCTAAGTATTTCATTTTTTTGGATGTTATAGTGAAGGGTGTGGTTTCCCTTGTTTCTCTGTCAGTGACTTTGTTGTTTGTGTACAGGAATGCTATTGATTTTTGAGTGTTCACCTTGTATCCTGCAACCTTACTGAATTTGGTTATTACTTCTAGAAGTCTTCTAATGGATTTTTGGGAGTCTTCTATGTAGAGTATCATATTGTCTGCAAATAATGATAATTTCACTTCTTCCTTTCCTATCCTTATTCCCTTTATTTCTTTCTCTTGTCTAATTGCTCTGGCTAATATTTCCAGAACTATATTGAATAGGAGTGGTGATAACAGACATCCTTGTCTTGTTCCTGATTTTGGGTTGAAAGTTTTCAGTTTTTGTCCATTTAGTAAGATGTTGGCTGTTGGTTTATGATATATGGCTTTTATCAGGTTGAGGTAGAGACCATCTATTCTGATTTTCTGTAGGGTTTTTATCATGAATGGGTGTTGGATTTTGTCGAAAGCTTTTTCTGTATCTGTTGAGATGATCATGTGATTCTTGTCCTTGGCTCTGTTGATATGATGTATTACATTTATTAATTTGTGTATGTTGATCCATCCCTGCATTCCTGGGATAAATTCCGCTTGATCATGATGTATAATCTTGCTGATGACTTGCTGTATTCTATTTTCCAGCATTTTATTGAGGATTTTTGCATCTATGTTCAATAGAGAGATTGGCCTGTAATTTTCTTTTTTGGTTGGGTCTTTCTCTGGTTTTGATATTAGGGTAATACTTGTTGCCAGGAATGAGTTAGGGAGACTAACTTCCCTTTCAATTTCCTTGAAGAGTTTGAGGAGTGTTGGCATTAAGTCTTCCCTCAATTTCAGGTAGAATTCAGCAGTGAATCCATCAGGACCTGGTCTTTTCTTTGTTGGTAGGGTCCTAATTACATTTTCAATTTCATTAGCTGAAATAGGGTTATTCAGCAGTTTTACATCTTCTTGATTTAGCTTTGGTAATTCATAGGTTTCTAGGGATCTGTCCATTTCTTCTGTGTTATCAAATCTATGTGAGTAAAGGTTTTCGAAGTAGGTGTTGATGATCTTCTGTATTTCCACCGGGTCTGTAGTGATTTTATTTTACCCTTTTCATTCCTTATTGCATGGATTTGAGTTTTTTCTTTTCTCTTTTTGATAAGGTTGGGCAGGGGTTTATCAATTTTGTTTATTCTTTCTAAGAACCAACTCTTGGATTCATTAATTCTTTGTATTGTTTTCTTAGTTTCAATCGCATTAATTTCTGCTCTGATCTTTATAATTTCCTCCCTTCGTTGGGCTTTGGACTTGACTTGCTCTTTTTCTAGAAATTTGAGGTGTAGCATTAGATTGCTTATGTGTGTTCTTTCCATTTTTCTAATGTGGGAGTTTAGTGCTATAAATATCCCTGTGAGGACTGCTTTCATTTTGTCCCGCAGGTTCTGGTAATTTGTATTTGCATTTTTGTTCAATTGTAGATATTGTTTAATTTCTTCTTTAGTTTCTTCTGAGATCCATTCATTGTTTAGAAGAGTATTATTTAATTTCCATGTGTTTGTAGGGTTCTTGTGGTGTTCTTTGTCATTAATTTCCAATTTTATTGCACTGTGGTCAGATAATATGCATGGAATCATTTCAGTTCCTTTGCATTTACTTAAGCATGTTCTCTGGACTAGTGTATGACCTATTTTAGAGAATGACCCATGTGCAGCTGAGAAGAATGTGTATTCTAATGATGTTGGGTGAAATACTCAGTACACATCTACTAGGTCCATTTGTTCACAAGTTTTATTCAGTTCTGTTATTTCTTCGCTGATTTTTTGTTTGGTTGATTGGTCTCTTTGTGACAGTGGAGTGTTAAGGCCCCCCATTATAACTGTATTATTGTTTATTTGGTTTTTCATGTCTATTAAGATTTGTCTTACATAGTTGGGTGCTCCCATAGTTGGTGTATATATATTTATGATTGTAGCCTCTTCCTCTTGAAGTTTCCCCCTAACAAGTATGTAGTGACCTTCTTTACCTCTTTTGATCATTCTTGGTTTGAAGTTCGTGTTGTCTGCAAACATAATAGCTAGCCCTGCTTTTTTCTGGGTTCCTGTTGCATGGAGTATTGTTTTCCAGCCTTTGATTTTTTGTCTGTGAGTTTTCTTTTGAGTTAAATGTGCTTCTTGTACACAGCATCTTATTGGATTTTGTTGCTTAACCCACTGTGCTAGTCTGTTTCTTTTTATTGGTGAGTTGAGACCATTTATATTGATTGATATAACTGATATGTACTAACTTATCCCTGTCATATTATCATTCTGTTGTTGGCTTTCTGCTTTTTGTGTTTAATTGTGTGCCTTGCTCAGTTGTTTCCTTTTGCTGTTGTTCTTAAGATTGTAGTTATCTTTGTCTCTTTCTAGAATGTCTTTCAGTACTCCTTGTAGTGTTGGTTTGGTAGCCATAAATTTCTTCAGTTATTCTTTGTCGTGAAGTTTCTCTATCTATTTTTAAAGATAGTTTTGCAAGATACGTCAATCTGGGTTGAAAGTTGTTTTCTTTCAGGATTTGAAATACTTTACTCCAAGCTCTTCTTGACTTGAAGGTTCGTGTTGAGAAGTCTGGCATAATTCTGACAGACTTTCCTTCATAGGTGATTTGTTTCTTTTCTCTGACAGCTTTTAGTATTCTGTTCTTGTGTTGAATTTCTGATATCCTAATTATTATATGTGTGGGTGAAGATTTATTTTGGTTATGATTAATTGGGGTTCTGTGTGCCTCATTTATGTGTATATCAGAATCTCTTCCCATGTTTGAAATATTTTCTGCTATTATTTCTGCAAATACTCTTCACAAGTCATTCGTATCGACCCATGTGTTTTCATTGACGCCTGTTAATCTTATATTGTTTCTCTTGACATCATCTTGCAGCTGTTGAAATGTTGTTTCTTGGTTCCTTGTTATTTTTAAGAGATGTTTTCTTTTGTGATCATACGTGTCCATGCTGTCTTGAAGGTCTGAGAGTCTATCTTCAGCTTCATTCAAGCAGTTTTGCCAACTTCCCATGGAATTTTTAATTTCCTGAATTTCCCTTTGAATCTCTTTCATGCATTCTATTTGTGTTTTATTTTGTTCATTCAAAGTTTCCATCATTTTCTTATGTTCTTCTATTTTTTCATCTTGATCTTCTTTAGATGCACAGCATTTCTTTCATAATGTTTGTCATTTAATTTTTTAGCTGAGAGATTATTTCTGATCTGATTTCCTCTGTAGCTTCATGGAGTCATTTCTTTACTTCGGTTGCTGTCATTTCAGAAAGTTCAGTTGTGTGATTCCCAGTGTCTTCCACTTCAGTGTTTCTTGAGTGTGTTCTCGGTGGACTGGGGGACTGAGACTGCATCTTGCTCTTTTGTTTTTGTCATTTTCTTCTGGGAGCTATGTGGCTGGCCAGGCAGCCTCCCGATGGATTGATTGCACTGGAACACTGTTCTGGGTAGAGCTTCAATCCTCCAATATAACCGGGGCACACCCCCAGACTATGGTGCTGGATCTTTGTGTTCTGTGGCCTGTGAGGCTGGCTGTGTGTTTCCCTGATGTACTTTGTTGGGTTGCTCTGGGATGCTCAGCTGGGCAAAGTTTGTATCCTCCCTGCAGCTAGCAGGGGCACACCCCTGGAACTTGTTAATGGGGCCTAGAATCTGGCTGTGCAGCATTCAGAACCTCAGCAACCCAGGTGGCTAGCAGAGACGCACCCCCAAGGTGTGGCACTGCGTCCTTGTGCTTGGCTGGGTGAAGTTCAGAATCTCTGGGACCCATGTGGCTATGCGGAGCGCACCCTGGAGTGTAGTATCCCCAGGACCTTGCATCTGGCTGCAAGGAGTTCAGAGCCTCTGGAGTGCAGAGCTATCCAGAGCCCCCCACTCCACCCCACCCCACGTATCGTGCCAGGGCCTTGCTAGGTGGAGTTTGCAGCCTCCAGGAACTGCTGTGCAGCTGCACCCCTGAACTATGGAGCTAGTGCCTTTTGTTCTAATGGGCAGAGCTCAAATTCTCCAAGGCCCTGCAGCTCTGCTGGCCACTCCCTGATGAGCAGCTCTGGGGCTCTGAGCTGGGCTCGGCTCGGTACCTCTGTGTCCTGTGAAGCTGACTGGGCATTCCCCTGATGGATTGCACTGGAATGCCAGGCTGGGCCGAGCTCGGGTCCTCCGTGTAGCTCAGGAATTTAGTATATATTTGATTATTATAGATTTTAAAAAATGTTAGGCCCTTCATTTTTTGTCAGATAGTACCAAATAAAATATAGCAATACATACAGCATAAGCAAATGAAGATAACTTTTTTTTCTTTGTAGTTCTCAAGATTAAACCCAGGGCCTTTGTACTGAGCTACATATCCAGCCTTTTTGTTTGTTTTTATTTTTTTGGAGTCAGGTGTTCACTAAGTTGCTCATTCTTGGCTCCAACTTGTGATCTTCCTGCCTCAGACTCCCAGAGTGCTGAGATTATAGGTGTGTGGCTGGGGTAATTTATTTTAGAAATGCATAGAAAAGATTTAAATTATGTTGTTGCCATATGGAAAATGTCTGTTAATAGAAAGTTCTGATTAATAAGTAAATGAAAAGAGAGAAAAGTATTTTATTTCAAGCTTTACTGAAATACTTTTTTTTTTTTTAAGAGAAAAAGACTTGGAAAAAATATATGTTTTTCAAAGAATTGTTTTGGTCAGGGACTCTCAAGAAAGAAAGTGGAAGGTTTTGACTATTTTTCAAAACCGTGTGTACTAAGTTTAGAAACGAATGGGATCCTATCCCTAGAGGATGGGAAATAATTTCTCTAACTTGTGTTTCTCAGTAAATAATGAATCCTAAAAAAATTTAAGTATTCATTGGAGAAGGATAATTATTAATGTTAAGATAGACTCTTGAGTTAGAAGTAGCTTTTTAGTACAAAGTTTTCAAGAATTTTTAGTTTTTGAAATACACAATTCTCATCCTTCCAAAAGTCTTTGAAATTTTTGAGTATTATTTCAGAATTCTCCTTTAAGTTTTTTTTATAATCAAAGCTATGAATTGAAATTCTGTTTCTGTTACTTTCATTTTCTGCAATACTGGTGAGTATCTTGGTCATAATTCTAGATGTTGAACTGGGGTATAATTTATCACCTAACTCCTTATGTGGTTGTACTTCCATTTTCAGTGGTAAGTTCAGTCTATATTTAAAAGTTTGTGTTGGGGGATAAGACTTAACTATTTGTGCTCTGCTTCATCAAATGCTTTTTAGTTGCTTAGCCTCTTTGCTTCCATTTTTTGGGAGGGCAACTGTCTGAAGGTTCTCTTGTAAGACCTAGTTCCTCACTCTCTGACACTGTTGTCGAGAGCACACACTGGAAGAACTTTAACTTTACACATATTGGGAGCAGCGTGAATGGTCATAAAGTTGATGGTGTGGCACTCCACTTAATGTCATGGAAAGTTGTCTGGTGACATTTCTTATGGGTTATTTTTAATTTAACCAAATTTTGTCAAAGTGTAACATAATTGTGTACAAATGTGTACAGTTAATGAATATCCTCAAAGTGAAAATACACATGTAATCAGCCCTAGGTCAAGAAATCAAACATTATCACTGTTCACCCTTAGCGGGTGTGACTTCTCTCCTGATTGCTGACATTTCGGGTTGGCATTGGTGCATTTACACTTCTTATGATTGGAGTCAGATGGAAAAGAGAAAACACTCACATCTGGCTGCTTTGTGCTCGTCTTGTGAAAGTCATCCGTACTGTAGGAAACACTGGTCCATTCACCTTCATTGCGGTCCATTATATGAATAGAGCAGAGTATGCTTATTGAATTTACGATTAATGGACGTTTGAGTTGCTTCCAGTTCGGGGTGATTCCAAAGATTGCTGCTGTGAACATTCTGGTATGTGTCTTTTAATGGACATTGATTTGCATATCTCCTTGTTCTGTATGAATACAGTGGAATTTTGGGGTCACAGGGCATGTTTGTTCAGCTTTAGCAATACTGCTGAACACTTTCTCCAGAGCGGTTTTGCCTATTAATCATTTCCACTTATGGCTGAGGGTGCAGCTCAGTGGCAGAGCGCATGCGTGGCATGTACTCTAACAACCTGGGTTCCATCTCCAGCATACTCCTCCTCCACATAATCCCTACCTACTCAGCATATGGAAAGTTTGAGTAGTCTCAGACTCTTGTCAAAGCTTAGTCCTCATTAAAAGCACTTATGGTGGGTAAGAGTTTCGTATTTTTTTTAAATTTCTGATAAAGTTTTAAATCCATTTTTAAGGTATTGCTCAGATCTTTTGCTCAATCTTTTGTGAAGTTTTGGTGTACTCTTCTGCCTGTTTTGCTTTTAGTAGCAAAATAGATTTTTTGTTTTTTTTTTCTTTTTTTTAGTTTGTTAGCACATGTGTTTATTAAATACTGCTTACATTCCTTGTGAGGAATTGGCACATGTACAGAACACATCTTAATTCCTGTTTTCATGGTCTTCCCCTTTTGTCCCCCCTCCCCATCTTTTTTGTCCTCTCCCCCTTTTTGTTCAGTATATATTTGTGTACATAATATTTACATTCCTTATGTAAAGTTGGTTCTGCCTGTTTTCTTATTGGGTTATCTGCTCTCATTCTTGGATTGATTTGTGTAAGTTCTTTATAGTCTTGATTGCATGTTATTTCACACATGTGTGTATTTCAGATTTTTAGTGATTTGTTTTTACTCAGTTTATTTTCTGTTACCTAAAGTTTCATAGAACAGATATTTAATTTTCATCTTGAGAAAAAAATTACAATTTCAAAAAAAGTTACAAAGTTCCAATAAACTGAGCACTTAATTCTCATCAAGTCATTTTAACACCCCTGTAAATTCTACTTTATCTTCATTAATAAGTGTTTTATTGATTTGGTTGATAATTTTTCCATCAAAGACACAATAAAGGGCTTTGTGTTTATTGTTAATAGGAGCCACTGATAGCATTTCCAGAGTTGAAGGGACAAGGGAAACATGTTAGTTCCCCAGGGCTGCTGTAAATGGAAGTACTGCATACACAGTTTTCTCCTGCCACAATTCTAGTTGGCCAGAAGTCTGAACTCTGGGTAGGTTCACCCTGGTGCCTGAAGGGCAAGAATCCTTTTTGCCAAATCTGACTTCCTGTGGTTCCCAGAAACTCAGATTCGTCAGTTTGCAGTCTTCTCTGTGGTCATGACCTCTGTTGTTGTATGACATTTTCCCTCGTGTCTACCTTTCCTTGGCTATCTTCCCTCTGTCTTTGCTTTCTTACTAGGACACTAATCTTGCTGAAGTAAGGGACCCCACCCTTGTCCCTCCTGAGGTCATTTTAAATGACATCTGCAGGGTCTGTTTCCCAGTAGGGCCATGTATTAAGTTTGGTGTTGAATTTTGATATTTTGACAACTGAGGCCTCATTACCTCTTCCTGGCCTTGCTGTGTTCCTAGAGATACAAAAATCCCAGGGTGCTTTTCATCTGCGAACCATCCATTGGAAGCCCAGCCCTCTTAGGCTGTCCAGCAGCCTAGGCTGTCTTGCTTCAGGCCAACGTTCTCTTCCCTAAGTGCCTCAGGGTCAGGTGCTAGGGGACTGGGGACAGCTCCTTTGCTCCAGGGCTTACCGAAATCCTCCCAACTAGCTAGCTGCTGTAGGCCTGCCCTCTGTGGCTCCACATGGCTTGCTGTGCCTTCCATTTCCAAGGCGCTAGGAGTATACACTCTTTTCCTTCTTAAGTATACATTTATTTCCATGTCTTATCACAGCTGATCAAGTCATATTCTGAGGTTCTCAGGCTTAGAACTTCAGCAAATCTCTTTGAGAGACCCAGTTAAAACCTTGATATGGAATCATCTGTTCGCTGGCACCTGACTTGTGTTGCTCTGTGGGCTCTTTGTCCATGATGGTCTCCATCGAGTGAGCCATGAGCTGACTTGAAGCATGCACGGAGGCAAGAGAAGCTGTTGCAGCTGTCTGCTCTCAGACACAAGCCAGGAGATAGGTGGTAATTTCAGCAACATCAACGTTACCTTATAGCCAGGGCAGGGCATTTTAGAAGGTCAGTAATGGTGGGAAAGATAGGCTTTCTGTTCTCTTTGAAAGGTGGTAAAATAAGGTTACACTGTTTTTAGATCTCCAGCAGATGCACTGTTACAATTGTTGTTTGGGGGAAACATCCTTGATTCTGAGTACTCTATTAACTATTTTTATTTTCTCTTCACAGAAAGTGGCAGCCCAGAATCTCGTGTCAGTGCTATCCATTTCTTGGTGCACAAACTGCCCGAGAAAAATAAAGAAATGTTGGATATTTTGGTGAAGCACTTAACAAAGTAAGGCTCTTTTCCTCCTGTCACAGTCTCCACTCTGCCCAGTTGACTATGCCATGTTCTCACATTGGAGCGAAACTGTATACACAATACCAGGGACCACTCTTGGAAGGGCAGGTCGGACGTTTGACTCATTTTGTGTGTTTTGGACAAGAGTGGTGAAATATGATATTTCCATGAAGTTGTATAATTATTTAACATCACTGCCAGCAACTCGGGATTTGATTTGAAGTGAAAGAAGAGAGTGTCATATATTTATTGCCCCATATACAGGTTCTGGAACTGGAATTGTAAGTCAGTTAGCAAATGTTGCTTGGTTTCACACCTACTTGATTCTTTAGTGTGAACATGGCCTTTATGTTTAATCCAGTAATGGCCATTTATTTCACAGGGTCCATTCTTTTGTCCTCTGTCTTTAAAAACCAAACAACATTTAGTAATTTGGTGGGGGAAATTAGCTTTGTTTTCAAATGTAAATGACTTTCAGATTATTTATAACTGTAAAATTCTAATGGTGAGAAGGTAAGGAGCATTGTTTTAGAACTCTAACATAAAAAAAGACTGAAGGCTTGAGTATGTTTTGACCTGCCAGAAATATAACTGTTCATTGATTTGATCAGAAATATTTAAGGGTTTTTTTTAGTGCCAGTGGATACACATTTGAACTAGATAAAGTCCTTACTTTCTTCAAGCTTACTTTCTACAGGGGAAAAGATAAATAGATAACAATTAAAACACAAGATAATTTCAGATAATAAGTGGCAAAAAAAAAAAATCCCCACAAAATACAATCGGGAAAGAATGTATGTTGAATGTGAGATCCAGCTGGATCTCTCTGAGAATGAGATCTTTGTGTTGAGACCTAGATTCAGTGGTGAGTTCATATTGTTCGCTGCATAGTGATACTGGGCTGCAGGAGTGAGCAGGGTGCTGCTCTCTGATCAAGCTCTGAGGACTCAATGATGCTGATTCTTACAAAGGTGCCTTGTGGTCCACTAGTCACTAAAAGCAAGAATGTAATGACCTGGAGCAAGACAAGCTGTTGTAAAGTTTGGTGGAGACAAGTTTAGCGCACACATGGATTTACAGAGGGCCATTGTGACCAGAGCATCCAAGAAGTAGAAGTTAGAGAGTAGCTGGGGCCTCAGCATGTAGGGCGCCATTAGGTCTGGGTGTGTCAGAGGTAGACACCATGACATGTTGAGTTGCATGACTTCCTGTGTCTCAGGGGACAGAGTTGCAAAATTCTGTGCATTCTATGATTCTAGCCCCATAGTTAAACACATCTTTTTTCCCCTCCCTCGTCAATGTTAGTGTTTCCAGTCACTCCAAGCAGAATCTAATGACTGTGGCAAATTTAGGAGTGGTGTTTGGACCAACACTGATGAGGCCACAGGAAGAAACTGTCGCTGCCATCATGGATCTGAAGTTTCAGAATATTGTCGTGGAAATTCTCATTGAAAACCATGAAAAGGTGAGATGATCTTGTTTTTCCTCCTTGAGAGTTCTTTTGTCTGGTCACCAGATAATGTTATCCTCTTGGATTCTTTTTTCTCTCTGCATCTCTGCCCCTCCCTCTTTCCCTCTTTCCCTCTTTCCTTCTTTCCTTCTTTCCCTCTCTCCCTCTCTCCCTCTCCTTTCCTCTTCCTCTGTCATTGCTGTGATGAATTTGTTCCTGACAAGTTCTCTGATGGAATGCTGTACATCTGAATCTTACTTGTTCTTAACGAAGAAACATTTAACCCAGATGTAAATGAATACTGGCTGTGTGATAGTGAGTTGTTTAGATTTTTTTGTTGTTGTTTTCAGTTGTATCCTTGTATTTCTCATTCAGCTTCTGTGTGTTGCAGTACTCTTGAACTCTTGATCAAGTTAAGCTTTGCAGTTTAGAAAATAAGAGAAAATAAGGTAATTAAAGTTGAAAGGGTTTAAGGTGGAGGAAGAGAACTGTGTTTGCTGTGACAAAATAACTAAGATAATTAACTTTGAGGGAGGAAAGGTTTATTTTGGTGTATGTTTTCAGAGCCCTTGATTGCTTGACTCTGTTGCCCTGGGGCTTGTGGGAGTATGGTACTTCAGGGCAGGAGTCCACAGCAGAGGAGCTGTTCATTTTGTGGAGGGTGGAAAGCAGCAGAGAGGGAGAGGGAGAGCGGGTGGGTCCTGAGACCCCTGTCAAGGTCACACCCCCAGTGACCTAACTTCCTGCCCTAGACCCCACGTCTTATAGTTACCACCACCTGGGATCAAGCCTTTAATACATGGGCCTTTGGGAGACACTCTGGATCCAAACTGTCAAAGGGTGATGAGTGTTACTGAATATGTGTGGAGGGCAGACTCCCCTGAGACCTGCTAGCCAGGGCTGGCATCCATTAGCTCTGCAGTTACAGTGGTCATCCAGCTGTGTGGAGGACCTTCCTGATAGGACCAGGTTTTGTGGATAGCAAGTAAAGGGGAGGTTGGGGAAGGTTAGAACCCTTCCATCCTCCAGCAATGTACCTGGCTGGTTAAGAGAGGAGGGCACATATTCCATGTCCAGGGTGAGCACAAACAACTTCAGTATACTCTTACCTCTTACCATATCTGTGGAAAACTCCATTCTGTTTCATTTTTATTGGGATCTGATGTTTGTTCATCTTTCTGGGGTGCATTATGGTAATCCAATACATGTATACAATGTGTAGTAATAAAATCAGGATAATTAGCATTTCTTGTCTTCAGACAATCATTTTTATATGTTGGGAATCTTGTACTCTTCTACTCATTTTGAAAAACATTGTAGGTGTTTTAAATGTAGTTACCCTACTGTGTTGAAGAAGAACCAGAAATAATTCCTCCATGCTGTGTTAAGTGCCCCCCACTGAATGACTTTCTGTCCACTCCTCCCACTTTTCCTTGGCTCTAGTGACCAGCGTCTCATTCTGTTCTGCAAGACTGACTGACTGATTCCTGTAAATGAATCAGAATGTGTGGTGTTTGTCTTTCTGTTCTCACTCAGTTCACTTCACATGATGATCTGTTCAATCTATGTCACTGTGAATGACAGGGTTTCACTATTTTTTATGGTGTTGTGTGTATATGCCACATTTTTTGTTTACTCACTGAAGGGCATCTGGGTTGATTCACATTTTAGTTTTTGTGAACTGTGCAACATTTACAAGGTATGATCAAAATATAAGGTGAATAGTTAAACTTAAAACAAATATTACAGGAAAAGACACATTTCCATTAGTCCCCCTCGGATTATTTCCCCTCTGTTCAAACATACTCATCATTCCCACCACTTTCTAAAGGATTGTGCAAGTCCTGCTTCTTCAGTGTCTTTATAAGGCTTAGTGTCTTTATAAGATTAAAAAATACACAGTGAATACTTCTAGGTATCTTCCCAAAAGAGTTAAAGACATCCTGTCACAGTGATCCATGCAATCCCTTGTTTATAACAGCATAATTTGTAACAGGTGAAATCTTGGAAGTAGCCTGTATGGCCATCAACAGATGAATGGGTGAAGTGTAGCATTTGTATGCAATGGAGTACTGCTCTGCCATAAACAAGGATAAACTCGAGTCATTTATAGAAAAATGGATGCACCCTGAGATTTAATAGCAAATGAAATAAATCTGACACACTAACTTAAATATCGCATAACTTCTCTTATTTGAAAAACAAAATATAAATAATTTAAAAACAAAATATAGACAGTAGGAAACAGGAAGAGAGATCTTTGGCAAAGGGCATCTAGCAATGGAAGAAGGGGAGAGACAGGGAAAGGGAAGGAGAATAAAAAGAATCAAGATATGTTAAGTATTTGTACCTGTTCCTCAAGATGAATATGAACATTATGTACTGCAAACAAGTACTAATACAAAAGGTAGGGTGAATGCTGCTGCCACGTGCCATCTAACAGAAAGGCAGGTGTCTTCATTATTTTTCTCAGTGCTAAGAATGTCCAAAGCTAAAGTAGGAAAGGTTTGTTTCAGCTCATAGTTCATAGAGATTTCAGTCCATATTTGGCCAGATTGAAACCAGGTTGGCGTGGCTGGAGGCATCACAGAGGAGAAACAGTCCCTGGCAGGCAGAAGGCAGCAGAGCAGTGAAGGGGCTTCCGCAGCAAGCAAGTCTGCCTTTATATTCCATTCAGGCTGTCTGCCTTTTGGGTGGTGTCACCCGCACCCAGGTTGTTGCACCCTTAATCCCAACGTTACTCAGTCTCAGCATCACACACCCTGGATCCAGCCACTGCAGAAAAACCCTACCTATGGCTGCATGAGGCTTTGAGGAGGCATGTCTAGACATAAGCCCTAATAACAGGACCATAAGAACACAATGGTGTGTCCTCTTTCACATTATTAATCAGGTCTGGCACCGTAGGACTTCCGGCTCTTCCCCAAAGTCAAAATGACTGTGAAAGGTAAACTTTTTGGATCAGTTCAGAATATCTTGGCAGCTCCACAGAATTTTTTATTGTCACCTTGTGATCCTTTTTAAATGACTGTGTTTTCCTCGCAATCACGTATCTGACTGTATCAGCAGAGTTGGGCAGTTACAACAGAGACCAGATAGACCACAATGCAGAAATATGTGCTTTCAGGTCCTTTACAGAAATGCTTGCAGATCCCTGCTCTAGACTGAGAATTTTCAACCCCATTGAGCTATCAGAATCACCCACAGGACCCTTTTAAAGGGTTGCCTACTGGAAATATTTGTTGGATTTTCACTGTCATAAGGATCCTGGGAATCAGTCAACAAAGGAAACAACTGGCTTAGGGAGCAAGCGTCTCCCCCATGTCTATTAAGATCTTCAGAACGAGCTTCAAGCTGGAACACTGGAGAAAGTTTTGTTCACATGCAAGAGGTATTTGTTTATAATTTTTTTTTTTTTTTGTACTGGCGATCAAAGTCATAACCTCACACCTGCCAGGCAGGCGTTTAGGTCGCTGAGCTAAATCCCCAGCGATTTGCTTATAATTGTTAAAGCAGGACTAAGGGCCTTTGCTAGTGTTAGGTCTGCCCAGGGCAGTTTGTGTTTGGATTATGAAGAGCTGGTATCCACTGAAACAGTTTTCTTGCATTTTCGGGTTAGACGTGTGGTTGGCAGGTCCCAAACACGGAATGTGTTGGGTTATTCACGAGGATCACCTTGTGTGCTGCTTGTCTCCACTCAAAATAAAACTTTCACCTATTGAGAAAAATGAAGATGCTGACACAGGATTAGCAGGAGCACACTTTTACTATTAAAAGTGGTAGACGTAGAGTTTTGCAAAAGCATTTCTGCTTTAGAGTGGGGCTCCTTAGTATTTCTGGGGTCACAGATCTCTGACAGGCTGACAGGTGTTACTAATCCTCTCCCTGCAGGAAAGCACATCATTCTCCCTATTCATCCCAATAGTGCTCACAATTTCAGGGGTTCCCCTGCTTCTCTGAATTCATAGACTGTGAGCTAAGAATCTGGTTTAAAATGCATAAGCTCTTAACTGACCTTTCTTGTGACTTTTGTCTCTATGATCCAGGGAAAACATGATTTTAAAAAACATATTAGACTCTCTTAAGAGCATCCAGATTTTGTTCTTTTAATTCCATTAATTATAGTTCAGCAACTTGCTAAGAGTGTTTCTTACTTCCACTTCTAAGATATGAAATTTGAAAACTCTTAAAATGACCACTCATTTGTGTATTAAAAGGCTTTTTAAAATTTGAGATTGCATTGTATGCCAAGTGTAAGAGGTGCTAGAATGTAGAGATAAAATTTTACAGCCTCTGGTGAACCGTGGTCAGTCTGGGGTGGGAGCCATCATACTTTGCCCGGGCTAATACACTGTGTAGCTTTTTAAGCCGACTCGTCTCTCTGCTAGACTTTTGAGGGCAGAGATCTTTTGTGTACTTAGGTGAATACCTGGCAAATATTAGGTGCTCAGTGAGTATTTATCCAGTGCATTAACTCATTCAGTACATTTTGAGGGAATTAAG
Source organism: Dasyprocta punctata (assembly GCA_004363535.1). Classification (NCBI taxonomy): domain Eukaryota; kingdom Metazoa; phylum Chordata; class Mammalia; order Rodentia; family Dasyproctidae; genus Dasyprocta; species Dasyprocta punctata. Next base: position 14,519 of record RJWM01000724.1, read on the forward strand.
AGGCATGGGAAAGAGACTGGCAATAGAACTGTATACTCCCATTGAGCAAAATATATGGAGAACATTTCTTGGGTTCTAGTTTCATTACTCTTTGCTAGAGCAATGCCTGCTTGTGGATGAGCATTGTTCCTGCTGGAAAATTTAGCTTGAGACTCTGTGGTGATTTTCTTTACCAATATGGTAACAGCGGGTTGATTTTTATGGGGTTAAGTTTTCTGTTCTCTTGTTTTTGGTAGCCAGCGGTGATGAATTTATGCTTCTGTTTATGGTCCCTTCACACACTGTCTATAATCTCATCCGTGTGTACTGAGCCAACCAGAGAGCTCATGGAAAAACGGCTCCTATTTAGTTTTAGAAAAAGAATTAAGCTACAGGCTTTGAAACAGTGTTGTAGTAGCACAACTATTGTTGGATTAACGCTTAATTAGGGGACTTTGATGCAGTGTCTTTGTGAAAATGGTTGTGAGTCTTGTGGGTCTCCACACTGTGCTACAGTTTTCTGGTCTGTTGCCTCATTTGATGCTGGGGAGATCGTGCTTTTCCTGCTGAGATGCCATCGCATCTCCTTCCCCTGGCTAACAGGTCTCACAGAGACTTCTAGGTAGTGCAGGAGCTGCATAGTCAAGTCACAGAAAGTGAAAGAGGCTCTGCTCTCAGTGATGGTTTATGGAGCTATGTAGTAGATTTCTTTTCCCTCCTATGGCTGCATAGTGCTGTGAACGAACAACTGATGCAAATTTTTTTTTATTTTTAAGAGAAAAAATAATGATACAGAATTTCATAACATATAATAGGAAATTAACAATGGTTAATATATTGTGTATCGATATCTTCAAAGTAGTTGCTTAGATTATAAAATATAGGTGTGCAAAATTGATCAAATAATATAAGGGCAAACCGTTCTCTTTAATTAACTAAATTCACGATATAACTATCTTTAGCTATCTTTTGTGTATATATATTTCTTATATATAAATATACATATAAAATATTTATTAAAATATGTATAAAACATTCATACATATCTGTACAAAATATACATAAGATATATTTATGAAATATATAAATGTATATATTTCCTTTGCCCTGCCTTTTTTTCTCCTTTTGCTCATCCCAGTTGTGCTTTCCTTTTGAGCAGTTTCTTTCTGTCGTAGATTTTGGATCTTATTTACTCTTTCAGTTTCTTTCACTAGGGAGACAATGTGATGTTTATACACGTGAGTCTGATTTATTTCACTTATGAATGTGGTCTCATTAAAGCACTGAGGTATCCTGTTGAGAAGAGAGGAGTTGGACATTGACTTCAATTCTTCCCTGTGTGTGTGGGTTGAGGTTTGGAAGCAGAGGGTAGTGTGGTTGGGGGTGAGGGGTCTCAGGTTGGATTAAATAACAATTCTGAGAACTCAAATTTTCCCATCCCGACTCATTTTCTCTCCAAATTTCCCCTTGTACATGTCCACTGCTTGCTTTTTGCTATTGATCTTCGGAGTCCTGGCCCTGCTAGGGGAGGAATATTTATGCTGATGAGGATGGTGGTCCAGAGGAACTTCATATGGATGTGGGTATCTGTGTTTGATACAAGTTTCCCTGACAGCACACCCACAGATCCACCATGAAGATTTAGTATTGTTTCCTAAGTGGCAAGACAGGGATGTGGTTCCCTGATTAAATGCTTGGGAACAAGAAAAACAAGAGTAAGGAGAAGAAAAGCTAGAGAGAAGAGACTTGTGAGGAAGGAAAGACTACAGTAATACATGAGGACACGGAAGTAAAAGGGTAAACTGGAAAGGAAAGGAAGGGGCATGCCGAATTAGTCTCCATGAGTGAATAGGCAGCGAGGAAGTGAGAAGTGGGAGAGACATTTTCTTTTCCTTCCTTCCTTTCCTTCCCCAGAATGTGAAAAATGTTCTCCAGCAAAGTCATTAAAGTGAAGAGGAGACTTCGTATAATGAAAGCAAGGTAATACTACCTAGATTTTGGACTTAAGAGACAATTCCTTATTAATCTGTTTCAGAGATCTTAATTTCTGTCAGCCTTTTGGCTGTTTTTGGTTTTATTGTTTTTTATAAAATTCATGTGTACTGCACTGTGATGCATTCAGATATTATTCTAAAAGATACGTTCATGGGCCAAAATTACTATCAAGATCTTTCTTCCCTTGTAAACCAGAAAAGTGTTTTTCTCAGGTGGCAAAAGAGTGCTGTATGCTTCCCGAGGGTTTTCAAATGGGGCTTGAACTTTAGAATGTGTGAGTTTTGCCTAAGTTTTGTTCTTACATTCATTCAGAGCACCGCTCCCCGCCTCCCCATCACCACACCTTGTATCCCCTGTGCCTCAGATGTGCAGGAAATACAGACTGTGAATCCCAGTAGGGGAAAGAAGAAATGTCCAAAAGTGGAGTGTGTGTAGTGGAGTCTAAGTGCTCTCAGACAGAGAGGAAGAATGCTGCTGAGACTTTGGGGAAGAATTTACTTCCAGCTCGAGGGAATCTGGCAAGTTTCCCTGAATGAGTGGCTTGGATAAGTTTTAGAATGAAGTTTGAACAGGTGGAGATGGCTTAAGATTGTCGAGGGTGTGGGAGATCGTGTCATCAGAGAAGCATAGAGGAGGAATGTGTTCTGGAAACACGGCTGTTATGGAAACATGGGCAAAACAGTGTGAGATGAGTTGGAAAGAGATTCAGGCCTGAAGGTTAAAAATATTACTTGAGGACTTTTACATTTAATTCTTACAGTTTTCAAGTAAACTTCTTCAGAGCACTTATTGTAATAGGGATTGCACTAGGAAGTAGGAAATAAAAGACCAGGTGGGAAGTCATATGGCTCAGATGAAGGTCATGGTTAGGAGGATGGGGAATTCCAGGGTGAAGAGCATCTCTAAACAGAGTTCAGCCACTGACTTATGGGGCATCTCAGAGGTCAGTGTTAGAAGAATTCCATTCTGGGGAATGTTGGTATCATTAATTTAAAAAAAAAAAAAAGGAAAAATGGACTTGGGTGGGAGTAGGCTAAATTCAGGTGTAAGGTAATTGTCTTGCTGTTCAGCAGCATAAACCCAATGGACTGTTGGAGATGTGGTGCACAAAGTTGTAAGAGAATTTAACGGTAGAAAGTGAAATGTTCAAGACATAAAGTTCAAGAGATAAAGTTGGCATGAAAAAACACTGATTGGATTCTCATGGTAGTATGCACTTTTGGTTTACTCTAAGGATATTTGGGCCATATAACCCTATTATGGGTGGATGTTTTGGCTTTTTCTATACATTTAAAATACATATTAGAACATATAAAATACCCATTATATAAATATATGAGTATATCCTTACACAGGTACAAAAGTCTTTGTGCATATACTGTCCTTTGCTCAAGTGAGAAATGAGTTGCTCACAGGCACACAGCTAGAAAGTGACAAGGTAGGGGTTTGAACTAAAACTGTTCCATCCTAAAGCCTGTACTTTTCATCAGTAGGATAAGAAAAATATCCTTGAAAAACACCAGGATTTCACTGTTAATAGTAAAAGAGCCAGAAGGCCTAGGGGCATCGTCCAGGATGCCAGCTGTTGCCCAAGAGATGAGAGAGCAGGGCTGGTAGGGGGAGGAAGAACCCTGAAGGGAGGAGATTTCTGTAGAGAGCAAGAGCTGAAATCACCTCCTGAGGATGTAATGAGTGTTCAGGAATAGATGGTAGTATAGGGTTACTTATATGTTTGTCAGGTGGCAGCGCAACGCAGCAGGAACTAAAGTCAGAATCCACCTGGAAGGGAGGGAGCAGACAGGGCAGCTAGCACCTGAGTTGTGTACATTTTGCTGATCCCTTGTGATCTAGCTACCTGTTAGCTCACATATGTAGGAAGGGCGAGCAGTAAAGGGACCCAAACAGGTATCAAGCCCTTCTGGGAGTTACCAGAGTCTGTGCATGTTCAGCCCATTCTTACACCTTACACATTTTAATGTCAGACATTAGGTTTATAATGTGACTCCATCTTCCCCTTGAGAAATTCTAATGAGTCTTTGATAAGCATCAGAGAAACATTACTATTACGGTAGTTTTCTTTTCATATCTTTACTGTTTTGTTAATGCCAAAAGATTGGCAATTCATGTAAAGTAAGGTATATAATGTTGCTCTCAACCAAATCATTTTATACACTAACAAAATTGCCTATGTTTTATTTATCTCTTTGAGCATTTTGATTGGCTTTTCAGTGCAAGTTGCAGAATGTGGTGCTTGGGGTTGACCTCAGCCTTGTGGGATCTTTGTGTGCCGTGGCATTCATTGATTCTTGATGACTATGAGTCAGCATACTTGCTCCAGTCCTACGCTTTGTGTATTGCTCTCTCTAGACTGCAGGGTGCTGAGAGATAATTACATTTTATTCATAGCAAGTGTCTCCATGAGAAGGATTCTTTTACCAAAGTAAGTGTTCGTAGTGGGTACCGTGGAAGGCCGTGTCACATTTTTTTGGGTGTGAGTATGGAGGTCATTTGTGATGATCCTGATTTGTGGAAAAAGCCAGTATCCATATCCTTTCGAGTGGCTCTTTTGGGACCTGATTTATACCTGCTGGCAGTATGCATTGCAGAGTCCCTAGTTAGCTAGAATCTTCCAGTCACAGAATAATGGAAGAATAAAGCTGAAATGAGTACACAGCCAACCCTCTGTGCCACTGATGGAGGATATCAGGCGAAAAATGCCATCTGTACCAAAAATGTAGAGCTTAATTTTCCCCTACACAGTAGAGTATAACAACTGTTCATGTACCATTTGCATTGTTTTAGGTATTATAACTAATCTAGAGATTATTTCAAGTATACAGGAGGAAGAATGTACATAGATTATTTGAAATTAAGCCATTTTATATAAGGGACCCGAGTACCTACAGATTTTGGCATCCATGGTTAAGGTCCTGGAGCCATTCCCCTATAGACACTAGGAGACAACTGTATGTTTCCCATCATGTTCCTCCTCAGTACTGGAAGTTGGAGCAGGGAGCACTGAGTTACAGCCTGAGCCTTTTTTGTTTTGTGTATCTATCTGTCTGTCTATATTTTGAGACAGTATATGGCTAAATTACCTGCCCTGGGTTTGAACTTGGGATCCTCCTCCTTCAGCCTTCTGAGAAGCCAGGATTACAGTCATGTGCACCATGCCTGGCTTCCCATCAGTTGCCTTAACTTTATCACCAGAATATTAAATTATGGGCACACATGTTTATCAGAGTGTGTTGCATTACTCTTGTTAACCTTGCAATCAACTTTCTGGTTTTTGTATGCTTATTTTTGCCAAAAGCTAGAAGAACACATCCCTGTTCCTATGTCCAGTGGTAGAGTGGGAGTCCCTGTTCAGTCCAAACTTAGTTTGGTCTCAGTAGCAAAGACAGAAAGGGCAGCCTATAGCTCCATTCTTGCTGCTGCAAAACAAGACATATCCCAGCTACCGTCTCCCAGTTAACCTCTGTCATCTCTTAATGTAGAAGAGGCTGAGTGCAAACTCTTTTTTATCAGGTGCAAAGAACCTTGCCATTGTGGAGCATGCTTGTCATTGAATGGGAAAAAGAAATCTTTTGAAGAACAAAATTCTGGTCTGAAATGCTTCTTGATTTAGTTTTGCTGGCGCTGGGTTGCTAGGCAGCAACAGTTTTCATGTGAGAGAAGAATGAATGTTTTAATAAAAACAACAACAGCTACTCCTACTACTACTACTACTGTTACTTCAAAGTTTCTAAAAACCTTACATCTGTCTGAGTAGGGACTGTTCAGTGTAAAAGTCAAAGCCATATAGCAAGAATATTTGGTAAATTTTCTGAACCTCCCAAGTGTTCATGAACGTTGATCTTTTTGTCTTTGCCATGAAAATTTGACTTCTGTACATTGTTTTCCTCATCTTTGCCTTGCATTTTGGGGAGTTTTTTAAAAAAAGTGTAAAAGTACAGAAGTCTTTGTCTTGCCTCCTCTTTCCTTTATGATGAAAAGAAAAATAATGATGGGAGTATCTTGCCAATTATGTTTCCCAGTTCTTCCCAATTCTGGTAGATAATTTCTCATCTGACTATAGTGGTTTGCTAGGAGAAAACACTTGAGCACCCAGTGTAGACAAAGCACTGGGGCCATTGCCAGAAAGTGGAAGAACTTCAATAAGAAATGGGGCAGATTTATTCTTCTATTCTTTGTTGACTTACAAAAGCATACTCTATACAGGGGAGCAGAACTTGCTGGGAAGTGAGCTTTTGATTCAGCAGAAGTAAAAGTATCATAGTATTTTTTTTTACGAGAATATGTTCATGTTAGAGATGGACTGGGGAGTTGGAGTGAGGCTCACAGACCTCTGGGGTCCAGCCCACTGTGAATTCTCTGACAAGGGATCTGCAGATGTGAAACGCCAAGGCAGCCCTCAGAGCCTCACCTAGTCCTTATAACTTGGCCTTTGCTCAGCAGAGTAAAAAGTAATGATGAATGATCGTCTCATTTGTCAGTTCTGTATAATTCTTGCACCTTGAAGACAAGCTGGAAGTGAAAACAAGAATCAGGGAGTTGAGAGGATGGGTTCGGTGGCGTATGTGTAGTTGTGCTGGAGAGGTGGTTCGTTAGGAAGAGGTTATTGTGATTATGTTTGGGTTTGGTTTTTCTGCATGGCCCTAGCATTTACTATTTTATTCTTTGTGAAATAAATCTTTCAGGCCATCTCTTCCATAGCTCTCAAGATAATATTGGGAACAATAATAATTATAGTAGCCAACATGGATAGGAAGATGAATAAGTGCCTGGACTATGCTTAGCTCTTCACATGGCTTTTCACTGAAGTGATCTAGAGACTGTTGTATCATAGTGGGCCCCAAAGTAAAATCCTTTGGGTTGGAATCACAGTTTCATCAAGTTCTGTGACTTTTGCGTGACTTGGGTGATATGTTTAATCTCATTGCCAGTTTTCTTGGCTGTAAAATATGAACACCTGAAGTAGCCACATGAGAGAGTGACTGCAGAAATGAGGTGCATCTCACTGCTCTTTTCCACACGAGGAAAGTGAGGCTCGCTAAGGATTGTTCACTTTTTCAAGGTCAATGAAAGTGGCTGATCTAGGGTTTGAACCCAGGCTGTCCATCTCTAAAGCCTGTCTTTAACCTATGCATGGACAAATGTGTTTGGATAATCACAATTTTTATGACTTGGATAATTGGTTTGCATTTTGAGAAAACCAAAGTTTTAACTGATTTTCAGTCTGTTGGGAAATGACAGGGAAGTAACTCCTGAACTGGCCACCTTCTGTCCCTCAGAGTTACTCTAGTCTGTTGTCTCAGTTGTCACCTTACATCCTAGAGCATCCTCCTTCAGGGCATCAGGCAGGGTCAGGCCTCTCAGATTTATCTTTGGGAAAAGCTTTAGCGAAGTCCCCTTACCTGCTTCCTCCTGCTCATCTTCATCACCATCACCACCATCGTAATCAGTACACAGGAGTAGTATGTCTGACATTTGTTAATTTCTCATACTCTGTTGGGTACTTGACATTGTGAATGCATCCGGTATCTTGCTCAATGACTTTTTGACTTAGATGCCATTATTATTCTCATTTTACAAATGAAGGAAATGGGGCTTAGGTTATGAATCTGCCCAAGCTCATACATTGCTGAGATTCAAACTCAGAACTATCTGACTTTGGGACATTTGTCAGCCTTCATCCATTCTAAATGGCTGTAAGAGAAAGGCATTTTAAAATCTTCATTGTTACAGCTTAGTAGGCTGGACCACTATAAACTGATGCTCAGAAATAGCAGTTATGGAATAGCTGTGCTTTGCACTGATCACTGGAAACAATATTTTGATGTCTCAAAAATATTCACAGAAATCTAAAATTATACCAAAGAATGTAGTTGGGAAAATGTAAATATGAAATACCACTTCAGTGATATATAAGGAACTTTTTTTCTGAAGTGTAAACACATACTGAGAACAAATTACGTGCTTTAAGCAAAGACTTTGGAATTAAGGATTAAAGTTTATATTGATGCACAGGTTGAATAACCAAGATGTTTGGGACCATAAGTGTTTGAAATTTCAGAACTTGTCAGATTTTCAAATATTTTTGCATAGAGTCTACCAGCTGAGTATTTCTAATCCAAAATCTAAAATACTGCAAAATTTGAAACTTTCTGAGTATTGCGTCAGTGTATTTTAGAGTATTTCAGAGCTCAGATTTTCAGAATAGGATGCTCAACCTGTAGTAAGTAGTGTTGAAGTTTCTACTGTATGCAAATTATATAGCCATTAGAACCAAACTAGGATAATTGCAGACATCTGCCCCCTCCAACAATTCTTGCTACTTCTAGATAGAGCTTAGAACAGGATACTTTTCTAGAATCTGAAATCACAGCTACTTCCCTTTTTACTCCTCTGGGTCCCTCCATCTGTAGTGTTCCATATTGACTTGGTAAAAATACTTCGGGTGAAAACGAGTCCCTCTGTGTGTGCCCACTATGGAGATGGGCTACTCTAGTCCTATTTGGAAGACTCCATTCCCATCTTTTCTACATCTGCTGGTGACAGGCAGACTAAACACTCAGTAGGAGTGAAACTGGAATCTAGACTGAGTCTGTGTCCTAGAAGTCTGAGATGGGGATTTGGAGAAACTGGGTTAGTTGCTGTGAAATTGCCCCTGGGCTCTGGATCACTGGACTGGGTCAAGTGTAGGCAGAACAGAAAGCAGTGAGCCAGCTGGGAGGAGCTGCAACCCCTCAGGCAGGAGATGCATGAATGAATGATGGACGCTGCAGCCTTGACTCCTGGTGACCTCCAGTTACTGGAAACTGCTCTTTTGAAGTCCCTCAACCTGAACCTTTTGCTCTATTCTGTAATTTTATCACTAGAACTTCTTAGATCTTCTTCAGCAGTTTTCATCTTAGGCTACTTCTATCTTAAACTTTTAGCTTTCTCTTGATTTCCACATAATTTCTTTTACTAAATCATTATTTTCCAAGCTCTCAGCATCTTTTCTGACTCACCCTACCTTTCCTGTGTTCTGTCTGGTTGATCTGATCTGCCATTCATTTGGTCAGTTAGCATTGAAAGTCCTTTACTATATCTGGTATCCTTTTCTTCTAGCTAGTTCTGAAGCTTTATTACAATACTAACCAGTTTGAAAGTTTAGGGAAAGTTTGGGGTTTTGTTCCTAGAAAATATCCTATATCAAAAGGAGCGTGAATGTGTACACACACACACACACACACACACACACAATCAAGAATCTAGGGCACTCTCAAGTCATGACCCTAGACCTACAGGGAAACAAAGAGCTTTGTTATCTTCCTGGAGAAGCTGGGTTTGGGACACTCTGGAGAAATGGCCTTTCTTATCTTTTGCTGTTGACTTATTTCCCATGCTTCCACACAGGAAACGCAAGGGGGAGGCAGTGAGGGGTCACTTGTCTGTGACTTGTGCTTTATTCTATCAAATAGCAGTGTACGCGCTTGCTTTTCATCTGGGTGGAGTCAGCCACCAAGGAAATGTCTCATTAAAGTAATGATTCCTCAGTTTGACCATGGGAAGTATGATCCCACACTAAAACAGACAAATGATTCTATAATAATTTACATAGTTTCATAGCTTAAATAATCAGTGATTACCACTTTACATATTTTGAGATGTACTTTGTATCTGAGTGTAGAATTGGGAGAAGACTAAGAAAGTCACCTATGTCATGGTCAGGTCTTCACCACATGAGCTCATCACCTCATGTGAATATTCCTCTGAATTTTTCCCAAATCAGAAACATTCTGGAACACAGGATCATTTAGTCAGGGATAACTGATAGCTTTCCATATGCTAGTAACGCAGCTGCTGCATCTTTAGAATGGCAAACAACAGTGTCCTGCTTCACTGAATATTTGGCTAATAAATGCTAACCAGACAGTAGATACTCAAAGAATTTCAGTTTCTCATGCAAACTGGGGCATAAACGTTCAGCTGCTTCTAGACTTCCACCAGTCCTTCAGTTTCTACTATCACTTCTTGTCAGAGTGGACAGAATGGTACTTAATGAAGCAGCTCTATATCAGGTGTCCTGCAATAGGTCTAGTCTCTGCTTGTCTGTTCTTGGAGTGTTGTGTACGTGTGCACGCTTGTGTGTTTGTGTATGTTTATGTGTGTGTGTGGTGGTTCCTCAAGACCACACTCATGTTTGGAAACTTTCTGGGAAGATTCCTGAGGCCCAGCATAAAGTCGTCTTTACACCTGTGTATAACACGGCCAGCTAGAATGACACCGTGAGAGCCTGGGACTGTGCACACGCAGGCTTCTTTCTGTGTCCTTTCTAGAGGGATCACAAGGCACAAAGCCCCCATCAGTGGAAATGCAGCAATGTGTGTAATGTTTCTGTCCTGCCACACTGTTAGAGACTATGCGTAGAATTTTTGTTGGGAGCTAGTCATATGGGCATCCTTTGCCTAGCATCTACCAAAATTCCAAAGTCCCAGAGGCAAGCAGGTGTTCAGTATAACATTGTGCATACTTTGTACAAACACTGCGGGCACAGTGGGCCATCCTGACCACTTAGGGTAGATATTGTATGAGTTTGTAGAATGGTTTGTCATACAAGTTCCCAGATCTAGCTTGGCAGGGTTGCCTTTCTTAGGGTAGCAGTGTCAGGTCTGGTGGCCATTCCTGTTCTACACATTGGGTGCCGTCATTGGTCAGCTTTTCCGTTGCTGCAGTGTAATACCTGACATACTACATGGAGGAAAGCTGCCCAACCCATGGCAGCCAGGAAGTGGAGAAACAGGGAAGCAGCCAGGGACCACGTGTAGTTTCTAGGGTCACACCCACACAGACACGTGTGCTTTATCGATCTCCTAGGACTCTTTTAAGCCAATCAAGTTGACAGTAAGGTTAATCACTGCCATGGTGGGGAACCCGGTGTGTGGGGGAGGGGAAGGGGGAGTGAGGTTCTGTTTCTCCCCGACAAGGATGTTCTCTGCCAAGGGATTCCTCTTTTTTCTGTTGTTGTTTTTTTGCTTTTTGTCTTTTTGAGACGGTCTCACTGCCTTTCCTCTTTTGCCTTGCAAGTGTCTTCCACTTATGTCAGTGAAGTGCATGCGGTCAGTTCTCAACTCAAAGAGATGAGAAATGTTTAAGGAGATGGACATGCCAATTACCCCAGTTTGATCCTTACACTCTGTTTACATGTATTAACACATTGTACCTTACACATGTACAATTATTATGTCAAAGTTATACACACACACATGTATTATGTATGTATATATGTGTGTATGTTCGGTACTGAATTTTCTGAGGAGCATGGAAATCTAGAAGACTGTGGTCAATGCAGGTTAAATAAATTACATGCCACACAGTCTTAGGTCGCTGGATTAATTTGGCACAGGATGAAAAGTCCCTCCAAAGTGCTCCTTGTTTGAGCTTTTCCAGTTGGTTGGTTCCTTTTTGAGCATGACCTTGGAGGACAGGTATCAGTTTTGCTTAGTTTGTTTCTATGTTCTCCCTACACTCCACCGAGCACTGTCCCCAGCCCCACGTTTTGTCTAGAAGGTGCCGTCACGTCTGTCCTGTGCTGGTCTCCTTTTTCAGCCAAACTACCTCCCTTTCCTCAGTCTGGGCTTTGCAGTGCCCATGCCACATGGACCCAACTAGAATTTTCCCTTTACCTGAATTTTTTCCCCTTAAAAACCTTTTATGTAAAAATCTTCTTAAAGCGATCTCTAACCTTGTGCAGTATTCAGGCAAGCATACTGCCTGGTATGCACGCCATCTCCCTCCTCTCATGAGCTATCTTAAGGTCATTATTTCTTCTTGTGTAAATTTTTGTGGAATGATTGTCTTTTTAAATATCTTGAACAGTTCTACTAAAGGTATCCCCTAATTTGTTGATTTGGGGGAAGAGTTTGGTTTTCACCTTCATTGCTGTCATAAGTCCTCTGGTTTATCAGAGCAATTCCTGATCAGACAGCAGTGAGTTCCATTGATCGGTATGTAATGAACCTTCTCACCAAGAACACTGAGAAACAAACATTTCTTGTAACTACAGAGCTAGAATTCTGGAGGAGAGCCACAGCTCATCAATCCAAGCTTCTTAAAAGATCAGACTGGAATTTGCTTAGAGCAGTCTTGGGGATTGCACCAAACCATGTGGGGTACCGACTGTATGCAGATTGGTTATTGGTTAGTAATGGATATAGTCAGGTGATGTGTTCATAGGAATTATGTTATTCTTTTAAATAAATATGTGTGTGTTTGTGACACATCTGAAATTTCAGGTGAACACACACCTGAAATTACTCATGCTAATAGTTGAATGATCCGATATTTATGGTTGGTAGCCTTTTTTCATGCAGTTATTCACTCAAGAAATATTTTCAGCTTGTCTTCTATGCTGTGTACTGTATGGGGGGACTTAAAAGATGGACAGAAAAAGCATGTTACTTTGTACATGTCTAGTGAGAAAGACAGTACAGCCATGAGTTCTAACTAACAATGGAGACCTTGAAATGTGGCCTTAAGAGTGTGTGTTTGAGTTTGGACTTCTTGGAAGTTTACTTTTTCCAGAGCTCACAGAAGGAACTGAACCTACAGAAGACAGGAGATGGAGCAGATATGGTTATAAAATGCAAGATTCCTTGTGCTAAGCGCTCTAGTTTGCTAAGGGAAGAGGCTAGGCACTGAAGACTCACTGAACACCTGGTGTTCTAGACTCTGGCTGGCTGTAGTCCATACAAACTCTGAATCAACCCTCCAAGTTAGGTAGTATTGATCTGAGTGCAGTTTGTAGGTAAATGCACGAGGCTGTAGCTTGCAGAGTTGAAATTAACTTACTTAAGCTCACACCGTTTGATTTATTTCTATGCCGCCTTGTTCAAAAAGAGCTTTCAGGCAGTTGAGCCACACAGTAAGAAAGTTTCTTGTGGTCTTCCTATGGTCCCAAGAAAAACAAGACTGTGTTTTTTTTTTTTTTTTTTTTTTTTTTTAAATTCTTTTTAAGGTTAAATGATGCATGGTGCTTTGGTCAATATACTACATGGATAACTCCAAGTTTAAATTGCGCAGAAGTGCTTATGTGAGCCTCTGTTGGAATGTGTGGGAGTCATAAAGGAAATCCCAGTATTTAATTTGATAAAGTCATGAGCTTTATATGGTCACTCAAGCCACACATGCCAGTGCCTGGTGGTGTGCACAAGAAAGTTCTTACTAATCACTGCACAGCTGGTGTGATGTTTGCCATCATTATTACTTACTGTTAATTACCAAAATCACACATGGGTTATAGACTGTAGGTTGTACCAAAACAAATCTCTATAAAGTGGTTGGATTAATAGGTTATGAGCAAGATTTATAAGCCTTTGTCAGAGTAATTCTGTGTATGTTCATATAAAGAAACAGTACACATCAGAAACATACAAAATCTGGATTGTACTCTGCAGTTTATTATTCTCAGTCTCTACCGCCTGTTCTAATTTGTTGCTGCTTTATGCATATGTTGAAAGTGGACTCCTTAGGGTTGGGGATTTACCTCAGTGGCTCAAGGACTTACCTGGTAAGTACGATGTTGTGAGTTCAATTCCCGGTCCTCCCCCCACCAAAAAAAATCCAACTGAAAGTGGGCTCCTTTTTTGGGGGGATTATTCATCATCCCTTACCTCAGCAATAAGTAAAAGTTGATGTGTTTTCCTTAGGGAGGCTTTGAACACTGGATTTCTGTGGAATGCCAGTTCTGTTTAGGTGGAAATGGAGAAAAATGACTCCTTAGAGGATTAGTCATCTCTTTCAAAGTTTAATGAAGGAATTAGGTCCCATGTGCTTAATGAGCTACTAAGCACAAGTAAACTGTGCTTTTTGATGGATTGATGTGGAAAGGTCCTAAAGTGAGAATTGTTTCTGTGTCTGTGTGTAATCATCTTATTCTGTGGTTCTTTTTGGACCAAGTTTCTGGTCCAGACACATCCATAGTCCTAACTTTTGTGGAAATCTGCTATGGTTTTATCCATATTCCATGAACTTTAAAGACAACTCTTTCACATCATTACTCAGATAAATCCAAACTCGTGTAAGTTATTTTTTCAATCTCCATTGTTTTCTGTTCTTGGCAGTCTTCCCACTCATTACTCTAGGTCATTGATTCTTAACCAGTTTTTATTATTTACATTCTTTTGTGAATTTGATGAAAGGTAACATTCCTACTTTCTGAAAAAGCCAGTGTATATACAGCATTTACATGTGATTTAAGGGCACATGGTACCTCTGAAGTCTATGAATAGACCTTCCTTAGGAATCCTTGCCCTTGGTCAGTGAAGGCAAACCTTTTAGAGCTTTCAGTGATACAAACAGCCCTCTGTAGTGTGCGAATGCTGCTCTAGGTGAAATAAACTAGGGTGATACTAAAATAATTTAATAAAAATATATGGTCCATTTGCACAGTGTAGGTAGAAAGGGAAATAGTGAAGCTTCGCGATGCACATTTCTGCGTATTTCAAGATCCTATATTTTACTTACATATTTACAAGTATTATTCTTTCACTGTCTAAAATGTTTCAAATATGTGTTTTAAGATGACAAAAACACCAAAGGGGAAACGGACCAAGAGATAGAGGGAGGAGAGGGAAAAAGGGCATAAAAAGAATTCACTTATATTATGTACCTATCCCAACTCCCCATGATGAATTAATCATTTTGTACTGTAAACATGTACTAATAAAAATTTCAAACAGAAAAAAAGAGATAAAGACAGAACTCAAATATTACAAAGCAAAAATAGGTTAAAAGAAAAATAACACCCTGGTATCCAGTGGAACACAATACTTAGAAGACCAGTGAATCGAAGTCTCAGAAAATGTTCAGAGAATTCCTTCTCTGATTTAGTACCAGTTGACTTTTCACAGAATGGACATGGAGCAGAGATACATGTGCCTCTCCTTTGGAGGTTTTGACTAAAGACTCGCAACCTATAAAAGGTACAGGTTTCCTCAGTCATTCTGCTCTTCTGTCATAGAAAGTTTCATGAACCAGAAATTGTGGCTACTTGATGAAGTTTTAAAATACATAGTTTAAGCTTTAATTTTGCATTTCATTCAGTTTTTAAAATTCTTAAAATGCTGAGAGTATGACTCACTGTTACTAATTAGCTATCATTCTGGAAGTACTAGACAAGAAAAACAAAAATGAAAGGTGGTGTACAAACCCTGAAGTAGAAAAGATTGTATATTCATATCAAGAATGGATATGAAGAACTATAGTATTAGTTACACTGAAATGATTCATTATGATAGAAGATTAAAACTAATTATCGAAATTGATAGCTTCCTTATATACAAGAATCAGAAAATACAGTGGGAAGATGGGTCCTGTTAACAGTGTTTTCCAAAAAGAAAAATTACCTGAGAGTGAGCCGAAATCAACAGATGGGGAACACCTGTATGAAGATGGCAGCGAAGCTGCACCGAGGGACAGCTGTTTGAGAGCTGGGAAGAAGTGGTTTTATATGCTGCTGCCGAAAGTGTGAGTCGGAGCATCCGTTCTGAGACAGTCTGGCATTGTCCAGCACAGTTTATAATGTACTTGGCTTTGAAAACTCATGTTCTCTCACTCGTTTGTGGACTCTGAATATTCTCAGAGTAGAAGAGTGATTCCAAGAGACTGTGGAGTATAGTAGGGTGGGGAAGCATGGGTCAGTGGATACCAAAATTATGGTTAGATAAGAAATATAAGCTTTGTTGTTGCACAGTTAGGTGCTTGTAGTTAATTAGGTATTGCATACTTCAAAATAACCAGAGAACAGAGAGAGAGGGTTAAATAAATTATATTGTAGCCATGAGAAGAAATACTCTGTAGCCTGTTTAAAAAGAATAAATCAACTGGGTTTGGATCCAGGAACCTATTATTCCAGCAATTCTGGAGGCTGAGGCAGGCAGGTGGCAACTTTGAGGGCAGCCTGAGCAACTTAGCAACAACCTATCTCAAAGTAAAAATAAGGGCTGCAGATACGGATTAGTGGTAGAGTACCTCTGGATTCTAGCCACATTGCTGTGAAAAAAAGAATAAAGAGAAAAAAAGAAGTGAGGTTTGCACATATTCTTAGTAAGTATGCAGACCCCCAGTGATCTGGGCCCTGGTTTGTGGATAGGACCTATAATTTGATTCTAACCAGTAGAGTATGGCAAAGGTGTTGGTATTTTGTGATACAAGACTTCATCTTTGCACATAGGAAATTCTCCTGCTGACTTTGAAGAAATGAGACATCTTGAGACCTGCCAGTGGAAAGGGCCAAGGGCCCAGGGCAGCCCCCCAGGAGCTGACACAGCCACTAACCCACTGTCAGTGGTGATGGTGGTGGGGGAATCCAAACTGTTAGTCACACAACTGCAAAAAAATGAATTCTGCCAGCAATCTGAGGGAGCTTAGAAGCAAATTCATCCCTGGGGTGACCTCCAGAATGCAGCCGGGCTGGTGACACTTTGATCACAGTCTGAGGAGCAGAGGGTGCCCCGAGCAGGGGAACCAGCTGAGCTGTGCTCAGATCTCAGGCCCTGCAGATGTTGAGATGATCGATAGCTGCCTTACATGCAGCACAAATCAGAAAACACAAAGCTTGCTAAATGTGGTGTTTGCACCTTCCAAAATGGAAGACTAGAAGCTCCCTGGAGCTCCCTGATGCGAGTTCACATTGAAAGGCTCGAGAACCTGGAGAGCGATGTCCACAGGCCACAGCAGCAGCAAAACATGTACCTGCCAAAGCAGAATCAAACTTGCCTGTGTGCTGGTGACTCTCATTTGCTTCTTTTCTTCTATCTGGTCTGCAGCCTATTAGCTGATGCTGCCCACCTTGGGTAGGTGTTCCCCCCTTCAGTTTACTGGCTGCATGCCAGTCATTTCAGGAAATGCCCTGGGGCAAAGGAAGAAGTGTGCTTTACTTACTGTTAGGAGTGTGTCATTTAATCAGGTCCACTATCAAGATTAACTATCACAACAGACACATCTCCCTGTTTCATGAACATATACTTTGGTTTTGTGAGTTGTTTCCCTGTTGACTTCCAGAGGAATGTTCTTTTACAGAGGACAGACAGAATATCTTTAAAAGTTACATATTTAAAGAAGGACGTCCATGGTATCTACATCTCTTTGTACCATAAAAATAGTGAAAATGGAAATACTGTACAGAATCTGACAGGTCATTAATTATCCTCTTCTCACATTCTCACCATATTGATAGCAATTTCAGAGCTTTTGTCACTGGACTAAGATTTCCACCCACTCCTTCCCTTCTCGCTCAGCCTTCCCTAGCATAGCTGCTTAACGGCGGGACTTTGTGAGCTTTTTCAAAACTAGCCTCAGTAGTAACATGGTACCTGTATGGTTTTTTTTGGTTTATATATGTTAATATAATATGTAGGAAGATAAGATTAAAATGGTTATAGGTGCTGTGGAACTGAGTAAGCTTCAAGAACAGGGTAATCATCCTGCTATTGAACAAAATTATCTCTCCTTGTCTATGGGAGAAGTAAAAGATTAATTTTAAGAGGCCAAATAAGGATGATTTTATTTACAGTGAGTAAGAATATGAACATTTGTAGTTTACAGAACCTTTTCCTTTTCATGTACTTGTTGTCTAATCTGTTCTTTTTCTGGAAAGAGAAAATAAGAATGAAAAGAAACATTAAAATGAGACAGCCTTCCCTAAAAGGATCAGGGCCACCCTCTGGCACGTGAACAGATCAGGGCAGGCGGGGAGCTCCGATTCCGCATGGCACAGGCTGTGTGTGTCAGAGGAGAGGGAAGGGTTACCCTGAACTGCTGACGAGTGACAGGTCAGCTTGACAGACTCTCTGCAGGGAGGAGAGTGACTCATTCAGCTTTGATAACTGGGTGAGAATATCTGAGGCATGGGTGTATGTCTTGCTCATAGACTCACGAGTCAAACGTTGAAACTTTGCATGCAGGTGTGAGCTCCTTTGGAAGACCCTCAGCCTTAAGTTGTGAAGCTTACTGGACACAGAACTCCCTGTCTCTTGAGTTAATCTACCTCGAAATTGTCTAACTTGAACAATTTAAAAGATTTTTAGTTTCATCTCACATTTACCTTTCATATACCTTATATTCTCATCCCATTAGCTCTGGTTTTAACCTTAGAAGCCAAATACAAGGTTAATCCCTCTTCCCTGTGAGAGTATTTTAAGCATTTAAAAATCAGGACTGTGGCCTGTTGGGTTTCTTTCCAGTTCCTTCAGTCATGATTTAGTTTTGAACTTCCTACCTCCACTCTGGGGACAATCCTGTTAGTTGGTGACTCTCTGATTGTAGAGCCACACATAATCCCAAATGTGGTCTGGTCAGTAAGGAGCCCAGTTCATGTTAGCCTTGTCCTCATCCATGCCCTGTGTCTGCCAAACCCATCTGTAGTATTATCAGTTTGCCAGTCAGTGGCCCCATTCGGGGCTTCCTGTCCATACCAACTGTCCATTGCTGTCACTGAAGCACATGTTCCTCCTCATATTTTGTGCAGCTGCACAAAAGCATATGTTTTTTCCTCTCTGTTGGATCTTATATTGCGGGGCTCTTTGTTTCCAATGTGTTGAAAGCTTTTTGGATGCACCTCTTGCTCAGGAAATTACTCAGTATCTCTCCCATTCTCACATCATCTGCTGATGAAAACCAAGCCAATGTGAACAAATATTGAACTAGAGTGCTGTAGCTTAATACTAGATATGTTTCTCTAGATTGGAATTGTGGATTTCAACCATGACCAGTTTGGCTTCCCCAGGGGACATTTGACAGTATTTGGGGATTGTTTTGGTTGTCACCACTGGGTGTGGGGATGCCATTGCTGGCTAGCAGCTAGGGACAGTGTTAAACATGTGCAGTGCACAGGGAGGCTCTCCACTGCAAGGAATTACCGTACCCAAATGTCAGTCACGCTGAGACTGAGAAGCCCCCATTTAGATTACTGGATTTCTGAGTGGTGTCCTTTGGGTATGATATTTTTAATTTTATCAAATTGACTCTATCAGTATCCAAATATGATTCTTACAAAGTGTGACCTGGGCATCCCTGGGACCCTTCCAGGGATCTTTGAGATCAAAGGTATTTTTTTTTTCCTAATTGTCCTTTTCATTCTCATTCTTCAGTTTTTCAGTTTCTTTTTTTATAGTAGTGTAGTGGCATTTTCCAGAGGTGATGTAAAATGGTGAATGTTGAAGTAGATAGAATCCAGCTCTCTTTTGTTAAGTCAGACATGGGAGAGATTTGCAAAATACAAAGCAATGCCAGTCTTCTGACTAAATTATTTTTGCATTGGGAGACATATTTTTTATAAAAAACATGAAAAACATTAATATGTAATGGCTTTATTTTAAAATAAATATATATTGCAACTTTGAAAGTTTAAGCATTATTGACACTGCCAATACCAATGGATATAATCCACACAAACAAAAAGTCTCAATTTTTAAGAATGTCAAGAGATACTGAGAAGAGAAACATTAGGATTGTCTGATCTGTGCCGTATTTCTTCATTTTGCACAAGGATATCAGAAGTGACAGTTTCAAGGTCTTGCTAGAATCTTTATATACAGAATTTTGGTATGCTTTCCTACTTGGAAGCCCTGTCCTAAAAGAAATGAACTTTCATGTGTATAGTGAACCAGTGCTCGTCTGGCTGTATGCTTTCCTGTATGTCCAGTTGACTGCCGTTCTTTTCGTAATCAGCTTTCAGAGCTTAAGTTGGTATCTCTGTATAGTCGACTTCAGTTCCCTGTCCTCACTCATGTGCATCAAAAATGCATTCACAATGGGGCTGTAATACTTACGTCTCACTGCTAGGTGGCTTGAGCCAATGGTGGTACATGCATGACTGTACCTTTTACACCACCTGCAGTACAGGCTGTCTGGTGGGACAGTCATGGGTGTACCACAAGTGGCTCAAGCTGGCAGGAATGTGTTAAATCTTTGAAAATGGCTTTGGCGCTTGAACTGACTCCCAAGAAGGGTCATGGAGTGCAAGTGTCAGAAGCGTACACTTTACTCAAAATATTTTGAAGTCTACTTTTGTGGGACATAAGTTTCTGGTAATCTGAAAAAGGGGCAGTGCTGCTTCTTAGGATGAATATGTGGTTGAATTCTTCAACTTGAAAAATCTTCAGCTTTACATTTTGTATACTTTAGTTCAAAACTTTATAGGTGTCTTTGGTTCTAGCTGTAAGGATGCAGTTTTTATGGATGATACAGTTTTTTATGAGTGTCCTCTTTTTAAAAATTCTGCCATGAATGTGGATGGAGAATGAAGGCATGCTCCAGTAAAGCATGTGAGGAATGTGGTGATGGAATGGTGGGCCAGGGTTCATAGCATGATGTCTGAGATACCAGCAACCATCCAATACAGCACATCCCTTTTAAATCAGGAAGCTGAAGCCTTAGAGAAGTTATTTTTCCAAAGCCATGTGCATTTTAGTAACAGTAAACACTATTATTTTATAGCCTTGGGAACCTTCACTAGTAATGTATATGATCACGTCCTAGTTTTTTAATCTCTGTAACCATGTGTTTCTTCCTTTGTGTCTTTGAGATAAAAATATCAAACTTAGAAGGTTATCCTTTTTTTTATTTTAAAGAAGAAAAACAGAAAAAAAAGGTAGAATACAGAATTTCAAAAAAAAAATAAGAAATCAATACTAGTCAATATATTACATATTGTTATCTTAGAAGTAGTTGTTCAAGTTATGAGATCTAGGCATAAAAAATGATCAATCAAACAATGACAACACAAACTATTTCTGATGAACTAACAGAATCAGTAGTATAGTTACCTATCTTGCATACTTATACACCATTATATGTGTATATCTATAAACATATAATCTTTTCCTTTCTTCCATTTCTTCTTTCCCCTGTCCAGCTATTCTTTAAGTTTGAGCACTTAGAAGGTTGTTCTTAAAATGTACATACTTTTCTTTTTCAAATTTTGTATTGAAAAATTTCAGACCTGCAAAAAGCTTCAATATGGCTCAGTGAGCATTTGTAGATCTACTTCATGAACTATAGTTCTGTTTTAGCTATTGCTGTTGAAACACTGGGAACCAAGTTCTCTTGCATCATGACCCTTAATCCCTAAATTCTTAAACATGTGCCTCTTAAACAGAAAGACAAATTGAGGAACTTTGATGCTGACATAGTGTGCTTCTCAGTACGTCATGACTCCAAGTGTAGCCCAGAGTCCAGCACATTGACATCAACTAAAAATTCGTTGCAAGTGAAGATCGTTCATTGTTCCAGCCCTGTGGAATCAGTTTCTGCATTTTAGTAAGACTACAGGTGATGTGTATGTGCATAAATGTTTGACAAACACTACTTTACTGGGAACTTTGCCTGTCCTCAAAAAATACCTTGTATAGTGCAGTTCTCTCCTGTCCAGGATCCAACCCAAGACCATGTATTGTGTTTGATAATTGTCATGTCTCTTTACTCTCTTATTTTGAGTCGTGTTTCACTCTTTGTCTTTCATGGTGGTGTTATATTTGAAGTATACAGAGCAATTTTTCATAAAATGATCTTTAATTTGACTTTATGATTACACTTAGGTATATATTCTGGGGTGGTTCTTAAGTGCTAATTTTTCTCAGTGAATCATTTCAGTGGGCACTTCATGCATAATTCCACAAACTTGCATTAAGTTTTTTTTAAAGAGAATAAAACAAAATGGAATAAAGCAAATCAGAACAGAACAATGCCAGTGGTACAGGACTTCAAAACAAGACAACAGGAAATCAACAGTGGCTAACTTAATGTCTTTCATTTTCTTCAAAATAACTGTCCATACCTTTACACAAAATAAAATCAAACTATGCAAAACAAAGTAAAACCAATCAAAACAAAAGAATGAAAGCATTGCAGGACTTCAAAACAAGATAATAGGAAATGAAAAATGACTACTATAATGTCTCTTGTTTTCTTCAAAATAGCTGCCATATGATCACACATAATAAACTCAAATAAAACAAAACAATAAAACCAATTAAAACAAAAGAGTAAAAGCATTATAGCACTTCAAAACAAGACAACAGGAAATCATCAATGGCTACCATCTTGTTCAAAATAGCTATCCATGTCATCACACATCGTAAAATCAAACAAAACAAAACAGAATAAAACCAATCAAAAGAATGAAGGCATTCTAGGACTTCAAAACAAGATAATAGGAAATGAACAATGGCTACCATAATACATCCTATTATCTTCAAAATAGCTGCCCATACCATCAGACAGAGTAAAATCTAACAAAACAAGACAATAAAACTGAACCTAACAAAATTATGAAAATAGTACAAGAATTCAAACCAGATAATAGGAAATCGACAGTGGTTACCACCTTCCCTTTTTAGGTGTTTTCTCCCCCTATCATTTTCATAATATGCACTGTGCTTTTTTAGATTCCACTAACTCCTCCAGTTTTTTATGCTAGGGAGATAACTCAGTGTTTACCAGTATGAGTCCAAACCATTTCACCTATGAGCATGATCTTCAGTTGAATCCATTTACCTGAAAGAGCCTCAAGATTATCCTACTTTATAGTTGGGTAGCTTTCCCTTGTATGACAGTACTGTATCTTTCTTATCCATCCTGCAGTTGATGGGCAAGTTACCCTTGGTTTTTTCTGGTCTCCTGTTGCATGAAACAATTGTTTTCTCTCCTTTGATTTTTAGTCTGTGACTTTTCTTTTGAGTTAAATGAGTTTCTTGTATGCAGTGTATTGATGGTTCTTGTTTCTTGACCCACTCTTCCTGTGTTTCTTTTTATTGGTGAATCAAGCCCATCTATATTAATGGTTGCAATTGGAATGCATTGCCATGTTATCCTCCTGCTGTTGGCACTCCACTTTTCCTCTGTGTTCAGTTGTCTGTCCTGTTTGGTGATCCTCCTCTGCTGCTGTTCCTGGAAGCATGGTCATCTTTATCTCTTTGTAAGATATCCTTCAGCATTCTCTGTAGGGTTGGTTTCATAGTCATGAATTCCTTCAGTTGTTCTTAATGATGGAAGTGTCTTATTTTTCCATCAATTTTGAAAGATAGTTTTGCAGGGTACATTAATCTGGGTTGGATGTTGTTTTCTTTCACTTGAAATATGTCACTCCAAACTCTTCCTGACTTGAGGGTTTGTATTGAGAAGCCTGCCCTGATTCTGATGGGCTTTCCTTTATAGGTGATCCGTTTCTTTTCTCTAACAGCTTTTAATATTCTATTCTTGTGTTGAATTTCTGGGATCTTGATTAGTATATGTCTGGATGTAGATTTAGTTTGGTTATGGCTATTTGAAGTTCTATATGCCTTGCTTATCTGCATGCCAGACCCTTTTCCCATGTTTGGGAAGTTTTCTGTTATTACTTCTGTAAATTGTTTTTTTATTTAATTTGTGTTGATAATTTGTGTCTGCTTCTTCACTGACACCTGTCACTCTTAAATTATTTTTCTTGTGTCATCTCGTAGCCATTGAATTGTGATTTCCTGGTTCCTTGTTATTTTTAAGAGATCTTTCCTTTCATGCTCTCTGGCTGTGATCCTGTCTTCAAGGTTTGAAAGTCTATCTTCAGTCTTTTCAAGTGGATTTGCCAGCTTTCGATTGACTTTTTAATTTCCTGGGTATCTCTTTGAATCTGTTTCATGCATTGTAATTCCTTCCTATGTTGTTCATTCAAAGTTTCCATCATTTTCCTATGTTTCTCTTTTTATCTATGTCTTCTTTAGATATGCTCAGCAGTTCTTTCATTATGTTGATGATTTCTTCTTTTACCTGAGACATTATTTCTGATTTGATTACTTATACAGTCTCATGAAGTTGTTTCTTTACTTCAGTTTCTATCCTCTTGGAGATTTCAGATGTGTGACTTCCATTTACTTCTGTGACTGTATCTCCCAGACTTGTTCTGTGGGGGCTGGAGGTCTAAGATTGCCTTTTTTTTTCTTTGTTTCTTTTTCTTTTTTTTTTTTTTTTTTTTTTTTTTTTTTTTTTTTTTTTTTTTTTTTTTTTTTTTTTTTTTTTTTTTTTTTTTTTTTTTTTTTTTTTTGTGGCACCAGGGATTGAACTCACAACCTCGCGCCTGCTAGGCAGGTGCTTAAGCCACTGAGCCAAACTCCAGGCCCTAGTTTTTTGAGACAGGGTCGCACTATGTATTTCAGGCCGGCCTTGTGCTCATGTTGTAGCCCAAGGTGACCTGGAACTCACAACACTCCTCCTGTCTCAGCCTCCCGAGTGCTGGGATTAAAGGCGTGCGCCACCATGCCCGTGTCCTGAGATTGCCTTTTGCTCCTTCGTCTTGACTTGGTCCCAACAAGCCATTTGTGTCCCAGTTACTTCCCACGTTGGCTGCCCTTCTATGGTGTAGGGGAATGGGACAGGCACCTGGGTTTCTCTGACCCCAGATTTCCAGGAAGGTAGCAGGGCATGGGGTGGGCTTCTCCAGATCTGTGCAGCTACACTGAGGCTTCCCTGATGGCCAGGGGTACATGTTAGTGGGGCTGCATCTCGTCTCAGCCTGTGTGCCTACATCGGGACTCTCCACATGGTGGCAGGCACACAGGGTGTGTGTGTCTGATTCTCTCAGTGATTGCTAGCTGTCCGAAGGAAGCAAGGGTCTTGCATGGCAGCCTGCAGATGCATGGGGTGTATCTGGCTGTGTCTCCCTGCTCATGCTGGCTGCCTGCCTGCAGGAAGCAAGCCTTCTGGTGGCCGCAATGGGCGCATGGGGCGAATTTCGCCATGAAGTTATTTTTACCAACTGGTTAGCTAGTCTGCTTATCGTTTAATTGTAGCATAGCAAACGACCCAAAAATTAAGCATTGAAAATAGCAGTTTTGTTATTCAAGATTATACAAACAGTAGTTCAGATGGGCAGAATGGGGTTGGCTTGTCTTCTGCTCCCCAATGCCTGGAGCCTCAGTCAGGGAGTCTGGAATGGCTGTGGGTTAGAATCATCTTGAGGTTTCTGTCCTCACATCTGGTAGCTGGACTGGCTAGGAGCTGCGTTCCCCTGGGGTGATTGAGCATGGGCTTCCTCACAAATGCAGCCACTCAGGGCTCTAAGGGGTGTTCCAACAAACAGAACAGAGGCCGAGGGCCTTTTGTGCTTTAGCATCAGAAGTCCTGGGGTTCTCTTTCTTGTATGCTGTGGACTGAAGCAGTTCTGAGCTTGCCTAAATTGGGGAAGGGTGGGGGTGTGGTTCTCCCTCTTGATAGAAAGTGTCAAAGAATCATGCTCCTGTTTCAAAATTGCCACAGATAGTGATGGGCAAAATTCTTAGTTGTAAATGTGCCTGTTTTCTCTTTGTAATTGGTATTAGTTTGTCAGGAGATACTCAGAATATTTAAGAATTGTATTCTTCAGCCAACTCTGACCCTTGAGATTTAGCATTCATTATTGGTTCTTCCCATTTATTAGGTGGAGTTTAAATTACATGAAAATCTTAATATGTTCATCTCCAAGTAAATATATAATCATAACACACAGTGCTGGGTTCTTGAAATCTTTCCTATGACAAAGGTAAGCGTGCACAACCCAATTTCTTGATGATGTGAGTACCCAGTACTTATTTGGATATCAGCAGTAATTCAGTTAAAGGACTTGTATTTCTTTTAGCACTCAGGGAAAAATGTATGCTGCCATCATATTTATGACTTATCGGAATGAATTGTGTAATTCATATGGAAAGAGAGGCTGGTGTGGACCCTGGGTTCATGACTTCTCCGAACAATTAGGTTGACAGTGTGAGGGTTGGGATAGTAAGCTGTTCTGTTAAATATATTCATGAGTATTTTTAAATTCCTGATTCAAAACATTTTATTTGGAAGGTGCAGTCCAATATGTTTGGAAGTAGAATGTTGCCCCAAAGCTTAGTCTTTACAGATGTGTATAGCAGAGGCCATGCATTGTGTGTAGCTATTGGGTAATCTAGGTACCTGAGGAGTCTATATAAAGTTATGTGGACTGCATTGACTGGTTTGTTTTTTGCAATAAGACAAAATGTAGGAAAAAAATCCTCTGAAGAATACTTACCAAAATATTAACACTTACATTTCTATGTTTAGGACAGTAAATGTTTTACAATATTTTTCAAAGAGTTTGTTTATGAACATTTTATGAGAAGTACAATACATATCAGTTAACACCTGTGTGACACAAGTAAGTTGTAATTTGGAAAAATTTTTTTTTCAATAAAGAATTAAAAATCAAACCATTCCCCAAACTTTAGGAACAGAAATTAAACATAAAGGCCAGTGGTATCTCATCTTACTCTCATACCTGTGTAACCGTCCATAAAATAAAACCATTAGCCACCGTCAAAACTTGGTTTTCCAAAGGGGGAAGAAAAACCATGGTTTTGCTTTGGGGCATTTTATTTTTATTAGCGATAACGTGGAAAAATTGAGTGATGTATTACCTCTTAAATATATAGGCCAGTCTGGTGAACATATGTATTTGGAGAAGGTTCCAGATGCTTCAGGTATATATATCTATACATGTCTTGAACAGATGCATTCTTCACTGTGATTAAAATTCACACGTTTCCTTTGGGAGAATTAATGGGTGCATAGCTTACTTTTTGTTTTTTTATTTCTGTGAATCTAGTCATGATTTCTATTCCAAAGAACAATTCCATTCACCTCAACAATTTCATGAGGTAGTCAGTTCCAAAAATGTTTATTTCTATTCAGTTTAAAGATTTCCAAGTGTTACTTGAGAGAGTTCACACAGCCTGCGGGTGAATATAGACTTCTCCTTGAGGACCGCTAGATCTTTTGGGCTGCATGTAGATTTCCTGTGTTCAGATTTCATTTCTTCTTTTAGTATCAAGTGACTTCTAAGGGCTACTTGAGGCTCAGAAGGAAGAAGGGTCAAAAAAGACCAAAGTAGAGCCTCAGAAGAGTTTGTAACCAAAATTGAAGGAAGAGAAAGAAGAGACAGAACAAAGGAATATCGTGTACTGGAGGATGCCTTATGGTTGATGTAGAACAGATTTTGTTAATGTTATCCTGGGTCTTTATTGCTGAAATGTAAAGGTTTGTTTGTATGTGAGCAAAGGATACGTTGGAGAAAAAAGCTGTAGCTAGGCGTCGACTTTTTACTCAGAAAGAATACTCATAGACATGGGGGTTATGAGAGCCAAAGGTGCAGCTGTGTTTGGGAGAATGCTTTCTTCTGACTTGGGGAAACTGTAGGCTGTGTTTTCCAAATGTTCACAGGTGCAAGTGGATAAAACTGCACCTGGAGTGTTTTTAAAGGTTTGCAAAACAGAAAAAACAGCCTTTTATATTGTATGTTCACACTGTGAATATGGGGGTGATACAGCTTTGACTTTATCAGGAGAGGTTCCGTTTATGTAACAGCAAGAAAGTTAGTAGCATACGTGTGAAAACTTCTTAATGGCAGTTAGTTCTCAGCATACTGTCCAAGTTACTCATAGTTACGATTTCCTCTTCTGGTCTTTATTGAACACGGGGTGGGGAGAGCACTGCTGTTGGTTTCCAGGTTAACATCTTTGAAAATACCTATGATTTGGAATAGGTGGTCTTAGGAGTGGCTTTCTTTTTGTAAAGTCTGATGATAAAGGCTGTTTTCTGAAAATTCTAAGGCAAAAACCAAAGTCAGTTAGGTATCAGTATTTAGTGTATGAATACCACACACATCAGTATCCATTGGGATTTGGGAATGGGTCTAAAAATGTCTCCTGAAATTAGCCCACATAATTTAGAAAAACAAGAACTCTTAGTTTTATACATACACTTTTAATTTTTTTTTCTTTCTATCCTGTTTTATTATTGTTGTTGCAAATCAGAATTGAAGGATTTTTCCAAAAACTCCTGCTAAGTTAGGGCCCCAGCCTGTGGAATGAACAACCACAGGAATTAGAAGGTCCTCTCCTCCCTCTCCCATCTCCTGTGGCTGTGAAAAGTGCCTTAATCTGGCACTTGGCAACAAACTCTAGACAGGGTCCTTAACATGCTCCAGTGTTAGCCAGAGACCTTGAGTACCTATGAACACGCTTTGAGGAATTGCAACAGTTGAGCAAATTCTCCCCAGAAGAAGAAGTGTGTTGTCCCTTGGTATCCAGGGGACCCTACAGAGATGCCAACCCATGGCTGCTCAAGTCCCTTATATAAAATGGCATAATATGTGCATATGATCTGGATACATCCTCTTGTATAGTACTTTAGATCATCTCTTCTTATATCTAATGTAATGTGCTATGTAAATACTTACACTGTATTGTTGAGTAAGTAATGACAAGACAAAAAGTCTGTATGTGTGCAGTATGGAGGTAGTTTTTTTCTGAGTATTTTCTTTCAGCAGTTGGTTGGATTCCACAGATGTGGAGGGCTGGCTGCACATGCATAAAGCATGCTTTGTTGGAGAGAAAGGGTCAGAGCCAACAAAATGGGAAGTGGCAGTTGAAATCGAGGCCCTGGCCGAGGAGTAAGACCCGAGTCTGGCACTGACTGGTGGTGAGAATATAAGCAAATCCTTAACCACAAGGGCCTCAGTTTGTTCAACTGTGAAATAAAGGGGTTGGCTTAAGGGAAAACCAGGATGCTTTCCAGCTCTGAGATTCTGAGTTTTAATGAACCAGAACCAACATGAAACCTCAGAGTATTTGCAGCCTCAAGCCTGAGCTCAGCTAATATATATTTCATTGTCAGTCCCTTTTATCACGTCTGGTTGAGTATTCTACAGTAGACCCATAATTAGTCATTGGAGTAGTGCTGATCGAGGACAGACAGCTGGAAACATGTTTTCAGTGCTCTTTATGCCATTCACAGCATAGCTAAGCCCTGAAGTGAGGTCATCTTTGGAAGTTGAGGGGTATAAAAACATACTGAGGTTCTTTCTATAACAGTAGAGACTAGTAAACTCATCTGTAGAAACATCCTTGGAAAAAGAGAATCACTTCTCAATTTCCTATACCCACACTGATAATTCAGTGAACTTCAGTGTTATAGGTTTGAGTTGGGTACCCACTACACATTTTCAGACACTATCATTGTTTCCTGTTACCTGCACAGTATTTCTGGCAGAAGTGATACAGTCCTGTCCGTGCTTGGCCTCTGGTGGTAGGGCATGGAGGATTTGCAGACAGGTTGCGCACGTGGCTGAGTCCCACGGGTGTAAACATCCATTGTGTTGTGTCTCGGGACTCTGTGACTGTGAGCTGCAGTGCCAGACTTCTGTTTGTGCTGGCACTAAGGAGACCTGAATAAGCAAGCGCTTCTCTACCTGACAAGCCTATGTGTGGAGGTTTGTTTTTTGTCATTGGCTTATTCAGTCTGATTTTTTCTTATGTTGTAAATATGCAGGAGTGGGAAGATGTTTTTATCATGAAAGAAAAAAAACTTTGGAACAGACTTGATGTCTTGCTTCTCAGTATTACTTAAGATGTACTCATCTCCCTTCGAACAAAGGCAGTGGCAAGCAGAATGCTAGGAAAGGTAGGGAAATTGAAAGAAAGTTGGAAAGAGACCTGGGCAGTACGAGGAATTTCTGTCTTGCCGTGGTTCTGGAACTGGAAAATCAGTGTTGTATTTGGAAACAGCACAAATCTTGGCAATGTAGAATGAAATAAATGTTAATTTCTAGAATCAGATTGCCAGAAAATAGATCAGCATTTAAAAGTAAATAGAATAGTTTCAACATTTCCTTCTCTTCTGGATCTTAAAAGAATGTTGTTTAAAATCATTCCTGTAATTTTGGAGAGAATCCTAAGTCACAGGTAGCTTTGTAGCTCAAAAAAGAGACTTCAGGGTTGATTAAAGATAAATTTTGAATGCACATGAAAAACAGCATTCTTAAAACATTTAGGTGGGTGTAGTGGTCTTATGGTGGTAGTGCCCTATGCTCTTTTTTCCTAAATAGATTCAAGGAAGTATTTGATGTTGATTTTTCCATAGGAATTATTTTGTTTCTTTCATAAACTATAATATTTTTGTAGTTTGGCAGCAGGTCCTGTGGAATCAGAGTTCAAATGTCAGTGTTACCATTTTTAAACTCTGGAACCTTGGGCTGGATGTTTTATGTTTCGAGCTTTTCTCATTTGTAATTCATGGTGAACAGTACTTAAGCTCAAATATTGTTGAAACCATACAAGGGGGGGATCAAAACTATGATTTAAATTTTTTTAAAATGATAGTAAGCACACATTGCTGGTAATCTTTCTCAAAATCACCCACCCACTTTGCTTCAGAGCCACTCACGCCATCATTCTGACCAGTTTCTGAAGCAGTTCTGAAAGTCCTCTTCCGTGAGTGTCTTTCGGAGGTGTGATTAACAAACACAGTGAGTGCAGCCGCAGAGTGCTGTCCAGTGGGGAGGCAGGGCTGGGAAAGGTGTGTCCTCCCCCACTTGTTCACCAGGTCTGGCACCATGTGACTTCCGACTCTTCTTTCTCATCAAAACAGCCATGACATGTGAGTGCTTGCTTGCTTGCTTGCTTGCTTGCTTGCTTGCTTGCTTTCTATCTTTCTTTCTTTCTTTTTTTTTTTTGGTATCAGGGGTTGAACTCACAACCTTGCACCTGCCAGGCAGACGCTTAGGCCACTGAGCTAAATCTCCGGCTGTGTAAATGTTTTGAATCTGTTCAGGAAATCAAGGAAGCCACACCAGCACAATTGAAGACTCTCATAAAAAAGGACTTCCATAACTGCTTCAGAAACCGGCAAGAACAACGGGATGACTGTGTCTAAAGCCAGGGGGATTTTTTTGAGGTAGATTGATGGTGATGTGTCTTTAATTATAATAATTTTTAAAAAATTTAAGCGCACTATTTTTTGATCTAACCTTATACAAGTGCTTCCAAGAAAACCTGGCACCCAGTGGGCATTTATTAAATGTTACATGTATTAAATGCAGTAGGAAGTAATTTAAATCTAAAATTCCAGTATTAAAGTACAGAAATAAAGACACAAACCAGTTGTTTGGTTCTAGGTGATTTGGGTATTTTGGAAAAATGCTCCATTTGATCCTTTCCTTCGGCTCATTGGTTGAGTCCTGTTCCAGAAACCTTTGGAATAACTTTGCTTGGACATCAATAGGGGGAATATTCAAGACCTTAAGAAATGAGTGGTCTTCTGAAAAGGGTGGTTAAGCAGAATAATAAGGGTGTGAATTACTTTTTATCATTACATACTGTAAGTGATTATATCACAAATACGTAGATTTATTCTGGTTGCCATGTTCTGAGTGCTGAACTGAATAGATTAGAAGTGTGATCTCATTCGGTCTTTATCATAACTTGAGCTGAGGGTGTGATGGCCCTCATTATTGACATGAAGAATTGAAGGACGCTGTGTTAAGGACTACGTCTCAGCTTCTATAGCTCGTAAGACTTCAAAGTCAGAGCAGTACTGTCGGTAGCAATCACCTGCGAATCAGTACCTGCCGCAGCCTTGTGAGCCTATGTGGCCAAGGCAGTGGTGGTTCATTAGAATCTTTGAGTCACTCTTTGCATAACTAGGAAGACATGGATAGCCTGAGGAATTGTGTATATGCAGTGCCAGTTTTTCTGATGAATTTTTTGAGGGGTTTTGATTGTGACTTTTGTTTTGAGACCACTGTGGCATGACTGTCCAAATCAGTGTTTCTTTGCCTTGGCTCCACAAAGGAATGCTCTGGGAGCTATATAATGTAAACCAGAGAAAAGAAAACAGCACAAAGCCGTGTCCCCATCTCCAGAAAGTCTGGTGGAAACTAAACAGTGCCTGAAGTCTTCTGGAGATTGGCCAAGTTTGGTCCCAACCCTGGGATCTAGACTGAGGAGCCAGAATGGACTTGTCTTAGTCTACAGAGAGGGTTAGAACCACACTGCCACGTGCCTTGTGGCTGTGCAGTCTAGCTCCACAGCTGGGGCTGCCACACACCTCCCTCAGACCTGCCCCCCAACACACGAGAGAGGAGAAAGAGGTGAAGCACTTGGGGTGCTTGTGCCATTCCATCAGTCTGACCTTCCAGAAAGCCAGCTTAGTGTTCAGTTCCAGTTCCTGGGATCTCACTTTCCCATGGCCTATCCATGCTTTGGGTCTCCTGGCTCTGTATATTGTTTGCTTTCCTATTCTGGTAGTGTTCCAGAGACATCTGCCACATCTGGAAAATAAGCATAGGTATATCTAGGAGCTGTTCCAAATGGTGGTCACTAGTGCTGTTATCCTTCAGTGGAATTATGCTTCCCATCTCTTCCTCTCTCTCTTTTGCTTTTCTCCCCCTAATGGCCCTCCTGTTCTCACCATTCCACAACTTTCTTTAACTTGAACAGTGATAGACAGCAGTAAATCCAGCTGTGGACAGTAGTCTAGGCAACAGAAGAACTGTAAGGCCCATTAATAGTTTGCTGTTTGCAAGAGTGCCCTATTGGAACACGGCTTCTGTGGAAATATGGTGTTAGCAGGTTACCAATTGGAGCAATAAATTAGATTTTCACTGGCAAATATTTGTCCACAGTAATCCAAGTAGTTTTAAAATTCCGTTTACACATGAGGGGGCAGTATGGTACTATACAGGCAGTGCTTTTGAAATTGCTTATTTTTGTTGGTGTGTTACACTTTTTAGGTGAACACTTTGTGCAATTAAAACTCCAATACTGTTCTTAATTTTAAACTATAATCCATGTGTACATGATGCCTTTGCTCATGTCACAGGTTGTGTTTTTTTTTTGTAAATAAACAACAGTTTCCTTGAGATGTTCATGTAATACCTTTTATTGAGAGTGTTACATTTATGTTTTGTTTGAAGCTGGATGGTTGGCTGACTGCTTTCTCCACCTGAAGAGTATAGTGCTTTGGAGAAAGCGTCTATTAGGTTGATGTCTGTATTATATTGTCTTACATTACTTCATTGAAGTCCAAAAGTTCTCCAGTGTTGTAGGAGGGCAGCCTCTCATTGCAGGTCTTGGTAGTCATGAAGATCTATTACATATCATCCTAGCATCATATGTATGGTTTTTCGTTTCTCCAATGGCAAAAAAATTGCTAAGCAAAGAAGCAGCACAATTTAATTAATGTTGTTATTACTGATACATGAATGACATTGTAGATAAAATAGGATGCCAATGTTGTAGGTTTCATAAATGCAGAGGGAAATTATTCTGAGAAGGTGGAAGGTATTAACGAATTGATAAAATCTATGAAGCATTTTATGAAAAATGTAAGTAGGAATCCAGAAAGGTAATTTCATAAGCATGGGCTATTTTTAAATGTGTAAAAAGTATTTCAGTCAGATGTTTCTGTTTATGTAGTTAGAAAAAAAATCGAGATCAGCATTTTAGCATAAATATAACCCTCTGAAAATTTAATGGGTTACTTGTTTTTGACAATTTATCCTGGCTACTTTCTTTGGGAATTAAAGAGGTGTGCTGCTATCTGTACATGTTTAGTTTGGGGAAGGGTAGTTGAAGTAAAATGACTTGATGTTTTATTTAATGAGAAATTTTATGTTAAAATCTGTTTAAAAAAAAAGAAGCAAAAGTTTTCTGGCTTATTCCTCAAATTTGAAGGAATGGGTTTTTTGGCTCTAACCTGTCTTGAATGAAATCCAAATCAAATGTTTGATGTTGGTTCAACGTTGCAGTACATATGTTTCTCTTCATGGCCAACAACTGATGCTCTTTATGCTTTGGCAGATTTTTCGGACCTCACCTGATACCACATTCCCTGAGTCCATGTGCCTGTCCTCTTCGCCCCCAAATGCTCCACCAAGGCAATCAAAGAGACAAGGACAGAGGACGAAGAGACCTGTGGCTGTGTACAATCTGTGTCTTGAGCTGGAAGATGGTAAGATGTTAATTAGGAGCTTCTGCTTGACACAGTATTGAAAGTATAACATGTCATGTATCCTCAGGGCAAGCCATAGGCCCCTGTGTTTTAATTTGTTTCTCTTAAGATTATAATTTTTGAGATTAACAGGGAGGGTGAAGCTTGTTTGTCATGGACAAA
Source organism: Dasyprocta punctata (assembly GCA_004363535.1). NCBI lineage: Eukaryota > Metazoa > Chordata > Mammalia > Rodentia > Dasyproctidae > Dasyprocta > Dasyprocta punctata. The sequence goes on from RJWM01000724.1 coordinate 48,464, forward strand.
AATGCAAGTTTCAGTTTTGTGTTTATCTTTGCTATGCATGGTTTTATTTTTTAAGCCAGCTTACATTTCTTTTTTGGGAGACTTGTGTGACCTCCTGTGAGGTTACATAACCTTGAAACAATTGGAGGAGAAACTAAAATTAAAGATCTTTTAAGAGAGAAGCTGGTAGAGTCTACTGTTCAGTGCATGTCTAAATTAAAGGCACTTTAAGGGTCATTATTGCCTTAAAGTATAGAGCTCCTGCCTTGTACTTGATCTAGTTGTCTGACTCTCTCACAAGGTAGAACATTTCATCACGTGACAGGACTGACAAATGGACCTCCCCACCAAGATTGGGCCGCGGTGAGACTGGCGCATGGTAGTTGTCACGTCCCACCCGAGTCACTGCAGTCTAGCTCATTGTTGACAGTCAGCCACATGTCTCAGCATTGCCAGATCGCCCACTTCCATAAGAAAGCCTTGACATCCGAGTTTTCAGTGTTGATCCCTACACAATAAGACCGTGAGCCACACAGGGGGCACACACTGGTGATTGTGACCCTGTGGGAATTGGTGCGGAGAATAAGGTGACCTGGTCTTCAAGTCTGCATTTCCACGTGCATATCTGAAACTGACTCTGCTGGTGGCTTCTCTCATATTCAGCCCATTTCCAAAATTTGAAATTCATTTTCTTTTTATCATCTTGCCCTCATTCTTCTTTTTAAAAAATACCTTCCCTATAGTAACCTTTGACTTACTAAGGCTATTCTGGTTTGGGAATGTGAGATACAAGAGGAGAATGAGAAGGGGAACAAATACAGTACCTTCGTGAGAGCAGCCATACACTGAAATGGTTAAGTATCTAACATCCAAAGAGCCAGCTGTCCTTGGGGAACTCAGAGATATCTACAGGAAGACCCAGAACACCCCTGCTCTCAAACCAGGAACTGAGACCTGCTGGTATATTCTTTTTTTCTTTTAGATTGCTTATGACATGTGCACATATGAGACATGCGTTAGTTTTAGTTGGATCCTAATTTGCCTGAGAAAGGCACGAATCATAAAAACAACTCATAATTTCAAAGCTTCACTTCAGATGTTGGTTTCTGATCCCAGCTACCTTTTTTTTGTTTTCTCTCTCTCTTGCTCTCATTCTTTCTGAACAGAGTTGCTAATAAGGAGTAAAACTGACTGGCTTGAATTGCACCTTCTGTTACATCTCACCTATCCTCTGGTAGAAGCATTAATAAGTATTGAAAAAAGCAAATGCCAGAAAGTAGAAGGGAGAAAAAAAATCCAAAAGATACAGATAAATATATCAGTTGGCTGACTATATTTCATAAAGGGTACAACCAAAGATAGACATTTGTCTTACAATCACATCTACTTTCCTAGTATTCATAGGAATAGAATCATTATATCTGATCAAATTTATGAAGGTACTAATCTTTTGATTGCTGACTTGCTATGTGATTTTTCATAGCTAAGAGGTATCCGTAGCATTCAGCACATCGTATATGAAAAACTCAAGATGCTGCACAAGCATCATTTTCCTAGTTTTTAGATGATAGTTTATTTTTCTTTTTCCCCCTTGGTGCTGAGGATTAAGCCAAGGGCCTTGCCTATCTAGGCAAGCACTCTATTGCTGAGCCATCCTCTGCCAGCCCTGATATAATAATTGTGAAAAAACTTTGATTTAAAGGAAGAAAAAGACTGTCAAATATTTAGTTCCTGTAGGTTGGGGCTGTTAATTATTTTATGGTGTTTTATGTATTTTTGTATCATATGAAAAATTTCATAACTCTTCATTAATCCTTGATTGGGGTCTTGATTTCTTTCATTTGTTCATTCATTCATGTGTGTGTTCTCAGAATCCAGAAAACCCATGAGATTGGTCTTTTTTATCTTGGAGGTCATAGCATAATATAAAGTAATTAAAAATTCTTATCCTCCTGTCAATTACTTGTAGCCAGGCTTTAGTAAGATTTAAGTTATGTGGAAAACTTATTTTAGAGAGAGAACAAACCATGGGGTCTGCATTTTATTACAGACTTTGATGATGTGATAACTCTGAAACAATTAGGGGGTAAATGGAGGGAGGTAGAGAATATGCTTTTGGGGATAAAAAAGCACATAGAAAATGGATGACAAAAAAAAAGTTCGTGTTATTCAGTACCACTTGGCATATTGAAAACTATTTCCTCCAAAGGAAAAAAAAATAAGCCCATGTTCTTGATACTAAAACTTAAATTTTTTTCCTTTGTTTTTTTTTTTAGTAGGCCTAATCATCTAACTATCAACAGTACTAGAAAGTTTCAAAAGTTTAATCTTTTTTATTGTTATCGTTGGTAATAATAAAGTCACTTCCTATATTTAGTTTTGTTTAAAACCTGGGTTATAGGATAATGTTGATCATTTCCCCAGAATTTTCTAGTTTTTCTGAGTCTAGTGAAAAATTTAAATGCAAATATATATCTACCCCTCTGCTTTATTCCTTGGAGTGTAAGTTTAATTTGACTGAATAAAATCCAGGATAAATAGTTTTTGCTTAAAAGGTAAGGTAGGCTGTCTGCCAGGATTTGAGGAACTGGATTATAAGACTAGAGATTATCTCTGGCCCTATGATTTGGTCACAGATGTGGTATTTGAGTGAAGTGGTTTGTGGTATGTTATTTCTTTTCTGTGTTAAGTGTGAAACCATGTTATGTACCAAACAGCCAGTCTTGGGAAAAGTACTCAGACTTGGTTTCAGTTTTAGCTTCAAGCAGATCAGATAGTGAGTGGAGCCACAGTAAAACAGGCCTTGAAGCCAAGAATCCCAGCCACACTATGAAACAGACAGATCCTCTGGTAGTAGACATGACTTTCATTTTACTGAGTTCATTCCCAGTAGAAAAGATGATCAATTTAATCATAGAAGCGTAGTATCTTTATAAGGACTTTAATTGGCATTAGCACATTTAGCCATAACGTGTTTGCTCATTATTTTTGTCATTATTAAAATTAAATTGTTAGACATATTACCTCCAAAAGAATTCTAGTTATTTTTTAAAAAGTTCTTTACTGATGATTAATGTGAAGTACAATGGTTATAGTATCTAGCTAGTTTTCTTAATTAAAACAGCGATCAAGTCTACACCAAGATTCTTGTCTTTTACTATTTTGTAGAATCTATATTGCTCCTTTTCATATCACATTTATTAATCTGATTGCTGTACGTTTGTTTTCCTTAGGCCATTCCAAATTTATCTTTACTAACTCTTATGTAAAAAGACATTATTGTGGTTGTTGTAATTCTCTCAAATCTGAACTAAAGGAAGTCCATGAATTTATATGAGATAAAAGTAATCTTTGTTATCTTTCTTTCAAACATAAGAAAGCTTTAAGCAATGGTTTGGGAAGTAGGGGTTAAGAGGATTATCATCTGAGTTTTGATTATGTTTTCTTCTAGTTTTCATTTAAACAAGATTAGACATTTTAGGACTAGTTCTTTTATATATCTGTCTTGGTTATTTTTCTCATTGCTGGGTCAAAATATACTCAGAGTTAAAGGAGGAAAGGTTTATCTTAGCTCACAGTTTGGTAGAGGTTTCAGTCCATAATCTGACTCCAGGCCAGGATGGCATGGCAGAGGGGTATTGAAGAGGAGAAACAGTTCATGGTGTGGCAGACAGAGGACAGCAAGCAGCAGCAGCAACAGCAGCAGCCTGCCTTCTATTTTTCTGTTTTATTCTGTTTAGACTGTAAGGCTAATGGTTGATAGAACCCATACCAAAGGTGGGGCTTCCTTGTCCACACCCATGACTGCAGCCAGCTACCCTTAATTCCAATTTCACACACCCTAGATCCACCTCTGAAAAGCCCACCTATAAGTACATGAGACTTTAGCAGGCCATCTAGATATAAACTATAACAGTATCTTCTTATACATAATTAAGCATTTCCTGGCTATCTTCTTTAGTACTTGATACAGCAGTTCATTTGTCTAGGCAATGTAAAGCATGATTTAACATAAGTCGGAAACAAAACTTCCTGTAAGGTAATTGGTAGGATTGGTTTTGCGTGTAGTTGGGTTGGCACTTTCAACATGTGGATCATGCTGGGCGTGGTGGCGCTCGCCTTTAATCCCAGCATGCCTTTAATCCCGGGAGGCTGAGGTAGGAAGAGCATTGTGAGTTCGAGGCTGGTTTGAGCTACAATGTGCGCAAGGCTGGCCTAAACTACATAGTGCGACCCTGTCTCAAAAAACTAGGGCTGGGAGTTTGGCTCAGTGGCTTATGCTCCTTCCTGACAGATGTGAGGTTGTGAGTTCAGTCCCCAGTGCCACAGACAATAGCAACAACAACAGCAACAAAACATGTGGATCATGAATTTGCTAACTGTAGCAAATTTTGTTGAGTATGTATTATTGTAGTCCTGGGATGTGGTTGATATCACAAGGAGGGCACAGAGACTTATTTTGTGTAAATGTCAGAGCATGGTCCTTTTCTTCTGTCTTAAGTAGGAACATCTGATCTAGACCAGTCTCTAAAATCATAGTGGGACAAAGATGTCATGTATGGCTGTCCTTTCAGCCTGAACATTACCCAACTTTGGATAACTGCCTGACTTTTAAATGTCACATGTCAATGAGGGTAGTGTTAATGATATAAATGATCCACCTTTGGTAGGTTGAGAGAATCTGGTTCAAGTTTAAGGCCTGAGGAAAGACAAAGGAAAACTAGAAAGCAGGTCACCATACAGTCTTATAAATGTATATTTTTCTAATTTCTGAAATGTGGAATGCTGTCAGCTGTTTTTGAGTTTTTCTACCTCTAGCATTGGTGAGTGATTTTTATGGTCATGGATACTAAAATTGGAATTGTATCACATGTATCTTGAAAAGTTCTTGTTAAGTTCCCCATCGTGCTACACAATGGTCTCTGCTTCCAATGAGTGTTTTTAATTCTCATCCGTTTGCCACCATAGAATGAAAATGAAAGCAATATGGCAAAAAGTTTAGAGCAGCAAGTGAGTGTGAGGTGTGGGGTGAAGAGGAGACTGGCCTGATGAGAAGCAGCAGGTTTGACCTGATCCTTCATGCCAGGTGGGCTGAGGAGACCAGGACAGGCTCAGAAAGACAGCCCCTGCCCTGCTGAGGTTATGTGGTGAAAGTGCTTAGCACAGTAGTAAGCGTCAGGCTGTGTCCTTCAGTATTATTCCTAGAACCTGAGCACTTTAGATCAAGATGCCTTATGGTTTAATGGGATGAGAGGAACCACTGAATATTTGCTGGCAAAGGAGAAGAGTTGTAACATTTTGACAGTCATATTTAAGAAATCTGACTACCTGTTGTAGTCAGGAAGGCAGGTTAACTTAGTCACAATGTGGTGTGGGCTTAAATTAGCACTCAGCAGGGAAATAGAGTGGGTATCTGGGAGAGCTGCTGAAGCCAGTTGTTGGGACTTCCTCACAGACGAGATGGGGAAATGAAGGCAGAGAATCAAAACAGATGTCAGCAGCTGTGGTTTATTCTCATAGGTGCGACCGTTGTTCTGTTTCTGTCAGTTTGAAAATATTTAGACCATCTTTTCATCCCAAAGAAGGAAGTATACCATTTGGTTAGTGCATTCAATACGTATTCTTATGTTACTTCCTTAGAATACAGATTACTAAAGAAAAAGTGTAAACAGTGTTGGTATAGATACTGCACATTGCAAGTCAGCAGAAAGAAACAAATACTAAATAATTGCCACAGTTTTATGTCTTCATAGAAGAAGAAAGGCAGAGGTGACCTTCCTCTTCTACAGGCATATCCACCTCCATGCATGGGCTTGTCTCACAGCAGGAGGCAGGCCCTGGCCCCAGAGCCTGTGGGACCTATGGAGAGCTGACGTGTGTGGTGACCCTGTAAACCTCCAGTCTCACTTCCCAAGAGAGCATCTTTAGAGAGTTGCTGAAATGCTTTATAAGGGAGTTCTGTAGCTGCCTTGCCCTCTCCCAACTCTCAGGAGGACATTTACAGAGTGAGGAGTGCGAGGACCACTGGAGAACTGTGGCTGGGGTAGATTTTGGTGGCATCCTGCAGCTGCTGGGGTTTCCTTTATCAGCTCAGTACAGAATTGCAATCAACCCAGGTAGCTAGGTACAAGCAGATTTTTTGTCCTATGCTTGGAACTCCTCCTCCTCCCCATCTTTCTTTCTTTGGCATCATTTCCTAAGTTGGCTAACCAAGCATGGAGGCCACTTGCCTTCTCCTTAGAGCATGTTCGGCTTCCTTGACATGGAATTACTGTGTTGTGAAGTTAAGTCTTAGAACAAACTTGAATCTGTGACAAAGTGAACGCAGACAGATTATTTCTTAACTGTCTTTTACAGTGATGAGATCAGTGGATTATAAAAGGCAGCCAGAAGTTTCAGGGCTGTAATAGAGTTGCGGTGTGCTGATAACTCATGCACGATGCCTCCCCTGCATAGGCGTCTCCCCGAGCCTCCCATGAAGCTCAGCAACCCCTCCGCCCCCCCGCTAGTGACAAAGCAAAAGGCAACTTCTTCTTGACTTCCTATGTAATCTTAACTCTGCTGCTGTGTGGGATGAACATTTCCCCCTTTCTGTGGAGGAGAGGGGGAAAGAAAAGCTTATTTAAGCCTTTAAAAAAACACATAGCTGCTCTGTGGTGAAAATAAGTTCATGGCAGGTAACTAGAATTTATAGACAGGAGAAAAATTCTTTAAAGCTTGTCTCCCTGTGGAGTGGGTTTTTTCTTCACTTCTAATAGCTTTTATTTTAATTTCTAGTTCTGAATTCCAGCAGCTGTCACTCTCTTTATAGCCCTCTTTGAAACTTGTGGCGTAGGAGGTAGCCGGGCTGTCTAAGAAACATCTTTTCAAACCAACCAAAGTATTGTTTATCCTGAATGAAATAGAATTTTTAAGACTGTCAAGAGTGACTGATTTGCAGTATTTTGTTTGATAGTTGGAAAGATGAGCAGAACTCTTGGAGGGGAAGTTGTTATGTCAGTGCAGCCGGTTCCAGCTGACCTGTGCTGCTCAGAAAACCCTGAGGACCCATGTGAGAAACTGCCCTGATATAAAGTGTGGTCTACAATTAATAAAACAGAAACAAATTCATGGGTACTTCATTTTTACTTAGTGACTCTTTACCAGCTGTTGAGACAACATAACAGTACAACTGTAGAGAATACTCCTACTTGTATTTACTGTGACTTGTCTCTGTTGGTTTTTATTAGCTCCAGATAGCATTTTTGTAGCCTGGTCCCCTTTGAATGCTCATTCTACTTTCCCTGGTATTCCTGCATTCCTGTTTGTGAGAAGACAGTGTTATCTCTGGAGAAGAAAAAAATCTTTAGTTCTGTTAAAATGGATTCTTGGGCTGACATTTTGGATCTACTAATTGTCCCTAAGATCAGCAGCATGGTTTTTCAAAATTGAAATGAACAGTGGTCATGATTTTGATTCCTTGAATCATAGCAGAAACAGTGATTATTTAACTCTGTGCTTATTTTCTTGGTTCTTGTAAAACTATACTTTTTTCTTCAGTTTTTTTAACAGTGCATATAAGAACATGATAGAAAATTCAGAAAATAATATATGGTTCCATATTACTGTATTATATGCTGTATATGGTACTTAGCAGTATTTATTAGCATAAGACAATTCTTTAGGTCATATTATTCCCATTGAATTCTTAAAGAAACTGAGGCACAGCGAGGATCCAGATCTCACAGCCTGTCCATGACAAAGCCAGGACCGAATCTAGGCAGTCTGAGTCCAGAGTCTGGATTCTTCACCTCTCTGCTAAAATGCTACCTACACACAAGTGCCGCTCTTCCCTGAAGTTAGCAGACACTTTCAGAGATGTCTTACACATGTTGAGCAATGTACTGACTTACTATTTTTCAATGATAAGATGACTCTTAGTATTTTTTTTTTAGAAAAATAGTTTCAGTTGTAAGGGATTCCAAATTGTGGTCTTGACCCTAGAGACAGAGAAGGAAGATGTGGGAATGATGATGACTTTCAAGCTGGGACCAAAACCTTGTAACCAACACAGGCACTCACCACTGTGGGAGAGAGCCAAGCAGTTGTAGTGCAGTGATATTAAGTGCTACAAAAGCATTTTGCTGTAATTTATGCAACACCAGCCTACATGAGCCTACATCTGGGCTGGGGTTGGTTGTGGAGAGTATGGCTAAGGGTCCCGATGCTTTGACAGGTTGTTACACATTTGGAAAGTGAACACAATCAGGGATTTGATGCTGTTTGAAGATATTGTGCTGAATTTTGCTGTCACTTCACTATTTTTCCCCCTTTATTTTCTTTAATGTTTTAAAAAAAATGCATTCCTAGGTTTGAAAAATCAACAAACATAAAAAGACAGAAAGTAGAAAGACTCCATCCCTTTCTTTGGCTGAGTTTCTGCATAAACAAACCAGATCTCTTAACTACTGATATTAATAGGGTGACCCATGTGAGATTGCCATTGTTAGGCCACAGATTACCTAAAATCAGCTGTTTCAAGTGAGTTTTTTTTCCCTTTCTGTTTACTAAAATAGTAAAGGTCAAAAATAGTAAAGTATTGGGAATTTCAGGTAGCGCAACCTTTAGTTTTTGAAATCTATTGAGTTGAGATTCAAACTAGATTTGATAGCCACCAGTATTATTGAGGCTGGGACATAAGAAACTATGTCCATACATATCAGAAATGATTGAATATTCATAGGTTTTCATGATTCAGTGTCTATTATTTATCACTCTAGAACTCGGTGTATATATGCATATATATACATATATATGAAAATATGAATATAAAGCCTTCTTTCATGCAAGGATAAAGAGTCAGTTCTATAATTTTTTTTGATTATCCAGTATATATTTGTGTTCCTTTTCCTGTCAGTAAAAGAGCTTTCATCTTTTTCACGGCTTATGGTATTCTATGCATTCTGTTACACATGTTTACTCCCAGGAGGACCTGTGTTCTACTGCAGTGTTCTCTGTCTAGCTGAGAACAGTTACACGATACAAATCCTTAACCAACCACACCCAGGCTTCTAGCTTTCCAATGGTGATGTTTCCATAGAAATAATATACCAGTACATAGTATACTTTCGAATGATAAGAAGCAAGTTGCCAGACAGAATTTTAAAAATAAACTCACTTTTAAAGGAAAAACTGAATATACATGTATAGGCATAGAAATCTAGAAAAATAAAGAGTTTCTGCAGTAATGATCCTTAGGACTTGAGAGTCTGGTGATTTTCTTTATGTATGTCTGTTATCTGTTCTTTTCTGTAGTGCTTACTTGTTACACATACCTATGCATTCATGTAAGTACATACAAATACACCCTTCATGCTTGCTATGTTGTTTAAGACTTCAAAGGAGTAGGAATGAGAAGCAGAGACCTAGGAAGAAAGGGTGTGGAGTGTCCCTTGCATGAGTTGATCTGAAGAAAGTTGTTAGCATTCCTGCGAGCCTGGCCAGCCCCTGCTGCTTAGTGTTTTCCTATTAGATTTAAAGCATCCTTCACCTTTTACCTGGACAGGTCTATCATAACTACATTGTCCTCGAATTTCAGGGATCAGTGTTACGTAAAATTCTGAGGCAGCAGAGAATGTCATTGAATGGTCAGCTTGCTTTTGGTTAAGTTTGGATTTAAAAGAACCTAAATTGAAATCCCTGGCCTCTGCTCGATGACTTTTATGATCTTGGCAAATCCTCCTCTAAGCCTCAGGAGTTTGAGAAGTAAAATTTTGATACAGTTTTTGCCAAGAACAACTGAATTAATGGATGTACCACCCAATATGTAGTAAATTTTCAAGAATTTTAGCTTACATTTTCTTAAGGGCCTGATGTGTGAGCTAGGAGAGCTTTAAATGTACTTTCAGATGGGATATGCTTCCAAACAAAATATAACTTAGTTTTAGTTTTTTGGTTTTCTTTTTTGTTTTTCTTTTGTCTAACATATTATCTAGGCTTATTGGTTGCTAGTATCTTAGTCTGGCAGTGGATAACAACTAACGTTCTTTAAGTGAGAAGAGGTAGGAGTGGCGGACAGGTAAATAGCTGGAACCTGGCTGCCTTTGTCATCTGTGTTGGCTTGGAGTTTGTGTTCTGAGCACAGAACTCTCAATTTTCAGAGCCATCATGGTGGCAGGCATCCTCTGGAGTTTATGGAAGACAATTCAATTCAGTACCTATTACTCTTTGGTTCTGAGGATAATGGTGGATGGTTGATACATCTCATTTTGCTTGTTGATATAAGCAGAAATCTCAGTCTCTAAATAATGCCCCCAGTACTGTGATTATGATATAAAAAATTCTCTCTGCTTTAGGGACAGCAATTTGCCTTGACTATCTACTAACATTGAAAGTGAACTGGTCTTACTTGCATTAAAATTGAATTGCTGTTGACTTCCCATCAACCTTTCCATGCAGCAGAGGTGGCTCCTTGAGTTGTAACCCAATGCCTATTAGCTGCTACTGTAACTTTATAATGGTGGATGAATTTCTTATTCTGTGATTGATTAAACACAGCTGATTCCTTCATCAGCTTTTTCCAGTATAGGCTTTGGCATACTTAAGCTGTCCAGCAGCTTTATTTTTTTTTAAAGGCAAACATTATGCTTAATTTTTAAAGATCTTTGGGTAGTAGAAAATCTGCTTCATTAGTTTATGGCTGTTTCATTCCATCTTTTCATGCCTTAATGTTACATTTCGATTTTTAGTTCAGGAGTTGCCTTGTTTAAATTCCATGTGTGGGAGGATACAGATCTCCTTCTAGTTCTACGCTTTGGGGATTGGAGGGTGGAAGAGGCTGTTTCCTTGATTTCCTTTTGTAGACTTTAGATAAAGAAACTGTAACCACCCTAGTGAATTGTTCTTATCTTTCTACCGCCACTAATCTGTATGTTACTCGGCTTTGTTATGGTTCCTATTTTTGTTTGCCTTTTTTCGTGAGGGCAAAATGAAGTAAAAGAAATGGGGACATCGTGTCCCCCACCCAGGGTGACATTATTAAACTTGCAGTGTAACTGAGAAGGGGTTAAATGGGACATGAGGAACCTCCCTTCCACTTGGGAGGTTCACTGCACCTTCCACTGCTGGGAGGCACCTTAGTTTGCTTTCCTCAGTGGGCACTTGGCAGGGCTACTGTCTTCACCTCTCCCGCTTCTTTCCTAAAGTGAGACCTAAGAAGCACTTTCTGATAAAGGATCTGAACTGTTTTTGTAACAGTCATTCTTTTCTACATGCTGCTGTATGGACAGTAAAGAATTCCTTTTGGATGATGTGGTTGGATTTGCTTTTTAAGGAAAGATATCCAATATATTTGCATTCTTAGAAGTTTATTTTTAAGTCAAACTTTGATTTTTACTAACTTGTATGTTAAAAGCTTAATTAAGGAAGTGTGTATGTGTGTGTGTGTGTGTGTGTGTGTGTGTGTGTGAATATACTGTACACTCTGCCAGCTAAAGGAAACTGGTGTATAAGAAAATACGGTGTAATTCTCTGGTTTAGATTCTGAGGATATGAGATTAAATATCTGGCCTGAAAATTCAGTGTGGTGTCTCAGTTGGTTTTGTCTTGCTTGGGGCTATTTCTTTGTGTAGCTCTTACCTGTGCCGGCTGCTGCTGTTGGTCGTGTTTCATAAAGAACATTGCCTCAGATCTTTGACCATTTTAATTCAGTTACTAACTAGTCTGTGACAGGGTGTAAGAGGAGTACCAGCTTTTCTTCAGCTGTCTGTGCATTGACTGGGACGTGACACTGCCCACAGGCGACACTGCTGGCCACTGGTCCTGCCATTTGGATAACATGTCTTCTAGTTAGAGGAGGTCAGAGATGTTCTGGTCCAGCCAAGCATCTCAGTAAGTTGTGAAGAAGTAAGTCTTTGGTTCAGCACCCAAGAAGTGGGTTATTTAGAGGAAATCAGTCCTAGCTAATCCAGCCAGGAAAGAGAGATTGTTCTTTGGTGTCATGTGGGCAATTTCATGTCTTTTTCCTTAGTCCCATAGTAAATTTGGGTATTTGACTGTCTTACTTTCCAAAGTCAATAATTATGGAAGTGCTAGTGCTAGAAACAAGGTGCAAAGAAAATACTTAGCAAAGCTGTAATCTTGCCTTTGGCACAGTAGCAGGTTATAAGAAGGAAGCTGTCCTGGAGATCGTGTTCCTTGATTCAGAATTGGAAATCTTGGATGTGTCATGGCTCACAGCAGCTTCGCATAGTCATTTAAAAACTGACAGACTTACTGTGTTTGTCTAAGACTTGGGTAGGAAGCATAAGGCCTGTAGACAAGGAGAACATCCTTGGATGTCCTTGTTGCAAAGCACAATTCCATCCAAGGTGGGTCCTTGTTTTGACTGATCCAGTGCGAGAAGCTGGGACATGTTTCATCTCCTGTGCGTCAGTACAGTGGGACTTGACTCTCGCATTGTGGCAAACAGCGATCCACAGTGCCTGCTGCCCCGCTCTTCCCATGTGCTCACCATTGAAGAATGGATTCGGGCTGTTTCCTTTGGTCTGTATCAACCTTCAAATTCAGTTTTGGGTCCCCATCCCATGTATTAAGTAGCAGAAGCTTCTCACCAGCTCCACCACAGATTTCACTTTATTTATATGCGTGACCTCCACATTTGCTTTTTCACACTAGCTTTTGTTTACAGCATCAAGTCCAGTGGCATTTTGATCTGGGGGGCGGGGCGCTGAGCTTTAGCATGTTACAATTTGCATGGTCAGTGTGGTGTTAGGGCACTAGTTTTTGATGTGATGAAATATAACAACCCAGACTTTATTTTAGCAAAGAGGGAATTGTGTCAGAATGTATCTGAAATGGGCGTGGTAGTTGCGTTCCTGATAATACATGCCATTCTCCTTTTTAGTGCTCTGTGCGTCTTGGGTAACGTTAGAATGGAAGGCTACTGTAGTCAGGTTTTATTGATGTCGTAGTATCTGCAACATGGTAGAAATGAGAGCATGACTATCTACTGCCTAGCTCAAAGGTTATGTTTTAAACAGGCTTAAACAGTTTTAAATAAGTTAACCAAACAAACCAAGCTCTCCTTCTGCTGCAGCATTTCATAAGCCCCTCCCTGTTTCAACCGCTTCCCTGGACTTTATTCTCAGAGCTGTCCACTCTATGTGAGACATTTGCTCAGAGACGTTTGTCCTGGAGGATGTCTTTTCTTCCCCCGTTTCCTGAACTCTCTCCAACATGGAGACTAAGCCTAGATTTTCGATGCTTTAGGCCTCCTTGGGTGCAGCAGCCACAGAATGCATATATCAGTCGGGCAAAGAAGCAGGCGAGGCATGAGATTACAGGTTACTTCTAGGTGTCCCTCTGTAACAACTGCAAATGCAGGACAGGCGGATCAGTCCCAGCCCAGAGGCAGGGAGTCCCTGCCAGCCAGAATACTCTTGCTTGCCCCCTGCTGGAGAATGTCTGCCTAATTTTGTTTGATGCCGCCCTTAAAAACAAACTAGATGTTTTTAGCTTGGTGATTTATTTCTATATTTAGCGTGAGTGTTATATGTCAGATCACATTTTCTTTCCAGTTTCCATGATGACTTTGGAGACATTTTTCCTAAGCAAGCTTTGCATGCTAATAAATAATAAAAGCAATAGTTAACAATATTAATTTTCCACTTTGTGGGGTAGCTGTGTGTATTAGTTAACTGTATACCAGTAATCTCTGTGGGATGAGTACAGCAATATAGAAATGACACCAAGATATTTCAGTAAATTCTGCCTTCATTGAGTCTTCACACTGATTTTAAATTGAATAAACAATCACAGTTGTGGTTTGACTGTGAACTTTGAAATATTGTTTAAATATGGCAAAAGGTGTTCTGAATCTTTCTTGCTTTCTAATATCTTAAACTGTAAAACTCTTTGATTTTTTTGGTGTATCCTAATAAATTTTAATATGAAATCATGTCTTTTTTTATTATCATTGAGTTCAAAGCATTTAATTTCCAGTATGATTTTCTAACTATAGTTTACTAACATACAGAAATTGCAGAATGTATCCTTTTATGTATTAACTGCTGATTATTCTGTAATTCTGGTCTGAAAAGAGAATTTATTTAATATTTTTCTTTTGGAATTTGATAAGACTTTATAGCCTTCCTTCAAAAATATTCCATACATTACTGAAAAGAGGATATATCCTCTCTTGGCAGGGAAGAATGTATGTGTGTATGTGTGAAACAACCTGTAGATGAGCTCTGTATTGTTGGTTATATATGTAGCCCCATTCCTTTTATTTTCTTGCCTGATATTAGTGTCAAAGAACATGTTAAATTCTCCAGCTGCACTGTCTGAGTTTTCTATTTTTCTGTACCTGTCATTTGTTGCTTGAGGCTGTATCATCAGGGGTTTATCTTATCACATCACCTTGTCACTTCACCTGTTCAACATGACCTTTGTGTAATTTATTAAGATCACTACCTTTCCATTTGTTCATGTTTGCCTGGTGTTTCCATTTTCAGTTTTCAGCCTTTGTTTCCTTTAAGCATGTTTCTTAGTCAACATATTGTTGGATTTAAGAAATTCACTTGAAGAGTCACTATCTTTTAATTGGAAGGTTAAATCCATTTTATGTATTATGATTACTATTGTTAAGATTTTTGTTATTTTATATTTTAGTTTGTATTTTTTCTTCCTTATTTCATTTTTGAAAAAAACTAATGATGTTCTGTTGTTTCCAAAGAGAATGATACATATTCTGTTTGTAAAGTGGTTTTCCTTATTTTGAGTCATAGAGTCTTACTTTTGAATTCTTTTTTTGTTTGTTTTGTTTTTAGTTTGCTTGAGACCAAGGTCTCACTATGTATTCCAGTCTGGCCTTAAACTCCTGACAGTCCTCCTGTTCAGCCTCTTGAGTGCTGGGAGTGTACCACCACACCTGGCTATTGAGTTCTTTTTTTTTATATATGTATACTTTTCCATCCACCTTCAGTAAGAAATAGTATAATGGACTCTCAACTCCTCTGGCCTATCCCCTGATCCCATGTTGGTATTTTTCTAGAATTTTGGTTCTGCATTTTTTGAAGTTTTTCCCCCCTTTCCTGTTGTCCTTAATTTTCTTTTTAAAGGCAATAATAGACATTATCAAGGTAGTTAAATATCCTGTGTTGCTTCTTTTATTGAAGTCTTGAGTAATTCTTCTTTGCTCATTACCAGGGTAGTTCATTGGATGGCAGACTTTTGGGAATTTTTATGTCTGATAATATTTTTGTAAGATCCTCATGTTTGAATGGTAGTTTGACATCTTGAATATACAGTACTCAGAATTCTTTTAATACTTTAAAATTATTTCCATTTTATTCTGTATTAGTTTTACTGTTGACAAGCCTGATGTCGCTATGGTTATTTCTTTTTTTTTAAATGTGATCAGCTCTTTATATCTATAATTTTTTGTTTTTTCTTTGTATTTGAGATTCATATATTTCATGGTAATATCTTATGTGTAGAATTTTCTTCTCTTTTTTGACAGCCTAAGCCATTTAGATTGGTGTTTTGAAATTTCTTTATTTGTAAGAAAAAGCTCATTATTTCTTTGAACATTTCTTCCTTTCAGTTTGTTTCTTCTGGAAACTGGATATTGGCATATTCTACTTCTATTCTCAATATTGTGCTTCTCCAAATTTCTAAATTTTCTGTACGTACATGTTGGTGGTACATACATGATACATCTGACACATTTTAATTCACTATACCAAAGATTGAAATTCTTTGAGTTTTTCATGAAATTTATATATGTTACCTAGAAAAATTCAAGGAACAAAAATTCTAAGAGAACATGTTTTATTATGTTCCATTGTTATGGGCATTCAAAAATGAATCACTGGGCTTTGAAGTTTTCTTTTTTCTTTTCCTTTTTTTAAACACCTCCACCTATCTACATTTTCTTGTTTGAAATTACTGACTTACTTTTCTTTTTGTACTTAGAAGGTTTTGTCTGCCAGTCCATTGTGGACGGGGTGTGTGTGTGTGTTGTGTGTATGTGTGTGTAGTTATACAAGGTTGATTCTCCTTTTCCCCTCCCTCCCTCCATCCCTGCCTCCCTCCTTTGTTTTCTTTTTCTTTTTCTACTTTTGCTTCTGCCAGCTCACCTAGGTGCTTGGCTGAGAACCACTTCTTATTACTGCTAATTCGTAGCTCTTGTCCCAGGGATGAAAGGGGTAGAAATGTCAATGGGAATATAAGGCATTTAATCATAGATCTTTTTGGCCTCCATGTACTTTGGGAAGCTTCTCCCATCTTCTCCTATAAAGAGAGCAAATTCTAACCCTGCAGCCCCAGGCCTGGTATGTCTTAGGGATTTAGAGTCCCACAACATTGCAGTAGCTGGCTGGTTCTGTTGGGCTAAATGAATCTTTGAGCGATTAGATTTTTGCTGATCTCTGAATGTTTCCTGTTTCTGTTGCACAGATACATAGAACAGTTTTTTGAGTGCACGCATATCTTTTTATTTTTAAAATGTTATGTTTTTGGTGTTGCTTGGCATATATGGGAGTAGAGATAGGATTCCACTTAGAATTTCATTGGCATCTTGGCTGGAAATTTCCTGACTGGCCTTTATACAAAAGTGTTACTGTGCTGTTACAAGTGCAGTTTCTTTGTTCTTAGTAAATCTTTCTTTGATCCCGGTGATGAACTATTTGATAATTAGAAGCATCTGAGATGATTCTGACCTGACACTGAGCCCTCAGTGGCAGCCTGCAGCTATCTCCCAGCTAACTAAATGCATCACTGTGAGCTTTGCTGAAATTAAATTCAACTAATACACCAGATCTCTTCTGATCTTTCTTCATTTTAATGTAATACAAGTAGATATTAATAAAGAAAATAGAAAAATCACTCTTCTTCTATGAAAAAAATTAAACACTTCCTAGCAAAATAATCAGAGAATAACAATAGTAATACAGTACATATCATTAAAAAATGGCCAATATGATCCTTGGAGAACAAGATTCTCTGTTACAAAGAAGAAACAAAAGCACAAAACTTTCTTTTCAATGAACAGAGAGAAACTGATAGTATAAATGAAGCAAATTAGCATATGTATTAAAATATTTTTGAAACAGTGGAACAGATAAATTGAATTAAACTTCGTCCTCTTTCCTAGTTCTCTCTCTCTATTTTTCCCATCTAAGAGAAACCATGCAATATTTAAGCTCATATACCCTCAAAAAAACTAAAACTAGAAGTTCCATTTGACCCAGTTACCCCTCTTTCAGGTGTCTTCCCAACAGTGTTAAAGACATCGTATCGCAGGGATACATGTACACCCATGTTTAGAATGGCACAGTTTGTAATAGCTGAATCT
Organism: Dasyprocta punctata; assembly: GCA_004363535.1. Classification (NCBI taxonomy): domain Eukaryota; kingdom Metazoa; phylum Chordata; class Mammalia; order Rodentia; family Dasyproctidae; genus Dasyprocta; species Dasyprocta punctata. The sequence continues at coordinate 65,778 of RJWM01000724.1, forward strand.
CGGGAACAGCGTGTATGTCTATCAACAGATGCATGAACAAAGATCTGTGCTTTTTGTGCTTTTTTTTCCTTTCCTGTTTTCTATTGTCTTCTCCATTTCATCCTTAATTCTGCTAACACGTAAGCCAGGAGTTAAATAAGGGACGTGGAATCGCCTTACCTCTGTGAAAACTGTCCATTCCTGTAGTTACTGAAGAACAGCAGAAACCTTCCATGCTTTTATGTCTTTCTAACATTTCAGGCTATGTGGAAGAATAGCTAGGAAATGATGCAAAGGGAGCAGGTACTAGCTCCTTAACTGTTAGGAAATATATTGAAGAGGAAAACAAAAAACAAAAACAAAAAAAATTTGAATGAAATGGAAGAGAAACACAAAACTCTGCCTACGAGCAGTTCTGTTGAGGCAAAATAATCAGAAGATGAATGGAGAGAGAGTAGTTTGTCATCATCAGAACAAAGAAGTGGTACTAGAATAAAAGCTTATCAAAATACTAAAACTAAGGACAGAGGCATCCTGTCAATTATTGTATATGGTAGAATCATCAGATTCTTATTTCCTCCTCTTGGTTTTATTTTCTGTCAATCTCTGAAGATTGTTTTAGTCTTTCATTACAATAAAGCACTTTGTCACTTGCTCAGGTTCTTAAAAAAATTGAGTTGAACCTAGGGGTGTAGTTGAGTGGTAGATGACTTGCCTAACATATGCGAGGCCCGGGGTTTAATTACCACCAGCACCACACCCATAGATAAATTAGACTCTTCTGAATAGTGAAACCCAGTAGCTGTCCTGAAAGGCATGTCCTCTCGCATGTCCTTTTATTCAAATTTTATGAAAACTTAGGAACCACCTTATTTCCCTCTCACCACCCCCAGCTGTATTTACTGAGTTCTAATGAATGTTATGTTATCTGAATATCTCTCAGATCCATCCTTTGAATCATATCACTCCCTGCTTAATCCCTGCAGCAACTTCCCAGAGCCTGCAGAATAAATTCATAGGCCCTGTAATTATAAGTGAAGCTCCTCGCACTTCTTCATATACCTGCTTCCTTCCCCTGAGCCTATCCTCCAGCCAATCCCAACTACTTGGACCTCTGAAAACTGCCATGTTCCTTCCTTTTTGTTCTTTCAACTTTGATATATTTCCTAACAGAGTCTCCCTCCTTGAAAGCCTGACTGTCATTTCTCCCTATTTCTGTTGCTTAGTTCCCGTATGTCTTCACCTCTCCAACTGGCAGGTTTGGAAACTCGTTTTTCTGAATCTCCACCCTCTTTGAGATCCACACATTATAACCAACGCTGTGTTTGCCTATTCATCTTTTCCTGTTATTGGGCACCTTTGGGTCAGGGACTGATGGTTTCCCTTTATAACTCAGTATTGGTGGTAGGCTGAGTCCATACGCAGGAGCTCAGGAAATGCTTGCTAAGTGAAAAAAGAAAGTGAGAAATGCTTGTCACTGGGAAGGGAGATGTTGAGAAGCTGCTTGACGGTTTTGTTAGGACACTTTGAGATTTTAGTTTTCCTTCTCCATTTCAAGAGTAGTAACTTTCCATATTCATGACATTTCTTGGGGCAGTGAGGCCACTGGATTCCTGAGATGGTCTTATTGGCTAGCAGAGCACTGTACTCTTAAAGGGTTAACAAAATGGTCACCACTCTCAAAAAATGTGAAACCATGAAACTGTTGTGTGACCATAAAACTGATGGCTGCTGATATTGTGAGAGAGGAGAGGAGGGGCAGGGAAGGTAGTTTGGCAAGTGCTGTGTGGAAAAATGAGAATTAAGTCAACATGGTGAGGACATCACTTTCTCTTCCCTATGTTTGTGGATCATCTTGTAATGAGTTTTTCATCTTGGGGTTTCCTCATAGGGAAAGTCCTTCACCACCATGTTTCTCTTTTTACTCACACATGAGGTCTTTCTAGATGCCAATTAAAGGGTGACACCTGCATATTCTATGACCACTGAAATGACAGGTGAGAGCCCACAAGGGCATTTAATTGTCAAGTGTAAGTTGTATAGGACTTCTAATCTTTGTCAGAGGAATTGGTGAAAGTCTTATTAGGATTATACTGATTAAAAAGTGATACTTTGATTTTTGGGAAAGTTTTAGAAATGCTCATGACCAATGTTTATGTACATAATGTTTGTGACACTCTTCCTTTCTTGAATTCAGTGATTCTCTTCCCCTGAACAGTGAAGGAGAGAGGAGTATTGTGCCCTTTGAAAGTAGAGGGGGGTATCTCATCGTTTGATCAGTCTGTTGAAACATATCCCCTTTTCCCAATATTACGTTCGCTGGAGGGTTCAGATTGCCACCGTATGGCAGGAAGGAAGGGAGAATTCTCTTAATAGAATGTGAGTCAGTATGTTGAATGACAGTTCCTGCTGCATCAGTCTGCTCAGAGCAAGGATTAGATACCGTAAATGAGCTACTGTATCTGGCTACAAAAGAGGTCTCTGGTATTGTTTTAAAGTAACATTAAACCTTTGGTCTGCAGGTCCCCAAACTTATTTTCCGTTGACATCTTCCTCTTGGTAGGAATGAGTCAGGGAATAAGCTGGTCCTGGACTCTCCCTGGCAAGCCCTGCCCTGCAGCCAGGGAATGCGGCCCAGGGAAGCTGGGAGCCAGGGTGATGCCTCCTGAAAGCCCAGAGTCACTTGCATGGGCCTCACTGTTGAGAGAATCCTGCCCTGGCCCAGAACCCACGACACTGTGCTGCTTCCAGCCAAGCCCCAGACTGACAGCTATAATGCAAATCTTTGTTAAGGGTCACATCTGAAACCTCTTAATTTTGTAGGAAGTGGTTGCTCATGATGATTGAAGGGCACCAATAGGACTTGGGAATGCTGGAGCCCCAAGCCTTGCTTCCCTTAGGCTCATTTGCAGAAAGAACTAGATGGATTTGGGTTCTCCAAGCACAGTGAAAAAGCAATCATTGTTGCGAAGTGGACCCTGTCCCAGAAAGGCAGCAAATCAACAGGAATCATAGCTGTGGTTTATCAGTGGGTTGCGTTTCATTTGCCTGAAAATTGGACCTTCTTTGGGGACTGAATTTCTCCAGTTACTAAATGTGTTTGTGGTGAAGAGCTGTGGAAAAAATGATTTTGCTGCAAGAGCAGTCAAACTGAATTCTAGACTATGTATTTGTGGACAGTGACAGTGTATGACTACAAGGAGGCTCAGCCCAGAGAAGGGCTGCCCTCACAAATAGTTCGTGTCTTGCCCCACCCTCCTGCAATGTCCTGATGACCGAAAGAGCTCAGAAAACCCTTCTTGCCTAGAATCTTCTGCACAGTCATTCATACGTCTTTCCCCACTTCCCCTGTCATGGACACCACCTCTGACTCCCACTTCTCGGAATCCAACTTTTCTAAATCTGTGTTTCTAAAATATTCTCTCTCTGTCTCATGCTTAGTCTCAGTCTCAGTCTCTCAGGTTTAGACTGGGTTAGGAATCAATAAAATTTATTGTGTATATTCAGTTTTTAAGATTAGCGTCTTAAGATCTGGCTTAATCAGAGCCTGGACTTTGTAGGACTGTGGTTTACTTTCAGGTGAATTGAAAACCACCTAAGATGTTTTTAAGAGCATGTTGTTAGCTTTTCCTAGCATTTGTGCATACTTGGTCCTAGGGTCCAGGGCTAAGGCAGCGTGAGGACTCAGTCAGCCTGAAGGTGTTGGTGGCTGTCCTGAGAGACTTCCTTGTTGAGTAACATTTGCTTCTATAGCAACTTGTTGACCAACTATTAGAACCCTATCACCTGCAGAATGAGGCCAGGTTAGTACTGTCTTCATAGAACTTTGCTGCCTCTGCAGACCACCCTGGGGGTGCTTATTTATTGGAAACTGTGGATTCAGCTGCAGGCCCAACTTGTGATAGGTGCAGTTCAGGTGGGTTTCATTGTAAAAGCAAGAAGACCAGTTGAAGTAAACAACTGTTCTTGAGAACTCTCTTTTCTGTCTTTTATGTTTTCCACCCAAACTCATACATGTTCAAATGATGCTAAACCTATTTCATAAAATGGTCCTCCATGAATGCATAAATCGTGTAATTCCTGTAGGAAATGCCTATTTATTTTGGTTTAAATTCATCCCATGCAGTCACTACGGGGACTGTGTCATGTGGACCAACGTCCTTGATATTCACAAGTGTTATAGCTGGTATCTAGTTGTCCCAACCCCTCCCCGCCTCCAGCCTCATGCAGTCATTGGTGGGGGTTTTTTGGGGGTGGCTGAATCTAGAATGTTGAACTGTTTCACGGTGCAGTGCTAGGAGGGTGATAGGATTAAGGGTTGGTGATTAGTAAATCAGTCTATCGATTGTTTTGGCCCTAATCCTGGTAGCATGGATATAACATAAGGGACAGAAAGAGGCTTGTCTTGTCTCTTGCTTGCTTTGCTACCTACTGCCCACCATGAGCTGTTTCTCCTTGCAATATCCCTGTACTGTGCTCCCCTGCCTTGGATCCAGCCAATGATGGACTGAAACCTGTACATGTGGTGTGCTAAATACATGTTTCTCCCTTTAACTTTGGGTGTTGGGTATAGGTCTCAGCATGAGGAAGAAAGTAACTAAGAAACAGGGTAATGAAAGTTTCTCTGTGTGAGGGATTTTAATAAATTGGGCTATTAAAAATTGCGATCCAAGATACCAGCTCAAATGCAAAGACTCTTTAGAGTTATTTAATTTATTATGCATAAAACACTGACTGAGAATGGCTTAGAGAACCAGCAGGTGGCTAGAAGGTGAGAGATGGGACTGCGCTGTGGTGCTGGTATGCCGCTCCAGGCTGTCTTCCTGTTATCGTGGATTCATGCCTAGTCGTTTAGAATTAGGACATCGTGGCTACCATGAAGGTGTCCTCTTTGGCTTGATCTGACTTTGATGATTGTGTTGCACAGTAGAGAGAAGCCCTCTTTACTGAGTATTATCTATGTTACTCAGCTTTCCTTTAGTGAAACAAATATGTGAGATAAATCAGCTTTATAGAGAGAAAAGTTTGTTTTGGCTCACAGGTTTTGAGGCTTCAGTTCATGACCATTTGACCAATTTGCTTTTGGGCTTTGCTTGGGCATGAGGCAACACATCATCACAAAGATCATGTGGCATGGCAGAGCTGTTCTCCTCTTACCTAGGAATGAATGAAAGGATAGGGAGGGGACTTCGGTCCCTCTGTACCCTTCAGAGGCACACCCCCAGTGACCACAAGACATCTGGCAAGATGCCACTTCTTAAAGTTGCCACCATCACCCAATAATACCATGGACTGGAGCCTAAGCCTTTAGCACGTGGGCCTTTGGAGAACTTTTCGTATCCAAACTATGGTAGCCTGTGGTTTATTTTAAGCATCTTTGAGGTACACACACACCCTGCCCCTACAAACACAGGATACCCAAATGCTCTTAGGCTGAATTGTAAATGCAATTTGGAGTGTAATTTGATTGACTAATCAAGTAATGGCTTGTAATTATTAGCAGAGTTACTTTTTGTCTATTTGTTTGACATTCGATCCTCTTTTCTGTCTAGGTGATGGTCCTAACTCTCCGAAGGAGGACACCCCTACCAGCAGTCAGGATTCACTTTCTTCCCCTTCTCCTACCACTGCAGCTGTCTATGGACTCCCTGCACCAGACAGAAATCACCTCCTGGCAGATGGAGGAACCTGTGGGGACTTGATAGCCACTACGTAAGTTGCCGTGCTTTGTTCAGTTTGGTGCTGAGGGAAAGAGAGCTGTGACCACCTTTAGATTGACGTTTACTTGGCCAGTGGGCACTGAAGCCATTACAACTACTTATTCTGTATTCACTGTAGCTGCCCCAGGGAGAATGGGCCACAGGCTAAGGGGAGATCATACTACTTCAAATCTTCAGGTTCACACACCTGTAATTCCAGCACTGGGGAGCCTGAGGCAGGAGGATTGCCATGAGTTCAAGGCCAGCCTGGGCTACTAAGTGAATTCAGATCTTCTGGTTCAGTTTGTGGCACTTTTGGGTCACTCAAATGGACTGTGTTACTGTTCTACTTATTGTCTCACTACTTATGCAAACTTGAGAGAGCTGAGAATTCATGCCTGTGATGGATGGTCTCTTGAAACTGCCTGCAGAATGATACTTCAGTTACATGAATGTTTGACAGCTTCATGTTAGCATTCTGCTGTTTTACCCCATCGTTCCCTGCATAATGGAGACTTGATGAATGATACCTGATATTATATCCTGTGTTTTGGTTTAGTGCCAGACATGTGCAGATCTGCTCAGGTATATTAGGACATACAGTGCAAATGTGAGGACAAATACAGAATGCTGTAGACGTATTTGAGTGCACAAGAGTTTGTCCTGCTATATTGACAGAGGCTGTGGAGTCGAGGCAGAATAGTGGGTTAGTGTGGGACCTCAAAAGGACATCAAATTACAGACAAGTGTTCAGGGAAGACAAAAACAACTTCATTCGTAATTACAAGTTATTACTTGATTAGTCAATCAAATTACATCCAAAAATATATTTATAATTTACCCAGAGAGCATTAATTTTTTTTAAACCAAAGTTGCTAAAAATAAATTATAGATAATGATGTCATCTGACCCTGGCTAGGAATTCTTGGTACTTTAAATGGATTGGAAAGTGTCCCTCACATTATGTGGCTTTTTATAGTTACAGCAGAATTCACATGAAATCATTATGAACCTATTAAGTATTAAGAGAGTCTGGAGAAATTTGGCACGAGGAAATTTTGGGGTGACCTGAAGATGTTGAAAAGCTAATTTAAATCAGAGCAAAGGGCCCAAATATGGAAACATATTTCTAGATGAGCTTGTTTCCTTCCTGAGATTGTCGTATATGTTTATTACTCAGATTTCAGCTTTACTGTCTCTCCCTGCACCTTCTGGGTACTGGGGATTGAACTCAGTGCCTCACACATGCTAGGCAGGAACTACTACCTCTGAGCTACATCTCCAGGCCATCTTTACTATTTCTTATTCACAATAGGAAGTCTTTTTTTAAGTTTACTACTATAAGCAACAATAAAACTAGTTACATAGGAACGCAGAATCCTAATGCTGACTGCTCAAGATGAAGTTGAGCCTGTGTGTGTTTTAGTGCAAGCCAGATCCCTAATTATTTCTTTCAGTAAGTGTGAATAACAGTCAATGGAGAACAATTAGGCAGTCCTCTTTCTTCTGCAGTGACTCTGCAGAAGAGTCACATTATGAGCTGTGGGATTGCCAATGTTCAATTTGTATAATGCCCAGTTCTGAAACAAGAAGAGCTTGATATTTTTGGTCATAAATCAAGTGAGGAGTGAATTCCCCAGTTTCCTGCTCATACACATTTGAAAATGTCATGAGAAGCACACCAACCTTGAGATTCAAAAAGGGAGGAGGGCAGGCATAGTAGAAACAGGTCTGGAAAGGAGATTTTTTGTTAAAATGTTGACCTAATCCTGCTTCAGGAACTAGATTTTTATTTTTTTTTAAATGTAATAGATGAAACACATCCTTTTTTTCTTGGGTCTTAGAATGTTTCTGGTGTATGTTTTAGGGTTTACTTGTGAGCATCTGTTAGCATAGCTTTGTCTTTGCTATATATATGAGCACTCTTAAAATTTGAATGCACCTCAGAATCGCCTGTTAGAGCTTGTTGAACCCACACTCCTGGGCCGGGGATGCAACTTAGTGATAGAGCACATGCTTAGCATGTGCGAGGTTCTGGATGTGTTTGACAAAACCAAAAAGCCACACTGGAAGACCCCACCCCAGAGCTGATGTTTCGGTGGATCTGAGAGGGGGCCTGAGAGTTTGCATTTCCAGTAAGTGCCCAGGTGATGATTGGGGGATTGTGTTCCTGCATCTCCTGACTCTAGTGTGTGTTCATGGTGGATGGCTTCTCTGAGCAGTGTAATTAGAATAAATGATTTCTGCCTATTTTTAAATGTTTTTGTTTTTAACTGACATGCCATGGCTGCATATGTTTATGGGGTACAGTGTGACATTTTAGTCCATGCATTCAATGTGTAATGGTCAGATCAGGGTAATGAGCACATTGATCACTTCAAATATTTATCATTTATGTGTTTTTGGACCTTTCCAGACTGTCTACACTAGCTGTTTTGGAAATATGCATCCAGTTACCCTACCTGTATTGTAGAACATTATGAGTTACTCCTCATTCAACCACACTACTGTACCACTTAACATCCTCTCTCCATTTCCCTCTTACTCTTATTAGTCTCTAATTTTATCGTCTAGCTTAGGGCAAGGGAAAAACATCTAGAAAGATACACACATACTACATAAATATCAAATAACAATAAAAGGCAAGTAGTAACTTAATACTTAAAGGCAGTATTTTATTGAACTAATTTTATTAAACTAATTGTCCTATGCCAGTGATGGTGAACCTTTGAGAGACGAGTGCCCAAACTGCAACGCAAGACCCACTTGTTTATCACAAAGTGCCAACACTGTGATTCAACCTGAGTACTGAGATGTTATTTACAAAAAACAACTCATACTTTAACATCTTTTGTCTTAAAGGAAAAACAAATAACACAAGTGTCATGGGTTTGCCGCCCCATACTATGCTCTACTTCCATAAAATCAGTGATTTTAGCTTCTATGTATAAGTGTGAAAACATGCACTAAAGAAACCCCACACTTGTAGTGTGGTGTATGTGCTGTCTTTCCAGTACCCTGCATATGCTTCTTGAATATTTTGACTTTTTATGCCCTAAATATCTTCCTACCTGTGTAAGATAAAAATGCATGAAATCTTATTTTTGACTGCATATCATCCCATGTCGTTTATGATACCATGTTTGTTTTCTGATGCATCTTTCTTCTTCCTAATAAAGAAATACTAAAAACTCTTATTCCAGGAATCTACCAAAACTGTCTCATCAATTTGTTTTTATAGTACTTTGTTCCCTTAGTATTGACAAGGTGTGTTCTATCCCCCCCCCTCTGTGTGTGTGTGTGTGTATGTATGTATGTGTGTGTTTTCTCTCCCATCTTCCCTCATCCCTGAGTGTTAACTACTGTAGGTTCTGAGTAAATGCTGATTAAGTTCCTTTGTAACCAGAGTGGTGAGGTGGAGTCATTAAAACGCTGCCCAGGGTGTTACAGAGGAGGCACTGCCTGTGTTGCTTGGTTTAGAACCAGAGTGATTGAATCTCTTTTCCAAAAGTAACACTTATCTAAGGTTCCAAGAAATAGAGTCCAACTGTATGTGGGTCACATAGAAACCCAGTTGCCTGCTTGTACAGAAATCCTATAACCTTAGCTGTGGAAAGGAAATTTGCAGAGGAAAACCTACAGCTGTGATTCTGATAGAGGCAATGCGTAAATACATCTGTGGCCTCTGGCAGGTGGAAAACAATGCAGCAAAATTGGATTTCTTGAGTTTTTGCTGATGTTTATGACTTGTGGGTATTATTCATTGCAGTCAATCCATCTGGAACTATTACTTACCTGTGCACTCAGTAAGGTGATGGGTGACTTCATTGCCAGTGAAGAATTGCTAGCTCAGTCTCCTTGGAGGACATTACATCATAGGTCAAGGTATTTCGAATGTTCCAAAGTCATTTTCCCCCCAGTAAAGTAGTTTTCTTTAAACAGGTTTTCTTCAATTGTAATTGATGGAGCTGGGTCCTTGACAAGTAATCCTTTTAGGTTTTCTGCCTCAGAAGAAAATTTCTTTTAAGAAATATCAAGCATTGCTCTCTGCTTTCTCTCCAGATTTCAGATGAAAAGGCACACCTTCTTTTCTGTATATTCAGGATGGCAGCTCCCTAGTATAGGTTTTTCTAACTGGGGATATCTGTACCCCAAGGCACATCTCATGATGGACTGGCAGGTCAGCAAGGCAGTAGTTTCCTCTCCCACCTGCTGAGAGGCTTGGCTTTGTTTATGCTGAATGTTAAGATATTCCCAGAACATGTATCCTGGCTACTGCCCTGAGCCACTGTTGTACCCCAGAGATTTGTGCCTATGCAGACTTGATGTTAGTTGGTTGGTTATTTCTTTTGCTTGTTTATTTTGGTGTCGGAGACTATACCCATGGGCCTCATGCACAATAAGCATGTACTCTACCAAAGAACTGTTCTTTCAGCCTGATACTGGTTATTTGAAATCACTAGGTAGAAGGTGGGTGCAGTGGAGCATGCCTGTAGTCCTAGCTACTTGGGAGATTAAGGAAGCAGGATAGTTTGAGGCCAACCTGCACAATGCAGTAAGACCGTATCTGAAACAGAAAAACCAGGTCACTCAGTGGTACACTCCATTTCCTATACAAAACCTTGTACATGTTACCAACCTACTTATGTAAACTTAAATGAACCAAATAGAGGTTTCCCAGAGTCAGTCAACTGCTTGCCATTTCAGATTACTTTACCATTGCCCCGGGACTGCTTTTTAGTAAAGTGATGAATTTTGCTAGGACATAGCAAGTTACCTCGAATATAATTTGTGGCTTAGTATCCTGCAGTAGTTTGTAATTTATTCAAGGTTCAGAAAGATAATACTTTGGAGTTTTCAACAAATTCCTGAGGAGTTTGGCACATCTGTAGAAATTAAACAGCCACAGGCAGACTTTGTCTTCACTTCCTCCTTTCCTCTCTGTCTTTTTGCCTTCTCCTCCCTGTTCTAAGAGGCTTCTTCATTCACATACTTGTGTGTGTGTGTTTTGCTGGGATGGAACCTAGGGTGTCTCAGTGCTGTGCAAGTGCTTTACCACTGAGCTATACCCACAACCCCATTTGGACACCCTGTTCTCACTGCTTCCAAATCTATTGGACCAGGGCAATGAGTTCATCCTAAAAATTGGTGGCTTTTTGATATTTTAACCATAATATTGGACTATTATTTGAAAAGAAAATTAGGGCATTTATCTGTGTAAAGTTTTGTTTTTTTGCTCCCAACTAAAAAGAGGACATATTGCTTGTAATAAAAGGAGGGAAGGCATATAAATTTAGAAAGAGATTGTTTTAGATACTTCACTTGTTGCTGGGACAAAATACCTGATAACCACAACTTGAAGGAAAAGAAGTTTATTTTGGCTTATGTTTCAGTCCATAGTTGCTGGCTGCAAAGCAGGGCAGCATGGCAGAGCGGCATAACAGAAGAGAGCAACTCATGCCCTGGCAGAAAGGAGGCAGAGATTTAAGGGAGGAGGGCAAGGGAGATGCACCCCTCCGGGTCATTCCCACAGTGGCTGCCTCTTCTAACCAGGCCCCACCTCCTAACATCCAGTCAGCTGTGACGCCCCATCATCCAGTCACCTTTCACACACGTGAGGCTTTGGGCCCCATTTTAGATATAGAACATAACAGAGATCGAGGGTCATACTTCACCCAGAGGAATTAATTGCCAGTTATAAGAATTTCCAGCTTCATTTCCTCTACTTTTAGTTTACTTTTTCCTAAATTGACCCTGGTTCCCGAATGTGGTGAGTTCCAAGAATGCGATCTCCAGCAGAGCCAGGGCCTTGCTGGAGAAGTATGTGCTGTGGTACTTTGTACTCTGAAGGCAGGACTGGGGCAGTGCCTGCTCCTGTACCACAGCCGGGAGCAGGGCCGCTGAGTGGGCTCAAGGAGACTGGAGTCTAAGGCAGGTCGAGTCTGAGGAAGGGCAGGAGTGCATGGTGCCTTGCTGTGAGTCCATAGCAGGCTTTTAAATTCTGCTCAGAGGATCAGGGACTGTTTGCTTTAGTGTAGACTGGTGTTTTACTTCCTCTCTTACATTTATTAGAATCAAGGACCATGAAGCATTAGGCACTGTGGGCCTCCAGACTTTGTTTTAGTTGTTTTTAAAATAATAGTTTATCCAAATGCTCGTTTCAACCCAGCAGGGTATATGGCGCTTCTTGTTTAAAGATAGTGAAACCAGGGGAACAGTACACATACAGGGGAAACTGGCCTAAGTCACTCGCACTAGTGAGGGACACAGGTGAATTCTGATTTTCAGCCTTCCTGCCTTGTTACTTTAGGGTTACCTCAGGCTGGTTTTATTGTGCCGATTGAAATCATCTAGATATATATGGAGCCATTGTTCAACTTGGACCCCCCAAGCCCAGTGTGACAGGCTTCACCGTGAGCTGGTCACTTCCATTTTTGCAAAGGGACCCCAACTCTGTGTTAAGCCATGCAGCTGTGGTTTCTATTGATCTGTGGGGAATAAACCCTTGAATGTGGTTGTTACACATTTATTTCCCAACAGGTTGGGGGAATTTGGGGAGAACAGTATTCATAAGCTTTTTACCAGGAATATGATCAGTTGTAGCCATCTCTGGCATCATTGAATCTCTTGATTGGAGCTAATCATAGGTCTGGTATATGGTTATGGTGCCCTGTAATGCAGTCACTTTTCACACACGTGAGGCTTTGAGTGTCATTTTAGATCTAGAACATAACAGAGATCGAGGGTCATACTTCGCCCAGAGGAATAAATTGGCCATTGACCACACATGTCTATTGACATTTATTGTAGGATATAACTTTTGTCCTTTTTAATTTCCTTATGTTCTTACCATCCATCTTTGTAGAGAAACAGTGTCGTTCCAATTGTGAAGTGACTTTATGTCCTTTAATATGAATCTGTTGGGGCTTGCTAGAGTAATTTTGGTATTTCTGTTGGGTACTGGGCACTTGTGTGTGGCTGGAGCCATATTTCATTTGTTGTGTTGTGACTACAAATTCTGAAATTTGGAGGTTTTATTTTTAAGCTAGAATGTTGATCATTCATATAACTGTAAAGCCCTATAATGAAAAATTGACTTTCTAAAATACTCATACTTGAATTTTGGAATAGCTTTTGGATGACTTAAGACTTGAAAAATCATCAGGTCTTATGTTAGTTTTATTTTGGTTTTGTTTTTCTTTTTAGTTTCTTTTTCTTTTTTGTTTTTTTGGTTACAGTAAAGATTATCTTAATGCTTTTGTTGGAATTTATTGTTTCCTGTTTATGATCTGTTTGGCTATATCTCAGGGGCCTCATGAGCTTTCTCTCTGTAAGCTGGAGACAATTCAGACTGGCAAGGCATTGATTTGAGTCAAGCAGCTTTGAATTTACTTCCTCATCCCGCCTCTTAAAACCTTAGAGACTTTATATAAGTTATTTAAGCAAACCAAGGCTTAGCAAGATTAGCTGTAAAAAGGGAATAATTACATCCGCCACTCTGGATGGTTGTGAGGTTTCAAGATATGGCATGTAATAAAACCCAGTTATGGGTCCCCCGAGACTCTAGACAGCCACTTGCTGGGATTATCCTCCTCCCGAGAACCTAATTTGATATTCTTAGTCTAATTTAGCCCTGACTTCCTGGTTCGTCGGTTACGTAATCATCTCACTAAACAGCTTAGGGAGATAGCATTGGTAGTTATGGAGCTGTGGCCCTGAAACTGTGTGGTTCTTAGTGATGATTGGAGGATTCTCCCTGGCCTCCTCTCCTAACTTCCCTGGATCTCTGAGATTTGGCCCTTGGATACTACATGGCCAAAGCATGGGAAAGCCCTTGGGACTCTACCAGATCTATAAGTTGGCACACTGTGTGGCTCAGCTGTCACAACAGGTAACCTGTTAATCAACTTGGTAAGTAACCACAGGATTTTTTTTTTTTTTTTTTTTTTTTAGCAGAGCAATTTTGTGCCCCTTCTGAGCTATGCTTGGCTCTGTTTATGTGTTCAGCCTTCACATTAGGTGTCAGCTATTTTCCACCCAACAGTTAAACTGGCAGAAACATTCCTTGAAGTGACCCCGCAAGACTACAATCCTCAGATCTCAGAAGCCCCATAATTTTCTCAGATGAAGCTGCAGTTCCCTTTCTGTTCAGGTGACAAGTTTGGGTTCAACCCTCTTACTTGACTCCACAACGATCATCTGGAAGGAAGGAAGATGGGATTTAAGGTGTTCTCAGAGTGGGAGATTGGTCATAGATGTAATTCTAACACAGTTCTCTTACAGTGACACCAGGAATGCTTCCATGGGGGTGAACTTAGTGAGATACCAGATGACAGGATGGTGATCCTTTCTTGTTAATGGAGGCAGTCGGGCCTCAGCACCTCACAGTTGAGGACCAGGTACACAATGTGCTGTGTTCCCCATTGTGAGGCATCAAGGACTTTTCCAGGGCTCATACACTTCCTCATAAGATGAGCTTTTCTCAAGGATGCGTTTGTGTGGTGGCTGGATGAGCTGGCCTGCTCCCTCCTGGATGAGACGCAGTGCGGGTGATGGGAGGGAACTTTTGCTGTGAAGCACTTGGTGTTTGCAGGTTTGCCCCAGGCACACACCAGGGAAGTTGGAGGGGAGCAGGGCCTTCTCAAGCGAGGGGAGTTCACCATCTAACCTGCCTTCAGCCCGACCAAACAAGCTGTCACGTGGTCCATCTAGTTCAGGGGAGAGAAGGGGTGGCCCACCCCGCTTTTGTCAGGAAGTTTCAGATGAACACATCGACACTCAGGCCGTTGTGTTTTCTCTGTGGCTGCTTTTACCTTACAGCAATGGCAGGGATGAGTAGTTGGGAGAGACCTCGTGGGCTGGAAAGCCTGAAGTAGTTCCTGTGTGACTCTTTATAGAACAAGCTCACTGGCTTTTATTCTAATCTATAGCCCAGACTTATCTGCTTGGTGAAACCCATGCTTCCAAAAAGTCAGTTTCAAAGGCAGCAGTTCCCTGCCAGGTGGGGTTGGTACAGGGGAGCAGCAGGTGATTCCCATGGAATCGTCCTACATCTTTGCCTGACTTGGAACCAGCCCCGTTTTCCTTATGATTTCAGCTGCCTTCAGGTGCATAATTATAATTTCAGATGACTTTTAGTGTTTCAGTGACTAAAAAGTTTATTTGGAGTTTTTTCTTTTTATAATCTTCTGTTTAAGACAAAATTTTTATTTTGGAGTAGTTTTAGGTTTACACCGAAGTTGCAAAAATAATATAGAGTTCCTGTGGATCCTTCACTCACTTTCTCTGTGAGCATCTTACAGAACTATTGTACCTTTATTTTTTAAAAAATTAATAGTGGTATAGTACTGTTAGCTTAAGATTTCATGTGGACTTCAGCAGTTTCTCCAGCAGTGTTCTTTTCTCTTTCCAGGGTTCAATCCAGGATTCTACATTGTATTTACTTACCTTTTTTTTTTCTTTTTTTCAATGGTCAGGTCCATTTACTATCTTTGTAATTTTTTGCTCTTACATAACTTATTTGCTATCTTGTGGTAACAAAATGATGCGTTAGTGATGACATAGCCCTAGAATAGAAGCAAAGTCTGATTCCATAATACAGCTGTTTGTAAGAGCTGTATTTATTGAGAGCTTACTATTCTCCAGTCAGTGTTATGCATTTTTAGACTATCTCACTTAGATTCCAAAGTGGCGCAACCTGTGAATAATGACCTTCTCCACTTTACCTGCAGAGACTAAGTTAGGTGGCCAAGTTTCAGACACAGATGACCCACGCATGGGCTAATGATGCAGACTGTGCACCTCTGGGTGGCACTCAGCCATTCTCTTCCTTTTCACCACAGCCTTTAGCTAGCAAGTAGCATCTTGTCTTTAATTCCACAAAAGGGAGCAGGGAGCAAATTTAGGAAGTCAAAACTGCAGATGAGCATGCAGGCAGACAGTGGCGGCAGCAGCAGCAGCAGCAGCTTTAGAACCCAGAGCTCTCTGTGGAATGGTGGCATTTCAGGCTATCACAGTTGCCATGAGTATAATTCCTTGGCAGTACCTCCTTGCCAGTAACTCATGGTCCTGCCTCTGAGTACCCCGTTCTTCTCCTTGTGAGGTATTCCTGCCACTGCGGGCTTGAGGAGTTGAGCTCTGTACTGTCTTGTCCAGAGAGGGCTTACTGCTGAATCTCACCCTTTCCAAGATTCAGTCTTCGCACTTGTAGGTATCATGGAGTGAAAAGTCACTGAGAGGAAGTGAACTGTGTATGTGAGTTGGTCTGGCACAGTGCAGTGTACAGGTGTATGTGGAGGGGCAGGGAGGTGAGGATGACACTGACAAAGGTGGACACTGCCTCTACCACAGAGCCTTGCTTCATGTCTAACTGGTAGTTTAGTGTCTTCTCCTCTGCTCCGGGGAGGGACCTGGACACACCTCTCCTGGCACTTACCCAGCATGCTGCATCGATTGCTAGCCATTGGAGCTCCTGAAGAGCAGCTAGTGCCATAGCCTGCTAGGTGTCCCCAAAGCCTGGCACGGGACCTGACAAGTAGTCATCAGACCATCAGTGATGACCCAAGGGGCTCCTGTCAGACTCTCTGTCTGGGCAGTGAAAGCTTCCTTATCCAGCCTTGTGGATGACATGACAGTGACTTTCTGGGCACAGGCCTTAGCTTCTCTGTACTTCTCTTCTTCCTCCATGTGCTTGTTTGGAGCCAAACAATGTGCTTGCTGTGGAATCTTCCCTCTCTGGCACATAAAGAATAACTATGGCATTTATTTGAACAGAGATTTCCGAATCATATACAGATCTACAATATTTCCTTCTGTCTTTATTAACATTTTCAAACACTTTTGCCCAGGACAGCTGTTCTAGACTTATGTTGTACTTTTTCCCAGACTGGCATGAAAGATCATTTCACTAATGTGTTAGCTCCTGCTCAGAGACCTTGTAAATGAGACTTTAAAATCTTTTCATCCCAGTGCAAACTTCTGATTTGATTCTGATATCATATAGTCATAGTCAAATATCTTGGTATTTGGGGGATTTAGTCACTCAGAGAAGCTGTCATTTCTTGACACCATTTTCCCTGCTTTATCTCCTTGAATTTTAAATTGTGCTCAGTGCTCCAAAAGCCTGGAATCAGGCATTTATATCACTAGTGCTACCCAAAGCTAGACCCGTCTGTGCTATGCAAGAAATGTCTGTCAGCTGTGGGAGTTCTCCGGAGGCCCTGTGCAGCTGGTGGCGAGTTTTCCCAGTTAAGGCCCTAGCCCCCTCCTGCCTTTCCAAAACATTTGTGCTCTTCTGTTGCCAGAAAGTTTTTAATATGCATGGAGCATAGAGTCTGGTACTGGAGAAGATTGGATCACAGTTAGACTCAGAAGCAGCCTGGACTGCTGATTTATTACATTTGATAAGATAAACTCTATAAAGTGTACACATAGACAGCTACTGCCATAATTTCCTGTTTTTGCTTCAGTGCCCCACCAACCCTGCAAAACCTATAGTGTCTTTCCTGGATATTCAACCTGTTTTTCCAAAGCAGGAGTGTGGATTCGTTTTATAGCAGAGATTTCCCTCATTTACACACATGCATATTCTGTCTCCAGCCTGTTGTCTTTCTCAACTCCTCTACTGCCCCACACCTCTAATCCTGCAAATTTCTCTGTTGTCTCAGTCACACAGACTTACAGGTGTTTTCAGAAATGTGTTTCTGAGCTAGCAGTTTGACGTCTTGATATGTTTTAGTGAAATGCTCTTGTTTCTGTTGGTTCTGTTTTCCTCAAGAAGGAGACGCTCAGGTGATCTGGGCTCTTTGGAAAATGGAGTCATCCCACCATAGAAGACAACTTGCAGTTCATTGTTGGATTGGAAAGGTGGCACACGGACTTTAGTGTTCTCTTAAACTCATTTCTGTTTTGGTAAATGTGGTTGCTGAGCTTTTGAGGAAGACTGGACTTCATTTTTGCAGACCACAACTTGGCTTTCAAGGAATTTGTGGCCTTCAGGTACTTTGTATAAATGGTCAGTAGCTCATCATTAAATAGATGTGGTGGTTTCTGCTCAAGCTAGTCTTGCCAATCAAAAGTCCTAAGTTAAAGGGGCAGTGGGAAGGAGGTAATAAATAGATTTTAAAAAGTACTTTAAATTTGAGCATTGATAGGAAAAGTTACTCAAATTATTTTATTATGTTCTAGCATGTGTTGAGCTTTTTATTCTCAAATGCGATCATTTTCGCTCTTTGACCCAAAGACACTCAACCGGAGTATTTTCTTGGTTCTAAGGCTGAGATTCTCAAGAACGATGTGTACTCTGAAATTTTACCTTGTTTGCAAACTACTTAGTCTGTCGGGATCTACTTGATGCTGGTAGAAGATACGCGATTCCATTCTGCTAATCACAGCAGTAACAGTAGTGGAAATGTCAGTGCTTTTCTGCACCTGTTCCCAGGGCCCCATTTCTCATGGAGTGAGGCAGTGCAGGCCAGGTAACAACTGCCTGTGGGGTGCTATAGGACAGTAACCCCAGAGCTCAGAAAACCCACATCTTTTCTGGTGGGTAAAGACTATGCTTCATTCCAGAGAGGTACAATCTCTATCTTGCAAAGCTATTTGCCATACCAATAGACTCAAAAAGATCGAACAAAGCAGAGCGGAACCATAACTTGTCCACTATGTGTGCAGAAACATGAGAGACACGTGGAGAACGGTCTCCTACCTGATACACGGGTTGGATAGAACCATTTCAGGTGAACAGGAGAGGTGGTGACCTCATTATGTATGTGGATGCATTAGGGAGCCCTGATTGAGAAAAGCTGTCAGGCCTGTGCAGTGGGCTGGATTCCATAAAGATAGGCCTAGTTAGTACTCATTCAAGATATTGTAAATATGATAATTTTACTTCTTCCTTTCCTATTCTTACAGTTTTTATTTCTCTTTCTTGTCTAACTGCTCTGGCTAATGTTTCCAGGACTATATTGAGTAGCAGTGGTGATAGTGACATCCTTGTTTTGTTTCTGATTTTAGGTTGAAAGCTTTCAGTTTTTGTGCATTTAGTATGATGTTGGCTATTGGTTTGTCATATATGGCTTTTATCACATTGAGGCAAAGACCATCTATTCCAATTTTCTGTAGGTTTTTTTTTTTTATCATGAATGAGTGTTGGACTTTATCAAAAGCTTTTTCTGCATTCATTGAGATGATTTTTCTGTATTTATTGAGATGTGATTTTTGTCTTTGGCTCTGTTGTGGTGTATTGCATTTATTGATTTGTGTATGTTGCACCAACTCTGCATTCCTGGGATGAGCATAATACTCTACATAGAAGGCCCCAAAAACTGCAGCAAAAGACCTGTAGACTTAATAACCAAATTCAGTAGCATAGCTGGACACAGTCAGCACTCAGAAATCAATAACGTTCCTGTACACAAACAACAAACTCACTGAGAGAGAAATTAGGAAACCACACCCTTCATGAAAGCATAAAAAAAAAGGGTGAAATTCATAGAAATCAATCTAACAAAGGAAGTAAAAGATTTGTACATTGAAAATTACAGTACTCTGAAAAAGAAATCGAGGATTTTAGAAATTGGAAAGATATCCCTTCTCACAGATAGGAAGAACCAACATTGTGAAACTGGCCATGCTCCTGAAATTATTATACAGATGTAATGCAATCCTGATCAAAATACAATTACCATACCTCACAGATGTAGAGAAAGCATTCCTAAAATTCATCTTGAAATAGAAGAGACTTAAGATAGCAAAGGCAGCTGTGGGCAACAAAGGCAAGGCAGGAAGCATCACAACCCCTGACTTGAAATTATACTACAGAGAAGCTGTAGTAAAATCAGCATGGTACTGGCAAAATAACAGACCTGAGGATCAGTGGAACAGGATGGAAGACACAGACACAACTATAAACACATTCAGCCACCTTATCTTTGACAAAGGAGCCAAACATGTTCACTGGAAGGAAGATAGCTTCTTTAATAAATGGTGCTGGAAAAACTAACTTTCCATATGCCGAAAACTAAAACTAAACTCATGCCTGTCACTATGTACTAAACTAAAATCAAAATGGGTCAAAGATCTAAATATTAAAACAGAAACACTAAATCTACTGGAAGACAAAGTAGATGGAAATCTCGAAGACATAGGGGTAGGTAAAGAGTTTATGAACAAAACACAAATCACACGGGAAGTACTTCCAAGAATCAACAACTGGGATATAATTTTATTAAAAAATTTTTGCACATCAAAAGAAATCACCAATAGAGTGAAAAGACAATCCACAGAATGGGAAAATTTTAGCCAACTGTCCCTCAGACAGAGTACTTCTATCTAGAACATACAAAGAATTGAAAATATCAGGCTCCCCAGATTGAAAGACACAATCCAAAAATAGGCATCTGAGATGAATATACACTTCTCAGATGAGATACAAATGGCAAATAAATAGATGAAAAAATGTTCAACATCACTGGTCATTCGAAATATGCAAATTAAAACAACACTGAGATTCCATCTCATTCCAGGAAGAATGGCTATGATCAAGAAATCAACCAATAACAGATGCTGGCGGGGCTGTAGGGAAAAAGGAAACCCTTCATTGTTGGTAGGAGTAAGACTGGTATAACCACGGTGGAAATCAGTGTGGAGATTTTTCAAAAAACTAGGATTAGAGGTTCCATTCAACCCAGCTATTCCCCTTTTGGGTATTTTCCCAGAAAAATGGAAAACATCATACCACAGCAATATATGTGCACCCATATTTCTAGCAGCACAATTCTTAATAGCCAAATCTTGGAAAAAAACCCACATGCCCATCAACCACAGAATGGATAAAAAAGATGTATCTTTCTACAATGGCATATACTACTCAGGGTATAAAGAAGGATAAACTGAAGGCTTTTAAAGGTAAATGGATGCAACTTGAGACCATACTCGTAAGTGAAAGAAATCAGACCTGCATGTGTATACATCATAGTCTCCCTAATGTAAAGAACTGAAAGAGTAAATAAATACAAAATGTACAGTAGGTACTGTGAAAGTGAAAGGGGAAGAAACTGCTCAAAAAAAAAACTGGGATGGGGAAAGGAAAAGAGAAAGAAAAGTTATAGATATGATAATTATACTACTGATCTCTTCGCTCATCAAAAAGAATGGTTTGTGCTTCCATTGTTTGATCATTTTTTCATGCCTGTATCTTATAATCTGAGAAACTACTTTGAAGATAACAATATGTACTATATTAACCAGTGTTAATCTCCTATTTTGTATCATTGTTTTTATTTTTTGGTTTTAAAATAAAATTAAAAGATATCATAACCATCAGAAAATCTTTTTAAGGTCAATATTTTCTTCTTCTTTTTGAGAAAATATAAGTATTAAAATTTCTTTATTCCTTTTAGGAAAATCATCCAAATTCTGGAAAGTAGAAGATGGTTGTTACGATGAAGCTAGTCTTTACAGTTTTTGGCTTTCAGAGGCACAGGGGCAGCTTGGCTTTGGTAGACCCTTGTAAACGCCCATCTTCTGACTTCAGCTGACAGACGCACTGACTCACTGTATGAGTAGAGTACATTCAGTTACTTAGTTCTGACCTTACCCTCACTCCTTCCCAGAGGACAAGGCCACGAACAGTTCCTTCTGTCTAGGCAGCTACTCTACTCTGGCTTCCAAACCTTGTTCAGCTACACAGGTCTCCTCTTTCACACAGCTTGCAGGTCTCTGCAAGACTCATGCTTCATTTCAATGAGGACTCTCTCCAGACTTGCATTTTGGCACCGCAGATGGGGCTGCAGCTTACACAGCCTTTGTACCCATGTGGGATTCTGTTGTCCAAAGATGTGTCTAGCTGAGGCTTCTGAGATACTGCGAGGAAAAGCAGGGAAGCAGATAGCAAAATTTAAATTTTAATTGAGAAATCTAAAAGGTTATGTTGGGAAATTAGTTACTGCTGGATTACATATCATGTATATATGTGGGACAACAACAGAAAGCTCTTAGAAAGTGAGGAAACATCACAGGTAAATTTTACAATTTGACCTTGGCCAGGGATTGCTAATTCTGACTTCCTAGTTTAAAACAAAATGGGAAGCCGGGCGTGGTGGCGCACGCCTTTAATCCCAGCACTCGGGAGGCTGAGGTAGGCGGAGCGTTGTGTGTTTGAGGGCGGCTTGGGGTACAACGCGAGCGTAAGGCTGGCCTGAGCTACATAGTGCGACCCTGCCTCAAAAAAACCAGGGCCAGGAGTTTGGCTCAGTGCCTTAAGCGCCTGCCCTGGCAGGCACGAGGTTGTGAGTTCAATCCCCGGTGCCGCAAAAAAAAAAAAAAAAAAATGGGAGAAACTAAGGGACAGGCTTTATCTTCTGCACTTATTCTTCCCAAAATTCTTTCACTTTCCCAAAACTATGTTCCTTCATGAAGAAAAAAAAAAAGTGAACTTTTTAAAATAAAGGTATATTAAGTAGATAATAGCTATGCAATTTATGATCTTTATTTTTAAAGGGCCTTGTAAATAGTCACAGTGTTTATCTTTGCCCTGTAGCTGTCCTCCCTCTAAGCAGATGGATGGCCATCACTTAATCTCTTGATCTCTTAACCATGAGGCACAGTTGACAGGGGTGTGGTAAAATCGCGTCATCCACAGCCAGCTCCCTGGAAGCACCTTGAATAATTGCTGGGAGATTTCATGGCAATTGTTTGGTTTAACTGTAGCCTTAAATTTCCTATCAGAGCTTCACTCATCCCTTCCTCTTTTTTGCCTTCCTGATTAGTAATATGCCATTTAAAATTCATTTTCTGCGGAAGAATTGAGTGCCTTTTGTAGCTAATGATTTAGATACTTCAAGATTTATACATTTTTTGGCTTAGGATGAAATAGGTTTTATGACTCCCAAATAAATGGCTGGAAGGGGGAACTGTAAATAAGTTCTTAAAGAATGTTGTTTTGTTATTGCTGCTTTTCTCCCTTTTTTTCTGAGCATAAGTTAAGAAACTTGTGCATTAAAGGTCTACCAAGTCAGTAAGGCAGTTCTTCACACAATCCAATTGTAGTCTTCGAACTTCAGAATTGGTTTGCACGTGCTGGGTGAAAGTTTCGTGTGCCTAGCATTGCAGCTGTCTTATTGAGGGCTACAGAAGGAATTAAGGAGCCACAAGGGCAAGAGAAATATGTTACACCATCAGAGAGCAACTAAGCCCAGCCTACCCGCCCACTGGTAGGTGAGACAAAGGTTCATCGGAGGTACCCAGTCTTGTGCAGGCAGAGGAGAAGGAAGCCGGGGCAGAGAGGGCCAACATGAGGCAGAGGTGGGAAGGGCTGGCAGTAGAAGGGAGGCTCTCAGGGAGACAGAACAGGGTAGACCTGCCCTAAGGTTGCTCACTGTGGCAGCCTTGGGCAGTGAGCTGGCGACTAGTAAGAAGACCATGCTGGCAGTGAAGACATGGAGCAGTGCAAGTGAAATGTTCTCCTGGTGAGAGGAGGTAGAAAGGTACAGCCCAGGAGCTCTCTTGTATTAAAAATGGATAAACCATGGCACTGGATCTGCTGCAGAAGAGGTAAAGACAGCGCTTAGCAATGCAGAGCATCAAGGAAGCTGCTTATGGGAACTGGTTTATGCTGAAGAGAATGAATTCATGGTAGAGAATGTCTGGGTATGACACATGTTGAATGCAGTTGTGTTGAAGATAACTCGGTCAAGGGGCTGGCAGTGTCACTTGGTTGTAGTCACTGGCCTTGCAACCACATGGCCGTGGGTTTGAGTCCCCGCATGGGGAATGATCGTGAGAATTTTACAAAATGAAGAGTTTTCTGTACTGTACTTTGGAAGGAAACTTCATATACCAGAGACACAGGGCTCCATGTCTGAGATCATTGAAGAATAATTCAGATCACCATATATTTGTGTATTTACAGACCCCTCCAAAAGTCTTTCATTGATCATCTTTTTCAGCTTGGAAGTACTGACTGCTTGTATCATTTGCTATTGATTGGTTTCTTAATCTTCAATACCAATCTTCTTTCTTTCTATGGGAATCCTAACTCTCAATGTCAGGTTTTTTTCCTGAGTTGCCATACATATATGACCCACTGAGAATGCTTTAAAAATTAAAATATTGTGTGTTCATCTTTGGCAGCTACAGGCAAAGACTTGGCTTAAGATTCTTGGGATTTGCCTTTTAAATAGGAAAGAAATGAATGTAGATGGTCCCCAATTTAGGATGGTTTGACTTAGGATTCTCCAACTTCACGAAAGTGTCAGAGTGACCCTCACTCCACAGAAACTATGCTTTGAATTCTGATCGTTTCTTGGGCTGGTGATAGGTGGTAAAGTCCTCCCTCTCAGTGTTGGGGAGCAGCCCTGGTCTATAGCTCCCAGCCAGTGGTACGATCACAAAGAGAAACAACAGATGCTCTGTGGTCTACCATGTTGCTAAGATGTTTGGTAGGTGAGGCGCATTAAATGCATCTTTGGCCTATAATATTTTCAGATTATGATGGGGCTTATCAGAATGTAATTCCATGGGGAGAGAAAGAAAATCTGTATCTCAAACATCCAAGCCGTTTTAGGCACACGATAGCAAACAGATGCGGTACTAAGGCAGACAAGACTGGATCTTCCCCACAAGTCTGCAGAACTACAATGTGATAACTCTGCTTTCAGTTTGTGGCTGACTTTTGGGTGGTTGATAGATACTTTGGGCTAAGGCCTGGGAGGATATAGAGAGGTCCATGTCCCTACTAGTCTGGAGAGAGTGCAGGATCTGGTCTTCTGAGAACTGGGTTGCTGTATGTGTGGAGTTAGTTCTGTGACCTTTATGCTGTTAATCCTATCCTTCAACTTCCATCCTTAGCCCAGGCCAGACTCGATCATCTATGGCCCAGTGGCTTAACCCACAATCTCCAACCACATCAGGCCCCAACCCAGCTGTTCCATCTCCTTCACCCAGTTCATCTCCTTTTCCCACCTCTCCTGCTGCCACCGGAGCTGACAAGCCACCGGAAAGGTATGTGGTTTGAGGCATGACACAAAATATAATGGTGGCACCCAGCAAGGGCTCAATGAACCTGTGTTCTGTGCTGCAACAGGCTTGCCCAGGTGCCCCTGGCATCCTGGACTTCATGGCCAACATTTCCAACTTCATATGGTTCTCTGCTTTATTTCATTAGCAAGCACAGTCATTTTTTTGGTTTCATAAGGAGATTGGTTCTGGGCCTTCTTACACAAATGAAAATCTGCCTGTATTCCAGTCTCTTAGACAACATGGGATTGTATTTGTGTGTAACCTATATATTTACTCCTGTGTATTTTAAATCATTTCTAGATAACTTAATATCTAATACAGTGTAAATTGGGAATTAAATAATTGTTATAGTTTATTGTTCACAGAACAATGACAAGAACAAATTATGTATGTGTTCAGTACAGATGCAATTTTTAAAGAAATGTTTTCTGTCTATAGTGGATATAGAACCTTCTGGGGACACACAGAGGCAATTGTGCATTTTTCAGAGGAAATTGACTTCTTTGAGACCTACTTGAACGTATTCTGTCTTTTTGGTGCTAGTTGTGCATTTTTAAAACTAGTCATTTTGAAAAAGCTTCTTGTACATGAATATAATGCATGTTCTTGATTTAAAGGAAGGCAGAATGGGTCCTGGCAATGTTAACTTGCATGGCCCTTTAATGGCTGGTTCTATGGAGGTCAGAGGAGCTGACCTTTAGCAAGTGTATCTGTCTGGGGATTGGCTAAGGTCGCTCTTACCAGGAGTGGCTTGCCCAACTTCTTCCACTTTGGTTCATATCTGACTGAAAGTGTGGTTTCCCTCCTCCTCCCACAAGGGCACACAGGAGGTTTTGACAAGCAGGGGGAAGCCGCATCTGGTATACCTTTCTGCAGTGGTCTCAGTAAACACCAGAGCCTACGGTAGCAGCACATACTGTATGCCCAGTCCTGGAAGGCTGAGGCAGGAAAATTGAAAGTTTAAGGCCAGCCTGGGCAACTTACCAAGACCCTGTCTCAACAACAGAATTAAAAAAAGGCAGATTTTATAGCTAAGTAGTTGAGTGCTTGCCTAGCATGTGCAAAGCTCTGGGTTTAATCTGTAGTACCATTTTTTTTTTTAAAAAAAGGCTGGGGATGTAACATGGGGTAGAATACTTGCTCTGCATGTACCAGGGTCCTGAGTTCAAGCCCCTTCCAGAGGTTGTGGCACACAGATTGAAGTCAGTGGCTAACTGGAAGCCTGTTCAGCATGCACCTCTTCCTCCCCTGCTGGCCTATCCGCACGGGGATGCTTTTCCTAATGTGCAGCTGAAGTGCTTAGGAGGCAAATGCGCCCTGTGGTTGCAACAGCACTGAGCGCTCAACAAGCTCTTCCCACCAGACTAGGAGGGGAATTAGACAAGTGTTTCAGCAACAGCTTCCCAGAGAGGGTCCCTAAGGAGAACTTTGCCTTTGTTTACTGGAAAATCAAGTGCTGTGACTTTGCCTGATACTCTTGTCTCTGTTCCTTTCTTTTCTGGAAGGAGTTGCCCTGACAGTGACCTGTAATGAGATGTGGGGAATGGCAGGTAGGGCTGGGAGTGACCAGGAGGCTCCTCTCGCCCCATTCTTCACATTTTCATTTGAGTCTTGTTTGTGTTCCTTCTGCAGTGTTATCAATCGGAAGGCTCGAGCAGTGTACCCGTGTGAAGCAGAACACAGCTCGGAATTATCTTTTGAAATAGGAGCAATTTTTGAGGATGGTAAGTGGTGGTGGGAGATACTCTGTCACCCTAGAGTGTCTCTCACGTAGAGTAAGCGGTCACAGAATGGGGTTGTGTAAACCCTCTGGACAGGAGAGAGCTGAGGCCCTTGGCTTCCAGATCCTGAGCACCAGGGGCTCTGTCCTGGGGATTGTAACTTTCCTTCTGCAGTCTTGATGATGAGTCTCCATTCACATCATTTATGGAAATGAGCTAGTACTGCTTGGAGTTAAGAAATACTTCTGATCTACCTCCTTTGTTTCCTTGGTTCTCTCAGAATCCCTGACTGAGCCTCATAAATGCTTCAGGTTTGCGGAATGTGTTTTGATTTCTAATTCCCTATGCTTTACAATTTTTTCCCATCCTGAGATGTGAATCTCCAGACGTGGGTATTGACCTTGTATATCGAAACAGTGGTGGGAATTTTTATTCGAATGCTTAACATTGACACACAAGTATTTAGAAGCTGCGACTGGCTTAATATTTCATACATTTCTCCTTTGGTTCAGTGTATGTATTTTTCCCCCTTGCTCTTATCTTCTTCCCTCCCTAGTCTGCTCATTATGAAATTCATTGGTTGCTGTGGAAACAGTGATGTCGTGTGTGGGTGGAGCTCCCCAGAAGAGTTCCAGGGAAGCAGCAGGAGCCTTGGATGCTTGCAGTGGAATGACTGATGAGCCAGAATGTTTGGAGTCTATGGAATATATCAACACAATGCATTGTGGTGTGTTGTCAGTGATGCAACATTTGCTGATGATTGTTTTTTAGAAAGCAAGTTGCTTCATTTAGAATAGATCACGGTGTATGCTCCTGAATGCCAGTGACGCCTGATAGCATCAGAAAACAAACAGCACCAACCCCCGACATACAATAGAATTATACTTTGTGAAGAAACTTTGTTCTTGGAGTAGAAGCAAGATCTGCCCTCTACCAACCATAATATACACATGTACAGTTTTGGTAGGAGAGTGTGGTCACAAAGCTGCCCCATTCCACGCCTGTCACATGTTATCACAGCAGATGGCAGAAGGGAAAGCTGAGATAGTAGTAGCAAAACTCGCCCATTCAGAAAATGGTGAGGAATTTTTACTTCCTGTATCATCTTAGGAGCCTCTGAATTTTCTTGCATGGTAATTTTTTGTGAAATGGTTACCTTGGCAGAAGTTGTATAAAAATGCCTTGGGCTGCAGGTTACAAAATTGGACACAAATGGCTACATCACTCTTGAAAATGGATTGGCTTACACAGTAATAAGTCTGAGAGCAGGGTGCTCCATTTGATTAATTCACATTCTTATTTGTCAAAGACCAAAGCATTTCCAACTCTGCTGAAGTGTTCTCTACTTGTACATTTGGACCCTGGCTCTACTTGTACATTTGCCTCCCATGTTGGGAAAAAATGGTTGCCAGTTTGAGGCCTCATGGCCACACTCAGCTTGAGTAAATAAGGCATCTCATTGCTGTGCTCTTCCTTTTTAACAATGAGAATACTTCTCTAGAATTTTCCTCCTGCTTTATCTGCTCTAGCTGCTCAGTAGTCAGAACCAGGTCAGATGCTCTCACCCCAAGCCTGTAACCAGCAAGGACTCAGACCAGTGAGAACCATGCCGGATGTGCACGCACCACACAGCCATGTGAATGAGGGTCTGTGCTTAAATAGAATCTGGGTCTGCAGCACCGAGGAAAGGAGAAAGACCGGGGGGTCCATGATCCATGAGACTTAATTCTCCAAATCTAAAATCCCTCCATAACTTGTGGAAGTCCTCTGAAAAAAGAGTGTGAGTATACACATACATGTATATGTGTGACTATAGGTATATAGTCACACGTGTGCACATGCACATACATGCACATGCATATATAGGAATATGTCAGTGTGTTTGTGAAAGAGAAGGTGATTGATGGCAGGTGACAGTGTATTATAGTTTGCAGTTATTTTGCCAAGGTCAGGCCTTGGCTGTTTTACTTTCTATGTGACGCTAGATAAGTTCCTTCAGTAACGTTTGCATCAGATTCATCATCCTAGTTTTCAGGGATATCCTCCCAATTGATGTTGTGTTGTCACCCCCTCCCCATTTCCCCAAATCTCATATGTCACTGGGACAGCGTTTAGGGCTACTGGAAGATGCGGCATTGAGCGCTGCCAATGTTTGCGAGCGATGTTACTAACTGTGGTGCCTCGCAGGGTGCATCACGGTGTGCTGTGCATGTGGCCATGTTTCCTGCCAAGTCATGTCTCCCTCTAATTTGGTGCCAGGTGGTACGAGTGTGGTGGTACGAGTGTCCAGCTCAGTCTAGCCTTGCTGGCTGAAGCATGCAGGGAGTTGTGGCAGTTTCTCATGCCTCTGTGTTCCAAAGATGCCTGTTGGTGTGTTGACAGCCCTTCCTTACCCAAATAGGTGACATCTCATTTGCTGTGAGCTATGTGTTTTGCAAGAGCCTTCCTGATCCTTTGATAGGGATGCTGATGAGCTTAGCAGAAGATATGCAAGGTTGGTACGCCAAGACTCGCTGCTTCCTAGGGATGGTTCTTAAAGGGCACTCTAAGTTGAAGGCACTTGAGCACGCTGCTCGCTTTCTGTGTTGCGTTTCCCTTCATCTCCTGTGCATGGCTGATCACTCAGCTAGTTAAAAGCAGTCCCTTGCTTTTCTAGAATGTGTCTGGTGAAGCCTTTCCTAACTGTGGGGTCTTTTCTTCTAAAGTCGAACACAGCAAGCCATACAGGCAGGTCATGGGACCTCAGTGTTGTGGAGGCAGGCAATTCTCCAAGAGGCCACCATTTACAACTGAACCCACAAGAGTGTCGCCAGGGAACACTGCCTTCCCGCAGACCAGTGATAGACACTCAGTGTCCCTGAAACACCCGAGACAGTTTTCCTGTGGCCACGTCTGTGTTTGAAATCTTCCAGAATGCCTTCAAGCTCCTCCATGCAATCCTTCTTCTGCTTCCACAGGCAATAAAGAAAACCAATTGAAGAAAATAAAATATAGGTCAGAGTGACCCTTGGGCCACATTGGCAGTAGTTACAGGGTTTGGAATATTTACCACAGTGAGAAATTCTAAACCAGTGGACAGCAAGGTGGTCTTTGGTAATTGCATAGCTCCACAGCTGGTCTTTGCTTTGTGCTCTTGCTGTGTGGGTCTGGGCCACAGGAAGGGGTTCACGTTTCTGGCTGATGAGTTGTTTCTGCACATCTGGGGAAGTGTCTTCCAGATCCTGTCGGAGAGCACTGTGTTCCTGTAGCTGCCTCAGGGACCCTGTCCCCTTTTCCCTGGGTCTGGGGAACTGTAGAAACAGACTCTGGGGAGCTGTTCAGCTGCCAGATGTCCATCAGATGGCAAGGGTGTGCCTCGCGCTGCCCGGAAGGACTCCAGGGCCCGTGGGGCGGATCTGCAGGAGCTCCTCCTGGGCTCTCAGAGGCATGGTTGGGTTGTTGCAGGCCCAAGGCTCCATGCTGGTTTATAGGCATAGACAAGGTGTCTCCATTTGCTTGGGGAGCAGGTGTGAACCTGATTAATCCTTAAAAACCTCTGGTAATTAAAATTTAAAGGTCTCAAATAGAATAATCCTTGAAAAACAATTTGCCCTCTTCCTGGAAAGTTGATCTTGTGTGACCCTCACAACCCAGTGGGTTTATTTCTATATATATTTGTAACATACAGGAATCTTACCAAACAAAAAAAAAAAGTTAAGTGCCAGATGTTAAGTGCTAGTGAGGCTCAGAAGTCAGGAAAATGTTTTACTTGAGGTATGAACTCGTGTGATAAAACCTGATTTTAACTATAGCTGGGGTCAGAGAATGAAAAACATACTTGAGCTTCTGATTGCTCTGGGAAGGTGTGAAGCAACCAACAGGACAAAGTGGCAGTGTGGTATTTACAGTAGCCAAAAGGTGGAGACGAGCCACATACCTGTCAGCTTATAAATGGATAAACAGAATGTAGCCTACACGTAAAGGATTACTGAGCTATGGAAAGAAGGAAATCCTGATCCATGCTACCACCTGGATGAAACCTGGAGACACAGTAGGTGAAATACGCCAGGCACAAAGGGACAAACATCACAATGCCATGTATGTGAAATACCTAGATTGGCAAATTCTTAGAGATGTAAGGTAAGATAGAGGCTACCAGGACCTGGAAGAGGGAGATTGGAAAATTACTGCTTAACTGAGGAGAGCTGTCTCCTCCAAATCATACATTGTTCTATTATCCATTGACCCATCATTGCAGGTAAAAAGGCCAAGGTCCTCACCCCAACTCAGGACAATTCTGGTGAGAAATCCCAATATCCAAGGGGTTGACTGAGCAACTCCTTCTTAAAATTTCATCATGCTCCAAAATGTCTCTCCACCCAGTCTCCCTTCCCATCCTGTCCTGTTCTGTCCTTTTCTCTGTCTTTCTTTTCTGCCTAGCCTCTTCTATTCATGCCTCACCTGTGTTTTTATAAGTATGTATATGCACAGGAGAAGAAATGCTAAGCACGTACAAATGAGTTCTACGTAACTTGCAAGGGTGAAGTCATTTCTCTGCTAGCATGCATCAGCCGGGAGCCTCCTCCAGGCCTTTCACTTCAGCCCCAGGACCTTTCTCCTCAGGAGGCCACCTGGCCAAGTTTCTGAGGGACCTTCCGCATAGAATCTAATCATTTTCCCTGACAGTAGCTGCACGTTGGTGGCTTTGCCAGGTTGGGGGTTTCGATGAAGTTGAGAAACCTTTACAAGTCTTGCTCTGTTACAGTCGGGTGAGGGTAATCAAGGACCTGAAGAAAGGGACATGCTTCCATATCAGCTTAAGAGCATGTCTCTGATCCATTTGTCTATGCATTCATTACACAAGTAATTGCGTGTGGCGGCTGGTACTGTGGTAGGTGTGGTAGCTGCTGTGGGAATTCTCGTGTTATACATCTGTGATGTGTTCGTGTTGTATCCTGGGCTAGGAGAGGCTGACACACATGAAATATGTCAGGTGTGTGGCTGGTCCCCTCTGGTCTGGGGCGAGAGTGGCAGATGGGATGCCGAAGCCAGTGTCTGAGGCCTGACTTGGTGCTATCCAGACAGGGGCAGATGGAGCAGGCACATAGAGTTTAAAGCAGGAAGTTTGGTGAATGTGAGGAAATAGCACAAGGCCAAGATGATGCAGACAGCCAGTGTGTACACTTACATCTTCCAAGACAGTGCAGAGCAAATGGTTGCCTCACTGAGTTCCACCATTAGAATTGGGGTTACCTTGTTTGGAAGGGCTGCTAGAATTGGATGATCAGTGTCTTACAAACTGGAGGCTGTGCACCGTAATGGATCATGAATTCAGTATTTCATCCAGCATTCAAAAAAGAATAAGGAAAGAGAGGGCATTGTGCACAGTAAGAGGAAGTGTTGTTTCGCGGGACTTGGGTGTCTTGCGTACGTGGATTCGTCTTGGTTTGTGATAGAAGTAGCTCTCGGGGGTTGGACTCAGAAGTTGCATCTCAGAGCCGGTTCCTGAGTTGAGCTGCAGGGAGCCCTCCTCTTTCCTTAGGCACAGAGCTGCTGCTCCTGGCCGTGGCTGTGGGCCTCCACTGAGGCCACTAAATGCCTCTGTATTTGATTTCCAAATCCCGGTGAGTAGGGCGGTGGCCTGTGCCCTCACTGGCCAGCCTGTGGTCACATGTGTGCATCACGAATGTTTATGGACTCCTGCCGTGGGCTAAGCTCTGTGCTCAGATGCGTGAGGCTAGGCCTGTCCTCAGACTCCTCCCCATCTAGTGCGTGCGTCACAACAGACCTCAGTGATGCCTGTAGGGGTTGTCAATGCTGAGGCAGTGGCCAACTTCCTGGGGGCAGAGCTGTCCCTTCAGGTCTCTGAGGAGAAAGAACTTCCTAGTGAAGAGATCAGGAAGTGCCCTAGGTAGAGGACATGCCTGCAAAGATGCGGAGCCCCACTTGGGGCTTCCCTGATGATTCAGGCTGGGGGACAGTAAGATGTGCTGCACGAATGTGAGGTCCTGCTGGAGGGGTGGGCAGGCCAGTAAGAAGCTTGAGTGTGACTTTGATGGGGGGGAATGAGGTGATCCACCCTGTGTTCTAGAAAGTTTACCCTGTGCCTAGTGGATTGGAAAGGGGCAGACTGGAACTGTAGAGACCAGTGAGAGGCTATTACAGGAAGACAGAAGGATTTTGGTGGCCAGACCAGGGGACAGAGCATCAGTTTCCCCCAGTGCAGACTTCGTAAGTGGATACCCCAGGTGTCACCCCTTCTCTCCTGGCTGCTCCCTGCTGCGTTCCAGCGAGACACAGCTGTGCAGTCAGCTGTGTGGGGAGGGCTGTTGATAAGTGTGATTTCTCTTCCTTTCCAGTACAAACCTCGAGGGAACCTGGCTGGCTAGAAGGGACTCTGAACGGCAAGAGGGGTCTGATTCCCCAGAATTACGTCAAGCTGCTGTAGCTTCAGGCCTCAGAGGGCCCCTGCTGACCCTGGCCCTACACACCTGCCTGGGAGTGGCACTTCACACCCCACGACCACACTACGGAATCACCAGTCACCTTTGGCACTCCAGGGCCCGGGAAAGTGGATGGAACTTGCCGCGCAGAACTGTGTAGATGGGCGGATGAGTAGACAAGCGTCAGGGTCACAGAATGGATTTTTCCTTTGTCAAGAATCAGGATGTGGGGAGTTTAAATTATTCATCCGGTGGAAGGAGAGGGAGGACAGCTGTCTGCCACCTCCATTGGCAAGCACAGCACCAGATCCATGGAGGCTCCATCTCCTCCCTGCACCTGCTGCCGAAATGTTAAAGGGAACTGTCCTTTTTCCACTGGGCTGCATGTGTGGGGAACAGGCTGGGGCGCAGGTGGCTGCTGGCGCAGGGGGTTGGTCTCAACCTGGGGGAAGCAGAGAGAGTGGCCCTTTCCAAGTCAGCTCCTCCTGAATGGCCGCCTGGGGACCCCATACTCGCTCCACCTGCCCTGAGCACACCAGTGTATTTATAACAGGCTCCTCCTTGGTGCTCCTCACCCAAGTGCTGTTTGCCTAGTGCCACCGTTTTACCCAAGATCTCTCTGTAAATGAAATAAAATGTAATTTACTATTCGATTTGTGTGGTCTCCTGTGGGAGCAGGGATAGTGGAACTCATTCCCCCTGAAATGATTTGTGATTTTTCAGCCCCCAGATGGAAAATCATGTTCATCTGGTGGTGGTGCACACTCACAGGTAGAGCTTGTTGACAGGGAACCTTGCTCCTCCTAAGCAGGCATGTTCTGGAGTCAGGCCGAGATTCTCTCTGGTACGTGAGAATCTGAGGGGCTTCTGCCACCCTGCTGCAACGGCCTTTCTCCCAAAGACAGGCGGGACAGTAGCAGGGCTGGAGTGGGTGGGGCATAGTTAACTTGAGTTTACCTGAGTAAAAGATGCCTATCTGATTTGCTTAGCCTACTTCTGGCTATGGCTGAATGATGAACTTACTGAAGAGGGAAGACACCCCCTGCATGTGTGGCACCAACCAGTAGTCGTAGCCTGAATGGAATAAAAAGGGAAAGAAGAAGGACGTCTCACTGCTGGTACTTTGGACGAGCTCATCTTCAACATCACCTTCTGATGCCCCTCTCCAGGCTTCCACCAGATTCTCCACCTGTCCAACATAGACCCTTCAGCTGCCCGATAGACTCCAGCAGGACTCTGCAGTGAGCTCCAGGTCTTCTATCTTTGACTGGATCATTCCACTCTCCAGCGCACAGGGGGTCCTTTTGGATTCTTCTCATACCTGACTGCAAGGTGGCCACTGTTGGCCTGCCTTATAAATCATAAAAATAAATAAATAAAAATTTATTATATTACGTCTGTTACTCTAGTGAACTCTGATACAGGTGGGAGCTGCATTTGTGCTAGCAGCTGCCCCTCCTGACTTGCTTCATTGGGCAAGTCTCCCCCACATCACCCAGTGCATCCCATCTTCCAGGCCTCAGCACTGATCCAACTGAACAGGGTCAGAGACTCGCAGGTCAAGTTCCCAGGCCTCCCCAGAGGATCCTGTGGGTGCTTCATGCCTGAGGCTGAAGAGCACCGCAGCATGGGCAGGTCCTGCTATGATCTTTGTCACGCTTCTCAGCCTTGACTCCAGGCACAGGCCTAGCCAGCCACTCAGGCAAGGAGCAGGTTTTTCGTTTAGGCATGGAGAACAGTTTTAGTGGCCCCAGGAGACTGAAGCTGGCCACACATCATCAGATGCTGCTGGGTGGGGAAAGAGGTATGTGTCCCTTTCCTGTCGAGGTTCCTGGGCCTGTCAGGCTTCTCTGGGATTAATCTAAAGAAGGGTATGTCTGTTGCCTCTTAGTCTGGTTAACTGATTCACAAGCTTACTGTTTTGCTGGGTGATAGCTCTGAAGTTACCTTGTGTGGACCATACAAGGGTTGCACTTGGAGCTGCGGTAGTTGGGACCTGGAACAAAAGTCTGTGTGTTAAGGTTTAGTCTCCAACTCATATTCCTGTTGGAAGGTGGTGGGAATTTAGGGAGTGGGGTCTTTTGGGCATTTTTGGGCATCAGGGGCATGCTTTCAAAGGGAACTGCAGGATGTTATTTCTTCCACTACCTTTTGTGTCTCAGCTGTAGGGTAAAGAGTTTGCTCTACCACGTGCTCCCTGTCATGA
Organism: Dasyprocta punctata; assembly: GCA_004363535.1. NCBI lineage: Eukaryota > Metazoa > Chordata > Mammalia > Rodentia > Dasyproctidae > Dasyprocta > Dasyprocta punctata. The sequence continues at coordinate 100,825 of RJWM01000724.1, forward strand.
TGTGCTGCCAAAGTAGTAAGGCAAGTTGGTCATGGACTTAAACCTCCCAAACTGTGAGCCAAATAAACCTTCTGTCTTTATAGGTTGATTATCTAACATGTTTTGTTACAGTTACAAAAAGCTGACTCGCAATGGAGGTAAGGGTGTAAGAGGGGGATGTGCTTGTTGAAAAGTGCCAGGTGTGAATAAAAATGGGGATAGTTTCTGGGCAACACAATTTTAAATACTAAATTTGGGTTCAATGGAGAGTTTTGAGATTGCTGAGGAGCCCAGGGACACCCAACAGCAGCTGTCCTGGAGGTCTGTGTACGTGCCAGTTTGGCTTTGGAGGTGGGAAGGCAGAACGTGTGTTCTGAGCTACCCTTTCCTGCCCCTACCCATCACTTAGGGATTTAAGAGGGAAATTTGGTTAGTGAGACGAGGTAGTGTCTGTTATGGATTATATCTAGATGTCCCCCCAAAGCCTCATGTGCTTATAAGTGGGGCTCTTAGGTGGTGACTGGATCATGGATGTATGGTACTGGATTAATGCATTGATGAGTTTGTTTATAGCTGGGAGTGATGATGGGAGGTAAAGCCTGGTGGGAAGAGATGAGTCCCTGGGGGCATGGCCCGGAGATAAGTATAAATATAAATATGCATATACCCTCCTTCTCCCTTGATCCCCGGCTGCTTCCTGCCTGCCATGCCATGAGCTGTTTCTTCTCTGCCATGACCTGCTGCCGTGCTGCCTGCCTTGGAGCCAGCTGACTGTGGACTGAAGCCTCTACAAACTGTGAGCCAAAATAAACCTTTTCTCCTTTAAGTTGTGGTTGTTGAGTACTGTGTCTCAGCAATAAGAATATAACTAAGCCAGTGTGCCAGTTTACAAAAACCCTGTAGGAAAAGCACACTTATGGGCAGTGGGCCCAGGGTGCACTGAGAGAGATATCTGGCAGTATTCCTAGTTGCTCTCCCCCTAGAGGGCATGATATGCTGCATCAGGACTTGATTTATTTGCTTGCCCAAGGAAGATCTCCCAGTGTTCATGTCAGTGTACATAACCCAGAGTGCCTTACCACTGTTCGGCTAAGGGAGTTGCCACTAAGTGTGGCCATCTGACCTTGAACAAGGTAGACTACCTCTGTGTTTCTGTTAAAAATCATACCAAGAGATTGGAATTGAAATGACTTAAGAGAAGTAACCTGTCCAGTATGTGCTCAGTTAGGGGGAACTGGTGGTCCCTTTATTTTACTGCTGTGTCTGTGACTTACATCTTTTTCACGAGGGCCCTGTTTATTCCATAAGATGCCAGTCATGGTACTGAAGTTCCAGAGTAGCACAGCTGTAAAGGCTCCTTCACCCTGAGTGAAGCAGACCTGGCCTGTGTTTATCTGGGGAGGAAGAGGGTAGAGCCAGAGGAGAGCCACAGGTGTTTCCTTGTGAGAGCGTGACGCTGGAACTCAGTGTGGCCCAGCTTGGTAAGGCTGCTGGGCAGAGAGAGCTTTCTCCTGGGCAGGGCCCAGAATATACTTAGTAATGGGATGTGGTGGGGGGTGTTTTCTTACATTGGTGGATCATCTTCCTTTCCCCAGAAGAGAAAGGGTGTGTTGTTTTGCCAGATGAGTCCAGCTGATGCCAAGCATCTGCCGAGCAATCAGTTGTGCGTGGAGGCACACCTGTGTCAGGACTCTGGCCTCTCAGCCCCACAGTTTGGTGCCGATAGCACCAGCTGCCACTCCTGGGACCAGGTCTGCAGCCTGTGTTCATGCAAAGGCCACAACGGTGTCAGGCAAAAGAGATCACCCAGGCTTGGTGCATCTCATTTGCAGTGGGGGATGCAGGGCCTGCATCTGCTGGTGGTGCCCACAGGGCCTTCCCTGCATGAATGAAAGGGATGCCAGGTAAAAGAGCAGAGAGCCTGTGGGTAGCTGCCGCCTCCTACTTTCTTGGGTGACAGCAGGCGTGTACACATCTGGGGGTATGGGTAAGAAAAGGAAGGGGTGTGTGCCAGTGACTAGTGTTTAACTCACTTTCTCCTGACAGTGACTGTGAACTACGTTAGAGATGAGAAAATGGGTAAAGCATTTGCTCTAGGTCAGTCGGTTAGTGAATGACCCTTTTTCACTGTACCATCTGGTCTCAGGCGTCAGCAGAGACAGTGGCTGTTACAGGTTGCACCCACCACCCCATTTGTATGTTGAAGTCTCCATCTCCAGTGAGTCAGAATGTGGCTTCATTTGGAAATAGGGTCATTCCAGAGGTGGCTGAATTGAGTGCAGTAAGGTTGGACACTAATCCAGTAGGACTAGTGTCATTTTCCAAAGGGGAAATTTGGATACAGAGAAAGACAAGCACAGAGGAAAGATGATGTGAGGAGAGACAGCTGCCACTCAGCTGAGGTGAGGCCTGGAGCAGACACGGGCTTCAGAGCCCTCAGAAGGAAGCCACTGCTTCCATCTTATCACAGACTTCCAGCCTCTGGAGTTGTGAAAAGCTAACTTTGCATACACAGCTCAACGTATCCGCGCTGCAGTACTACTTTGTTAAAGCTCTCGGAAACCAATACCATATAAAAGTGTGTGTTTTGAGTTACACACAACCTACTTTGAAACGCTGTGTTCACTGTTTTCTACCTCAGTGATCTTGGGTGAATCATTTGACCTCTCTATGCTTCAGTTTCCTTCCGTGAAGCTCTTGGAATATCATGTTAATTGGGGAATGTCATGTAATTGAGGAGTGCATGGCAGGGAAGAGTTTAGCAAAGAGGTGAGTGCAGTATGGTGGCAGAGGAATCTTCCAGCCGCTGCTTATTGCTTAACCATGCTTGTAGTTTAGATCTTCAGTCCCCTTTCCCAAAAGTCCCTGTAGTAAGCTTATTCTCATAATGCTTTCATGTATGGCTACTGGTATCTTTGTCTACTGGTTAGCAGAATATATCACAGAGCATTTTTCTATCTGAAGGTTAACTTGATTGATTGATGATTATCTAATGAGAGACCTTCTCTTTGGACTTGTAAGTGAATATGAGTGGGATATATTGAGAAGGTTCAGTGCCATGTCTTGGTATGTGGAATTCTTCTTTGGAGAGTTGGCAGCTATGGAAATGCCGAGAGGCCAGGTGGAAGGAACACACTCAGACACAGATGGGTCAGGCTGGACCAGGGCATGAAGGTTGTTTGATCCACGAAAGTGAGTCAGACAAAGGGAAACTTAGAAACCATGGTCTCAAAACCACACACGCTATTTAAGAATATCTGAGTAAGTGCTAGTGACAGATTAATTGATCCCAATCTTTGGTCCATCGCTGGCTCCATGTTCTTGTGTAAACAGCTCCCTCTTGTTGACCATGGGCTTGACCTTGTAACTTGCTTTGAGCAGTGAGACAGAAGTGAACCTGATACAACCCAAAGACATGGGAAGTGTTATAGCTTTTCACCTTCTTTTTTAGAGTCCTGTCTCTGCCAGGCTAGCCTGCTGAAGGACCAAGTCTACATGAGTTCATGCACAACGGTCATAGCTTAGATGGCTGCGGGTTGACCCACACATGCACAAACAAGCCCAGCTTGGTTGAGCCTAGCCCTAGTCAAAACTCCCTGGGCCAACTTATAAATTTAGGAGAAATGCTAAATGCTGGTTTATTGATTACTAAATTGTAGGGTGGTGGTTACTGCAGCAGTTGCCTCCTTTTTTGTACAATGCTTCATTTTGTTTTGGATGACCTTGGCCCATGCTGAATATTGAGATCACATCTGAATCCTCTTACCCAACATTGTTGGGGAATCCACTGTTTCATTTCCAAGAAGGGTGCTGCACTAGCAACTGGATAACTCGAAAGAGCTAGGGGTACTAGAAATCAAACGATTTAATCTGTGCATACAGTACTTATATTTGTCAAAAGGTATGTTAACTCTTTTACATAAAGGGACAATGTTTTCTCTTTGCTTGGGGGTATTCAGTATACAGAAGTAAACAAAACCCTCAGTTTATATGCAAGGCTAGGTATGGCTTCCACTGCAGTGATAGAGCCAGTCCTCAGCTAATGATTCCTAAATGTGTAGCTGAATTCTTTGGCCCTGAGACTGCTTTTAAAAATTCTTTGAGTGAAATAAAGGCATCCTTGATCCAAGAATAAGCCTACTCAACTCAAAAAGGACACCCATTTTAACAAGCACATTGGCAGAGGCCTCTTTGCAGGTTTATTGCCCAGGATGGCTTTTGTGAAACACCATGCTCCTTAAAAGGTCACATTTCTTAAATTAAGAAATATAAAATTCTCTCCATTGAGAGGTGTTTTATGAAAAAATGTGCACACAACTCTTGTGCTGTGTTGAATGGCTGTACTATGTTCAAGATTACTGTATTAAAGCAGAGTTGAATTTATCAGTTTTCTCTTTTTGAAACCAAGTAGTCACAACAATCAGCATTTAAATGATGTATTAGAAACAAACTTGAATTTATCTTTTGGGAAATAAATGTTTTCTATTTTGAAGTGAGCTAGTAATTGCTTTCTGCTCTTTTCTGGTCCTTGTTAATGAGTGGAATCAAGGAGAGAAGCCCAGGAGGAGTGTGGCAAACATGAGGGCCAGTAAAGAGCTAGCTTCCATAGCCCAAAAAACCACGGGTGAGAGACAGACAGGGGGAGGCAGGACTTGGGAATCAGTCAGGGTACTGCTAGTCCACTCAAGTGCATCTCAGAATTCTGCAGAATGAGCTCTCCTGTGGTTGTGAAGATATACGAAGCAGTGCATGTATAGGGTGCAGACAACTACATGGTAACAGATACTGGTATTAACTAATCACAGGGTGTGTTAGTGAATCTGGTGTTACCAGTAACCTGCTGTCTCATCGGTTCCCAAAGAGTAAACCTGTCACCCACATAGAGTGCTTTAGAGCAAGGAACGGAACTCCTGTTGGCCCACTTTGGCTGTAGACTGACCACATATAATCAGAATTTGAAATGGCACAAAGCCTAGCTGGACCTAAAGACACGGAAATAAACCATTTCCAAAACAACAGATGATTAAAGTAAAGGATTTATTGTAATCTGCTTACAGTCCTTTGCAAAGACAGACATGTTTTTGCATAAAGATATAAATTGCTTCATTTTAAACTAATTTAGTGTTTAATTATATGAAGAAGTTTTGGTGAATTATGAATTGTACCAAACCAAGATTTTAAAGAGCAATATGGTACAAAAATAAGAGCAGACAAACAATTTGGACTGGGACAGGCATTCAACAGTGAATTTAGAATATGGCTTTGCTGTTTAATCAAGCAAAGTTACCTGGAAACACACAAAGCGCCAGTAACTTTGTTAATACAAAAAGCTGATGCAGACCGTCTCATCCCATACCTGATAAAAGTTGAAATCCCGATTTCATAAGAAGTTGTTTGAACTAAAAGCTGCTTTTATAACCATTTCTTTTTCCAGAAACTCCCAGTCTGCATGCTGTGTATTTATCACCTTTAGAGTGTGGCCTTCATATTGCTGTGCATGTGAGTTGACTGAGTTTGAAGATCTGCCTAGAAACTAAATTCTTGAAATTGCAAATTGTATAAGGAAAAGTCCTCTCTCCGAGTGCTGCTTTCACAGGTTTCCCCTTGCATAAGGCAGGTGTCTCTGAAAAGACAGGGTCGGTAATGTTGCCTGCATGGTGAACTCTGGAGAAGTGCAGATCCAATCACTCCTCCCAGCCTCAGCTTGAGCAACAGCTTTTAGGTTTTGGAAAATGTGATTTCACTGAGTAAGTGATGGTTACCATCACCACTTTTAAAAGATTAATTTGGCCTCTATTCAAAGTAGTGTAGTGCAATCATATTGTTAGTTTCTCCAAAGATATATATTTGTGATTTAGGGCAAGAGAAAAGCCATAAATTGCATCAGTGCCAGACAGATTAATGAACTAAAAATTTTAGTGCCACTGTCTTACTTATATGATCTGTAGTGTTTTTGTTTTTCTTCAAAACTGTTTATGTATAAAATTTATTTTTAAAACCTACCTTTAAAAAATCTAAAAACCCTCTAATGATCTTCCAGTCTCCACGCCATTTTGATAGACCTTTGCCGAGATGGATTGTCCCAGTACATCCTGCCACGATCTGCGTGTTCCCGTGACCAGTTCCAGGAGTGCCAAGCGCTTTCCAGGAGCAGTAATGACTATCTGATCTTTGACAGATGTAGACAGTGCATGGAATCCCCCCGCCCCACGGGAGAAATTGGCTTTTTGAAAAGGGTGGAGAATTGTGCTCTCTGAGCGGAGTTTCCAGCCTCCTCCTCCAAGAGCTGATTCTGCTTCTTGTGGAATAGGGAAAAGAGGCAGCTTTCCAAGAACCAAGCACCCCCAGGACCTTCTGTCCCGTAGGTGCTGTCCAAGGACACCTGCCAAGAGCTGCTGACACCCGGCATGTCGTCCCCTGATGGAAGTAGGATGAAGCAGAAGCTGGAAAGTGCTCAAGTCTCACAAACACCCCAAGCGGGAGACCAAGAACAAAACAAAGTACAGAAAAAGTAGAAAGGCTTACAGACAACCAAGGAGGTTTACGTGTGGTTATTTACAACAGAGACTGTAAAATGGTAAATTAGATACGAAGCTAAAAAAGGCACAGCTTTCCCTTTTTCTTAAATACACTGTAAACGGTTCATTATGCATGCAGAACGTTTCACTTTACAAAAGAAAATTTTTACCTTGTTTAGACAAAGATAGTACTTAAATAGTCTCCAGTAAAATAGAATTCTTTCAAAAATACTTTCCCATTCATCCTATTAACCATTAAATTTTTTTTTTTGTATGTGTCTCATTTACAAAAGTTCCTTACACCTTATTTCAGGTCCTTCACGATTTATACATACAGTAATGTACAGCACAGCAAAAGACTGCAAAAAATTATTTGTAAAGCCAACACAATAGGTACTAGAAATTGAAACCAAGGCATTTGTTTTAACATCTTATCCATTCTAATTAAATAATAAATGGATGCTAACAAGTGTGTATACCAGAGAGGGCCGCTATTCCAAGCCACGTATTCTGTTATTACACAACAGGAATCTGTATATATTTTTTCTTTTTTGTGTTTTTTAAATAACAAAAGAATATTAATGCCCCATATTGACTATACGTTTTATGTGCAAACCACAGGTAAGCTTTAAAAAGTTCGTTAGTCCTTGAACCCTTTTAAAACAAGCGAACGATACTGGAAACTACATGGCATAGTTAAAACTTCCATCTGTTAAAATATCAAAATCAGAGTTATTGACTAGATATGGCTTTTCATCCCGAGGAACATGTTTCTCAGCGCTGGGGACTGGAGAGGGACGAGTTCTTTAGACTGCTCAGGTCTTGCCAAATCCATGTCAAACGGCTTTCCCAGCTCCGAACCCTTGACATGATTTTAACCTTGAGAGACTGCTGACAAGTGTGAATCAACCATGATTTCTTGAGTCCTTTGTGGGTGTGGAATAACATGGGGAAACTTAAGGCAAAGTTCTTCTGGTAAGACGTCTTCCATCACTTCCTGTGAAAGTAAAGGGCCTTGGCATTGCCAGATTCCACCTTTGGCAGCTGATCGCTGATGATCTCCACCAGCATCGCAGGGAACTCCACTTTCAGGGCCTGGGACTCTCGGAAGGTATAGAAACAGAACTCCAGCAAGTCACTCACCAGCTGCAACACACAGACATGGGACATGATGTGAGGCTCTCACTTCTGGCCTTCCCTGGACCCTCTGTATCCTGACTGATGTGACTCCAGAGAGCAACATGCTGAAATCTTGGTGGGAAACCAGGTTCAAGAGTGTACCAAGCTGGGGGGTGATGGAGAAGGTGTTCCCATCACCTGTTAAGTAGTTGCCTTTCTCGCAGGACAAATTCAGCTGAGACCTGTGTAACTGTGAAGCAGTGACTACCTCTGAGACAAGAAGAGGGACATCAACAGGGCGAACAGTTACTGGGGCACTGTACTGGCTGAGACCAGGGTATATGTGTATCTGTTTCATGTTGGCACGGGCCTTCCCAAGCAGGGACTGGCTTAATCTACATACAGCCGGTGCCCAGGAGAGTGAGAAGCCCTCACCAGCCAGCATGGTGTCCCCATAGCTGGTGATGACGGAGCCAATCCCTCTGCTGAGCCAGGGGCAGGGCCAAGGGTCCTCAGCCACTTTCTAGTGCAGTCTGATTTGGAGAGCATGAAAGCCTCCAGCGATGAGTTGTCCCTCTAGCTCATCTTCCCTGGATGACTCCCAGTCTCTCTCTCACACACACATTGGTTCAGCATTATTAGTTGCTTTTACATTTAATAGGAATACAATTTCAGATCTGAAAAAAGTGCTTTGTAAAATTTTCTTTAGTTAATTCCACACTCTGTGTTATATAGTTTGGATCGTAATTGTCCCATAAAGACCCATGTGTTTAATGCTTGTCCCCCTCCCATTATTAGGAGGGGGGCCAGAGCCTTTACCAGGAGAGGCCTGTGAGGACCTGGGGGATGGGGTCTGAAGGGCAGAGTGGGGCTGCTGCTTTTTTGCTGCACTTCGTGCTGTTGCCATGATGTGCTGCTTTGCCACTGGCCCAAAGCAATGGGGACATCCAGTGATGGACTGAAACCTCCAAAATGGTAAGCATTGAGCAACCCTTTCTCTTATACATTGGTCATCTCAGGTATTTGTGACACTAACACGCCCCATATTGGAAAAATGACTTTTGATCATTTCCTATTATATATCCCAACAGACAACATGAATGTTGCCTATCATAAAATTAAAAGTTGGTAGTTTTAATGTAGTGATTTTGGTGAAATCAAGCCTGTAGTTTCCCTTCAAGATTTTTTTTAAAAACTCATTTAGGAAGCTTAAATTGAGGGAGCAAATAACTATGTGGCAAGGACCTTCAACACAATCCAGGAGCCAACAGTCTAATCAGGGAAAACATAGTACTTGTGTCTGTGCCTGTATTCTCTTCTCAGCCTAAAGAGTAGTGGTTTTCTAGGAAGGTTCCGGAAGGTTCCAAGGCCTGAGATTCAGTAAGTGGTCTATAGTTGAAGGATTCTGGAGCCAAACAAGCTGGGAAACAGCACAAACCACTCCCCTCTGAAGACATAACCAGATTCACCCGTGCACACCTTGTGAATGCTATGCTGTTTCTTCATCAGTAAAGTGAGGATATTATCATTCCCGAGCCTCAGTTTTGTGCAGAGCACTGAACGTAGGTGAAGTGGAACCTCACCCAGATGGCACAAGCTGCCAGCTACGCAAGACCCTGAGAAGTACTGCTCCTCTTTAATTCTGTCCTCCTCTCCTTCAACCAGTAAACAACATTTTCCCCTACAAAATGCAGTTTGCAAAAATCTAGTCTTTGTGGAACTAGGGCTTCAGTTCCCTCTGTATAAAATGAGGGATGAGAGAACCTTATTTTTTGCCTCTCTGGGAAAAATATTTCTTAATCATGCCCTGCTATTTACATATATATACTTTTTCTGTGGTAGATCAGCAGTGTCAAAGCTAAAGCTAGCCTAGACATGGCTTGTGGTGCCACCAAAGTAGCAGCCATGCCACCTCTAATAGCAGAGCCCTGGGGTACCCCTGGGCCAGTTTCACTCTGATAATCCTAGAGTTCTTCCACGGGCTGTGAATGAGGACTTTTTTTGCCTTTAAAGATTTTTACATCAGCAAGCAGAGTGACTAACGATGTGGTTCCCTCCACCAAAAATGACCAAAACAAGAAAAATACAACTCCCTCAGCGTAATGTTTGAAGTGCAGTAGCCTTAACAGAGTGTGGAGCTAAGAACCTAGCCTCTGTTTTTCTCATATCCTGAGATAGCTATGAACAAAGAAGAACTTCACTCAGTAGGGTCCAAGCAGTCTTTTAAGCCCACACTGTTACACTGTGCTGGAGAAGAAAACCTGTGGTGTGCCCTGTTCCACTGAGAACAAAGATATAGGGTGCTAGCTTGAGCCCCCTCCTCCCTGGGATCTCATGAAGGGGCTGGACAGCTGCCTCCCAGCTGGGCCTAGCAGCCCCGTGAAGCAACCAGGTGCAGCTGCCTGTGCACACTGGACTTTGATTCTTAAGAAGCTCAGCCTTAGTAAGACCCTGGCCACAAGAATCATTTGGTATCAGCCCATTCTTAGCCTATGGAGGCCCTGCCCACTCACCTACCCACCCACTCTCAGTGTGGCAGGTGGGATTAGCATCTGGAGGCCCTCAAAGTCAACCACGTGGGAGCTGATGGGTGTCCCACATACTGCCCAGTGCTGTCAGGGACTGAGCTACTACTGCATCCCAGCTGGTAGCTCAGTCCCACAATTCCTGCTTGCAGCGTAGGTCACTGAGACACTTGCTAACATCATACTGCTGGTGACTGAAGAAGCTACATGGACACTACATGAAAGCACCCCCTAGAACCAAAGCCAACACAGCATATCCAGTCAGCACCCTTGGACATCCTGCTAGCAGAAAGCTATGAAAGCCACCCTGTGAAATTGGTTAAGTCCATAGACCCACAGATACAGAAATTCCAATGTAGGAACACCAGAATCAGAAAAAACGGCAAGTTGATACTGATACAGGAATAAAACTTCACAGCGACAAACCCAGAGAAATAGAAATTGATGAATAACACAACACAGAATTCAAATGATTTTACAATGAGATACAAAGTAATCTAGACAAGTCAGTGCTCTTTAGGCTGGGCTTAAGATCTTCCTGCGCTAGCCTCACAAACAATTTAGCAAGACACTGTCTCAAGGACTAATATGTAGAATATATAAAGAACTCAAAAAGTGAGACTTCCCCCTCAAAATGAAAGAACCAATCAAAAAAATGGGCATCTGAAATAGACACTGCTCAGAAGAAGTGCAGATGGCCAATCCAATGTTGCTGGCCATCAGAGGAATGCTAATGTTGAGATTCCATGTTATTCCAGAAAGAATGGTTATCAAAAAATCAACAAATGTTGGTGGGAATGTAAGCTAATACATTCAGTATGGAGAGTCCTAAAAAAGAAATACACAGAAATTCTGTTTGACCTATAACTCTTACTGCAAGATTCCTAGAAGGGGAAAAATGTCATACTACAGTGATACTTGCATACACGTGATTATAGCAGCACAATTTATAATAGCAAAATCTTGGAAACAGCCTGTATGTCCATCGACGAACGGATAAAGATGTGGTGTTTATCTCAAAGCCTTAAATGTGGCACATGTTTAGACATACCTTGAGACTATGTTAAATGAAATAGGTCAGAACACAAGTTTATGTACTACATGGTTTCTCTTATATGAGAAAACCCAAAATAAAGGATAATAGGAAGTATATCTTTTTTTCAAAAGGGAAGGGGAACAGGAGGTGAGGGGGAAGGAAGGGAAAAAGCATTTCTGAAGAAAAAATGGAAATTGAGATTTTTCAAATTAGAAGGGGATCAAGAGTTGGAGTAGGGAACGATGGCACAAATAAGAATTAAGATGTATTATGTCCATGTACAGACTCCCCATGGTAAATGTCGTCATGTACTGTAAACATGTACAGAAAAGAAAAACCACCCTAAAAGTTTCCAAAGATAAGGGGTAGGGTGAGGTGGTAGTCTAGTGTGAAATGTATAGATTCCATTCCCCAGTACCAAAAACTGGTAAGTAGAAAGTTTTTTTAAGAATTAGGAACATAATTCATGAAATAAATTTAGCAAGGAGCACAAAAAAGGATGCACCAAGAATTATGGAGCTCAAGAACTCCATAAATGAAATTAAGAACACAATTGACGGTCTCAATGGCAGAAGGAAGAATTGCAGGGCTTGAAGACTAGCACCTTCAAGACTTGAGATACAATTAAACCATCACAATTTCATACTCTCGATTCTAGAAGGAGAAGAGATAAGACATATAATATATATATATATATATAGAAAGAGAGAGAGACAGACAGACAGACAGACAGAGAGACAGACAGGAGAGAGAGAGAGAGAAAGGGTCTCTCTCTCTAGTTCAGGTTGGCCTCGAACTTGTGATCTTCCTGCCTGAGCCTCCTCAGTGCTGGGATTACAGGTGTGTACTAGTTATGCCCAGTGATGTAACTGTTGATTTGAAAACTTTCTAAATCTTGCAGAAGATACAGACATCCAAGTATACTACCTCAAAGGACCCTGCCACAAAAATTCTTTTGGATGCATGTTATAAGACAGAGATGTGGGATTTAGGATGGCAGATTAGAAATGCCCAGGACATACTTCCTCCTCCACAAAGAGAAGACACAGTAACAAGGATACTGCTGTGTTATGAGGTGAGTGACTAAGGGGAACACTGGAAGCTTGTAAGATTGAGAGACTTGGGGCAAGTGCCAAGAAAGACAAAACACCCCAGTATCTTGCCCCTCAGCTCCACAGCCAAGAAAGGAGAGTGTCCCCTTTGTAAGGTAAGGATCCTAGCAAACTGTCAGTGTGGAGCCAGGCAATTGTACCTACTGTGAAGTCTCACAATACCCACAAACTTGCGCCCACTTAGATAAACAACCTGAAATCTCCATGGTAGCCCTGCTTTGGAAATGATTCCCCCATCTCACGGCAGATGCGCAGAGTGCTGTCTTGAGAAGGGAACTGTTGGCTGAATTTGGGCCACTCTGGGGCCCCATCGTCATTTCACTGCACTGACATGGTGTAGGTGGGTAGAGCAGCCTCATGAACTCAGCTCAGCGGAATAACTCTGACCTAAGCCCACTGGGTGCTCTCTACTGTAGGTCAGTGATGGCAACTCCTTTGGAGCTTTCAGCGATACAAACAGCCTGCTGTGGCACACATACCGTAGGTTCACCAGTACTTCTGCAGGTGATGTGTATTGCTATACAGGAGAACACGTGATGCCACACTCAAGAAGCACGAGATCATAGTGTTTGCCCTTTGAGACAAATGCTGTGGCCAGGCACGCGCTGACTCCGAGGAGGACTAAAAGCAGGCACCCATGTGCTTCCTGCTACCTCCACCACTCAGGTACCTTTCACTATACAGGCAGGGAAGGAATCCCATGGTTCTCAATGGCCCTGCCAATCAGGGCATTCTTAGGGGGCCTTCAACAAATGGCTCTACCTGTTATACTTCTTTGGGGGTACAGGGCCTTAGCTGGTGTGGAGAGGCGCAGCTTTGCTCAGGTGGGGACATGGTTCACACTCCTGGGTAGGCTGAGAGGAATGTCAAGATTCTACTGTCATCTCCTCTCTCTATGCAGTAGTGTCTGGACTTCCACTACCAGCTAGTGCTTCAGCCTGCTCACCACTAGTGGCACTGCCAATGCCAGCCAGAATCAGTAATGCCTGAGGGAAGGGCCCTTCACTTTATCCATAAAGTGAATATTCCATACCCACTGCTGACATGTCTCCACAGGCAGTAGACATCCTACTCCACTATGCACAGTGCCCAAGGTCGTTAATCATAACCTATAATGAGCCTACAGTGCCCAGGTGAAATCAAAGCTAGCACTGCATGACAAACAATTCCAGGAGAAGGTCCCTAAGAAGACCACCCCATGAAAGTGATAAAAATATTTGATCCATCAGATATACAGATCTCAATGTAAGAACACAAGAAAGATGAAAAACGGTAATATGATGCATTCAAAAGAACATAACTATCTAGTGACAGATTCCAAAGAAATACAAATGGATGAAACATCTAAGAAAGAATTTAATAGAATGATTATTTAAAAACTTAGTGGAATCCAAGAGAATACAGATAAAGTAAAATTTGGAAGACGGATATGAATGTAAAATTCAGCAGAGACAAATTTTGGGAAGAACCAGACAGGAAGTTTGGAAATGAACTGTTCTAAAAAATATAGTTGAAAGCCTAGCTTAAGCCAAATAAAGAATATCTGAATTTGAAACCAGGTCTTCTGAAATCAAACTAAAATGTGAACAAAAACCCACATTTTATTAGGCAGTGTTTTGTTTTTGTTTTCTTTTTTTTCCTGTGGTGCTAGGGATTGAACCCAGGGCCTTGTGCATGCAAGGCAAGAACTCTACCACTGAGCCATATCCCTAGCCCCAAAAAACCCACATTTTAAAAACACCTTTCTATATATATAGGAGGTTTATAATGCCAGCAACATGACCAGAAAAGTGTTTACCAGGACATGGTCTAACCAAACTGCCAAAAGTACAAGAGAAACAAGTCCCATTAAAGGGAACCTCCATTAGACTAATCGAGGATTTCTCAGCAGAAGCCCTACAGGGAAGGAGGAAATGGAATGACACATTTCAAGTCCTGAAAGGAAGTAACTGCCAATCAAGGTTACTATATAAGACTTTCTAAGACAAAAAAGGAATTCATAATCATCTGACTAGCCTTTCCAAACATGATTAAAACAGTCCTACATCTGTGAGGGAAAGATAACTATTCTTATGAAAGCATATACAAGTATAAATCACACTGGAAGAGTATATATACAAATGATAAATAGAAAAGAATCTAACGTCATCAATATAGTAGATCATGAAATCATAAAGATGTATAATGAACAGAAAATACACAAAACAACTAGAAGAAAATCAAAGTGACAGGAATTAGGTCCTTATATATTAATATCCCTGAATATAAATGGACTAAATTATCTAATTACAATTTAAGAGCTGCCTAAATGGATTAAAAGACATAAAACAAGGCACTACCATCATGTTATTTACAAAAGTCACACAGACTGAAGAGACAGAAAATGATACTTGAGAATCTGGAATTGTAAAGTAGGTAAGAATGGCTATACTTATATCATACAAAATAGACTTTAAGACAAAAACTCAACAAAATCACTATATAATGAACGTGCTGATACAACAAGAAAGTGATTATAAAATCTTTATGTGCCTAATGATGGAACACTCAATTTGATAAAACAAAGACATTATTAGGGAAAGACAGGTTCCAGTACAACAACAATGGCAACTCTCAACATCCTGTTATAACTAATCAACAGATAATTCAAAACAAGAAACTAAGAAACATCAGCATTTATATAGATCAAACAGACTTTATAGACACGTATGGGAAATCCCCTCTTAAATGCCACAGGATACACATTCTTTGGATCAGTGTATGTAACTTTCTCTACCATACAGTACATTAGGCCATAAAATTATTCTTAACAAATTTAAAAGTTTGAAAGAGTAACCTATATCATCACAATGGAATAAAGCTAGAAGACAAGGGAAATTTTAGAAAGTATACAGAATGCATGGAGATTGATCAAACTTGAAAAAAGAGTGGGTCACTGAGGAAGTCAGAGAAAGAAAATTTTAAAATTTCTCACAGGGAAATGAAAACATATCAAAACTTGTGGGATGAAGCCAAAACAGTGTATTATTATGAGAGAAGTTTACAATAATAAATAGCAGTATCAAAAATAGAAAGATTTCAGATAAAGAACCTTTTATGCATCTCAAGAACTTGGAAAAGCAGGAACAACCAAACCTAAAATTAGTAGAAGGAAAATAACACAAATGAGAGCAGAAAAAATAGAAAAGATCAATACCACAGAGTTGGTTTTTCAAGAAGATACAGAAAGCCGGCAACCCTTTATCTAGACTGTTAAGTCACTTTCCTGTCACTATGACACAATACCTGAGCCTACAATTTAAAAAGAGGCTTATTATGGCAGACTCCAAGGCAGAAACAGATTCGAGAGGGGAATTGGTGAAGGAAAAGGAAAAAGATCCTCAACCCACAGTGTCCAGGAAGCAGGGTGAAGGGAGAGGCTGGGGACAAGAATACATCCTTCCAGGTCATGCCCCAGGTCCCACCTCCTAACAACACATTCAGTATAGTGCCCCCACAACCCAGTCATCTGCTGAAAGCCCTAGTTATGAATACATGAGACTTCGGTGGGACACGCTAGAACTAAACCATAAAGAAGATACTAGAATCAATACAAAGTGTCATTTGGGATTATGCAAACTATATGCTAATAAATAGGAGAAATGGACAAATTTATGGACTTTCCAGAATTTAACTGGGGAGATACTAAAAAACTTGAACAGACTAACAAAAATGATACTGAATCAGTGATACAAAGCCTCCCAATAAAGAAAGGCTCAGGACTGAATTTTACTGAACTTTTAAAGAAGAAATAACATTAATTGCTCTTAAGTGATTCCATAGAATTGAAAGGGATGGAAGCTTTCCACCTTCATTCTACCAGCGCAGAAATGCCCCAATACTTAAATCAGACAATACAACAACAAAAAAATCCTATAGACCAAAATCCTTGAACATAAATCGAGAAATTCTCCATGCGATACTAGCAAATCAGCAAAGATCGTTCACAATGATCAAATGGGTTTCACCTCAATAAGCAAAGATGGTCCAACACAGGCAAATCAATAAAGGTAATACATTACATCAACAGAATGAGGGATGTAAGTCCTAATCAACTCAAAAGACACAGGAAAATCATTTGATAAAATTCATCATCATAAACTTTGTTTATTATTTATAGAAGGACAACACTAACATAATACAGGCATTATATGACAAGCCCACAGCCAACATCATACTGAATGGGAAAAAGCTGCAAATATTCCAAGGTGAGGAACAAGACAAGAGTGCTTGCTGTCAACACTTGTATTCAGTATAGCACTAGAAGTTTTAGGCAGCAGTTAAGTAAAAGAACTAAACAAAAGGCATATAAATAAGAAGAAACTAAAAATTACCCTTGTTTGCAGATTATATGATTCTATATATACGGACACCCATAGACTCCAACAAAAGACTATGAGAACTAAAAGAAATTCATCAGAGTAGCAGGATACAAAATCAATATACAACAATCAGTAGTTTTTCTATAGATCAAAGAATTTGCTAAGAAATCATAAAAGCATTTCCATTCACAGTGGCTACCAAATTTTTTCTTTAGAATAATAAACCGAACCAAGGAAATGAAGGACCTCTACAATGAAAATTACAAATATAGTGAAAGAGGTACAAAGAAAAAATGAAAAATATTCCCATTTCAGGATTGGAAGAATACTGTAAAAATATCCATACTACCCCATGATATCTATAGATTCAATACAAAATCCATCAGAATGCTAATTACATTCTTCACAGAACTAGAAAAAGCATTCTAAAATGTATAGGGAAATATAAAAGACCCACAATAACTAATGCATTCTTTAGCAAAAAGAGCAAAGCTGAAACATCTCAATACCAACTCATACTGGATCCACAGTAACCAAAACAGCATGGTACTGGCCTAACAACAGCCATACAGACCTATGGACCAGAACACAGGTCCCAGAAATAAACTCACATGTCTACAACCAACTAATCCTCAACAAAGGAGTCAAGAGCCATGTTCTAGAAAGTTCCTTTTCAGTAAATGATGCTCAGAAAACTGAATATCCACAGGCAGACATCTGAAATTTGTTTCTTACTTTGTACAGAAATCATCTCAGGATGGATCAAAATCTTAATGTAAACCCTAAAACTGTGAAATTACTAGAAAAAAACATAGGGTGAACACTTTGAGACTTTGATACAGGCAGTGATTTTCTGAGTATGACACCAGGCACAAGTAGTAACAAACGGGATTACATCAAACTAAAAAGCTTCTGTACATCAAAGGAAACAATAAATATAGGGATAAGACAACCTACAAAATGAGAGAAATTCACAAAGTATTCATCTGAAAGATGATTAATATCTAGATTATATAATAAATTAATCTCAATCACAGAAAAACAATCTATTTTAAAAATGGGCAAATGTTGTGAATTCAAAAGAAATACAAATGGCCAAAAATACATGAAAAATGTTCATTATCATTTGCCATCAGGGAAATGCAAATAAAAACAAAAATAAGAAACCATCTCACTCCAGTCAGAATGCTATTATCAACACATAAAAAAGGAACTCTCATTATTGGTGGGAATGTAGATTAGTATACACATTATGGGAGTTCCTCAAAAGTTAAAAATACATTCATCGTATGATCCAGCTGTCCTACTTCTATGTGTATATCCAAAAAAATGAAGTCAACATGCCAAAGACATGCACACCCATGTTCACCTAGACTATTCACAATAGCTAAGATACAGGATCAGTCTAGATACCTGTCAATGGGATGAATGGATAATGAAAACATGGATACATACAGAATATTATTCGGTCATAAAAAACAATACCCGATATTAGCACAAACCTTTCTTTTCAATGAACTAACAGAAAATAGTGCTAATATCATTTAGAGAATTTTGATGCCCATATCTTGTACTCTGAGTAAATGCATTGCATATTGTTATCTTCAAAGTAGTAATTATTGTTATTTTCCTATTTATTTTGAAAATTTACTTTTTTTCCATTAAAAAAAAAAAACAGTTCCTGTAATGTGTAGCAAAAATGGATGAAACTGCAGGACATCATATGAAGGTAAATAAATAAACCAGAAAGATAAATATTGCACATTCTCTCTTATGTGGAACCTAAAAATAATTGGGTAGAATAGTGATTACTAGAGATTAGGATGGTTGTGTAAGTGGATGTGGGAGAAGACCGTTAGAGTTGATTGATGGATGTTATATATGTGTATGGAAGTATCACATGAACCCCACTAATATGCACAATATACATTAATAAAAATAGTGCAGGATGAAAAAGTACAAGGAAATCCCACTAGACTAATGAGGAAATCCCATCAGACCAATAGCAGACTTATCAGTGAAAACCTCGCATGCTAGGTGATAATGAGATGACTTCTTCAGAGCCCTGAAAGAAAACAAGTGCCAACTCAAAATACTATATACATTCAAGCTATTCTTAGGAAATGAAAGATAACAACCTTCCAAAACAAGTAAAAACAAAGAGTTCATCATCACCACTGAAGTAACCAAGTAACTGTGTAAGAAATTTGCAAGGGAGTTCTCATCTACATGTGAAAGGTTGAAGCCAATATCATAAAACCATGTAAAAGTTTAAAATTCAACAATAGAGGAGGTACTTGAAAGAAAAAGAAATTAAATGCTTCAATTAATTACCAAGCCACAGAAACAAATGAGAGGAAAAAGGACAAAGGATACACAAAACAACCATAAGAAACTTAACAGAATGACAGGAATATGTCTTTAATTATCAAAGATAACCTTGGATGAAAATGGATTAAACACCCCAAATTGAAGATAGATTCAGATGGGGTTAATGAGTGAAAATAAACAATCAAAGCAAACCAAAACCTGAGGCCTAGTGATGAAATTCATTTCACAAGGAAAAATACAGACCGAAAATGAAAGGATGGAAAAGGATACACCATACAAATGCAAAATAAAAATGAGCGGGAGTACTGATACCAGATAATGAACTAAAAAAAAACTAAAAAGATAAAATGGTCACCATATAATGAAAGGGACCAATTTAACAACAAGAAAAATATTTGTAAGTACATCCAATACCGGAGAACCCAATTACATAAAACAAAAATTACTCAATCTAAAACAATATAGTCTAATATATTGCTAGTTGGGGGCTTCAAATCCCACTTCCATTAATGAATCATCATCCAGACCAAAATCAATCCAACAAAGAATCATTGCAGTTAAACTATATTATAAGCTAAATGGAACTAACATCTAGAGAACTTCTAGACAGTCCATCCAACGGCTGCAGAGTACACATTCTTCTCAGCACATGGAATACTTGAGGAGAGACTATATATAGGCCACAAAAGCAGTATAACGTGTTTTTTAAAAATCTGAATTGTAGCATTTATCTTCTCTGGCTACAATCCAATAAAACTAGAAATCAGCAAAAGCAACTTTGGGAATTGTAGGAACAATGGAAATTAAACAGCTGTTTTGTTGAAGGAGCAATAGGTCCATGAAGAAATCAAATTTTAAAAATTCTTGAAACAAGTATCAATAGATATACAGTATACCAAAACTTATAGGATATATCAAAAGCAGTACTCAGATGGAAGTTTAAAACGAGTGCCTCAAAAAATTTTAAATAGCCTATAGAAGCAACTCAAGAGATTAGAAGAGCAGAGACAAACCAAACCTAAATTAGCAGAAGAAAAGCAGTAACAGACCACAGTAGAAATAAAACAAGAGACTAAAACCAATGAGACAAAAATTGTGTTTCTGAAAAGATAAAACTGACAAACCTTCACATAGACTATTGAGACCAAGACAAAGAATGAATCAGAGATAAAAAATGGACACATTATAGATGATATATCAAAAATACAAAGGCACCTTAGAACTGTAATGAACAATATATGTCAACAAATTGGAAAAACTAGAAGAAATAAATACAGCCAAGATTATATAGAGAACCTGAACAAAACAATGACAGGTAATGAGATTACATCAGTAATATGAAATCTCCAACAAAACCCCACAATAACCTTCACTGAATTTTACTAAACTTTTTAAGAACTACTACTGGCAGTTCTTAAACTATTGCAAAGCATAAAATGACTTAGTGTCTTTCCAAACTCATTTGAGGCCAGCATTACATTTATTACCAAAACCAAACACTATGGAAGGAGGGGGGGAAGAAGAGAGAACTATAGATTAATATTTCTGATGAACATGACAGCAGAAATTCTCATCTTACAATAAGGACTAAATGTGACAAACCCACAACCATATATTGAATGGGAGGAGGCAAAATCATTTTTTCTGAGAAGTCCAATTTCAGCACTGCTATTAAATAATACTGGAAGTCTTAGAGCAATAAGACAAGGGAAAGAAATAAAGGTTTATTTAATACAGTTCTGGAAACATTAGCCAGGGCCATGAGACAAGAGAAAGAAATTATCATTATTTGTGGATGACAGGGTCCTCTACATAGAAGACCCTGAAAACCACCAAAGACTCTTAGATTTATTAACCAAATTTAGTAGCATATCAGGATATAAAGTCAGTGCTCAAGGACCAGTAGCATTCCTGCACAAAAATAAACTCGCTGAGAGAAGTTAGGGGACACAGTGCCTTTCACAATAGCATCAAAAAAAATGAAATGGGAATCAATGTAACAAAGGAAGTAAAAGACCTTTACATTGAAAATTACAGTACTCTGAAAAAGGACATCAAAGAAAATATCAGAAAATGGAAAGATATCCCTTGTTCTTGGAAGGCAGAACCAACATAGTCATCATGGTCATACTTCTAAAACTATTATACAAATTTAATGCAATCTCGATCAAAATACAAAGAGCATACTTTGTAAAACTAGGGAAAACAATTCAAAATTCATTTGGAACCAGAAGGAACCTAGACTAGCAAAAATAATTCTGGGCAACAAAGGCAAGGCAGGGGGCATCACAGTCAGTGACTTGAAATTGTACTACAAAGTCACCATGACAAAAAAAAAAAAAAAAAAACAGCATGGTACTGGTAAAAAAACAGACTGAAGGATCAGTGGAACAGAATGCAAGATGCAGAAACAACTCCAAAAACACTCAGTCATCTTATCTTTGACAAAGGGGCCAAAAAGCTTCACGGGAAGATAACTTCTTTAATAAATGGTGCTGGGAAAACTGGCTTTCCACATGCCAAAGATTAAACCTAGACCCTGTCTCTTACTATGCACTAAAGTAAAATCAAAATGGATAAAGAACTAAATATTAGAGGAGAAATCTGCTGAAAGTTAGAATACGTAAAAATCTTGTTGACATAGGTGTAGGCAAAGACTTTATAAACAAACGACAATCACACAGGATATATTGCAAAGAATCAACAATTAAAAAGCTTTGTCACAGCAAAACAAAACACACCAACAGAGTGAAGAGAGAACTCACAGAATGGGAAAAAACCTTTACCACCTATTCCTCAGACAAAGGACTTATACCTAGAATATATAAAGAATTTTTAAAAAATCAGATCACCAAATTAAAAACCTCAATCCAAAAATGGACATCTGAAATGAACAGATGCTTCTTGCAGGAAGTACAAATATCAAATAAACATATGAAAAAAATTTCAACATCACTGGTCACTGAGAAATGCAAATTACAGCAACACTGAGATTCCATCTTACTCCAGAAAGAATGGCTATGATAAAAAAAATCAATAAGAAATGCTGGTAAGGGTGTGGGGAAAAAAGAACCCTTCTCCTCGGTTTGTGAGAGTATAAACTGGTATGACCAATACAGAGATCAGTATGGAGATTCTTCACAAAACTAAAATAGAGGTTCCATTTGACCCAGAGATTTCTTCTTGGTGTCTTCCAAAGAGTTAAAAAGCATCATACCACAGCAATATATGCACACCCATGTTTACAGCCACACAATTCGTAATAGCTAAAAAACAGTGCAAATGCCCATCAATGGGTGAATGGAAAATATGTGGTTTTTATATACAATGGAGTACTACTCTGCCATAAAGAAGGATAAACTTGAGAGATGTCTAGGTAAATGGATGCACTTTGAGATCAACACGTTTAAATAATGCATTGTTGTGAGAAACCCAAAGGTTAAATAAGGACCAAAATTCATGACAAACATTGAGAAGTAGGAAGAAATCAACACATCAAGCATGAAAATTAACTTGTTTATTCAATGAAATTATTAAGACAAAAATCAAGAAAGCAATGCCATTCACAATAGCTGCAAAGAAATACAGTACCTAGAAATAAATTTAACCAAGGAAGGGAATGATGTTTATTATGAAAATTACAATGATGAATAAATTGAAGAGAGACTAAAAATAAAAAAGAAAGACATCCTATGTTCATGGATTGGAAGCATTAATATTGTTAAAATGCCCACAATTCCTAAAGAAATCTAGAGATTCAATGAAAATCCTACTAAAATACCAATGACATTCTTCACAAAACCAGAAAAAAAATCCTAAAATTCATATGTAAGTGCAATGAATTCCAAATAGCCAAAGCAGTCCTAAGCATATATAATAAATTTGGAGGCATCAGAGTACCTGACTTCAAAACATACTACAAAGAGATGTAACTAAAACATCATTAAAAATTGATATAAACAAACACACAAAGATCAAACCTAGACCCCTGTAACCAAATACAGAACCCACATCTTTACAGCCTATTGATTTTTGACAAAGGCAACAAGAACATACACTGGCATAAGGACAGCCTCTTCAGTAAACAATGCTGGCAAAACTGAACATCCATATGCAGAAGGAAGAAGGAAACTAGGTCCCTGTTTCTTACTATACACAAAAAGCAGCTCAAAATGGGATCAAAGGCAAACATAAGACCTAGAACTATAAAACCACTAGAAAAAATAATAGGGAAATACTTCTGGACATTGGTCTGAGCAAGGATTTTTTAAATGTAGTTTTAAAAACACAGAAAATAAAGTCAAAAATTGATAGGGTTATATCAAACTTAAAAGCTTCTCCACAGTAATGGAAATAAAGTGATGAGACAACCTACAGAATGGTAGAAAATATTTGCCAACTATTCATCCAACAAAAGATTAATTTCCAGAACACACAGGGAACTTGAACAACAAGAAAACAAAAGAAAAACAAGTCAAATAACCCAATTTAAAGATAGACAAATGACCTGAACAGACATTTTTCATACATGACGTATGAGTGGCCAAGAAGTGTGGAAGAAGACAGCAGCAACAACGTCATCACCACTAACAACCAGCGCAACACAAGTCGAAACCATGATGCGTATCAGCTTACTCCAATTAGAATGGCTATTACCAAAAAAACCCAAAAAATAAAAATAAACACTGGTGAGGATGCAGAGAATGGGAACTCCCACACGGTGCTGATGGGAATGTAAATTGGTTCAGTCAGCATGGAAAATAGTATGGCAGTTCCACCAAAAAACCTCAGAGATCCAGCTCCCAGACCATCCAGGTACCCACTACTTGGAATACAGCCAGAGGCATGGACGTCAGTATGGCAAAGAGATGTCTGCACGCATGTTGGTTGCAGCACTGTTTGCAGTGGCCGAGGTGTGGCATCAACCTAGGTGTCCACCGACAGATGAATGAATAAGGAAAATGTGGCAGCGATCCACGGTGGAATAGTCAGCCATTAGAAGAATGAATTTCTGTCATGTGCAGCAGTACAGATGGAAGACATGTTAAATGAAGGCAGTCGTGCACAGAAAGATATGTGACTTTATATGTGGCAGTTAAAACACTGATGTCAAAGAAGTAGAGAATAGAACAATGGTTACCAGAGCCTGGGAAGAGTGTAGGGACGGATGGATAGACAGACTGAGAAAGGACAGTGAATGGGTATGTGGAGAAGCTGGATAGGAGGGGCAACTACTGATGTTCTGTAACACAGAACAGGGTAAGTATGGTTGAGAACAATTAAGATTTCAAAGTAGCTTGCGGAAAGAACTGTGAATGTTCTCAACACAATGGCGTGATGTGTATCTAGGGTGATAAATTTGCCATTTACCTGTTCTGATCATTACACACTTTATACATGTCCTGAAATGTCACCCTGGGCCTCAACTAGGTACAGCTACTATGGACCAATAAAAAATAATGAAAATTTTTAAACTAAAGGCAGACAAGGCATCTCTGTCTAGGCAGTAGCAATCACCAGCAGAATGCGTCTACGTAGTGACCTGACTTTCACAGCTCTGAAACTGGGCCTTGTTCATGTCCAGTGACAAGAGCACCCTGTCTCCATGCCTTAGGGCCTTTAGTCTTAATCCACGACTCAGCCCCCTCATCAGCCCACCCGGGCTGCTGAGCACCCACTCTGTGGCAGGGCTAGGGAAACCACAGCGAGCATAGCAGAGCCCCATCTCGGGGCAGCTCTGTTCTGTCCCTCCAAATGCGATCAGCACACACAGTCAGCTGCCCCCAGCGTGAGAACGGAGGAGGTGACGTTTCAGGAAGCTGATGCACAGGGAGGTGCTTGGAATAGGTGGCCTTTGCATAGGACTCAAAGGAAAGAGTCTACGACGTGTAGCCATGGGGGAAAAGCCAGAGAGTCTGCTGGTGGGACCACTGACACCCAAAACCACCACAACGGCCTGGAGAATTCCGATTTGCACACAGGAGACAACAGCAGGGCTCCCGATGTGCTAGGAGAGGAGGAGGAAGAGGGAAGCGGGTTCTCAGAGCTGAGGTGGCACGTTGGAGAGCACAACTGCGAACCTACTGATGGGGACGGGCTCATTGGCTGCCTCTGTCCTTATCTGTGTACCTGTATTGATGCATCCTCAGCCTGGGAGATGCTGAGAAAAAGGCCCAGTGTGGGCTGTGCCCCTTGCAGGTTGGCCGGGGACAGGTGTCCCAGACACCTCTTACCTACCATGCATATTCACCCGGGCTGGCGCTTCCCACCCACCTCTGTTCTTGTTCCTCAGACAGCGAAGGCCGTTCATTCCCAGTCATGAACTGATGGCCAGGGCCTCTGTTGCTGCCTCGGTCAGCTGCAGAGGGACAGCAGCTTCCTAGGCCAGGTGGCCAGTGTCGGAGCCTCACATGGGGTTGGCCTGGGGATGGGGGAGTCACTGAAACTCTCGGGAAGGGGATCATCTTAACTGTTGGGGCAGGCAGGGCCAACCACAGGGCTGGCTGTTGAGAGACCTTGGTCTGCCTGGACAGAAGGCCAGAGGCCTCTGCAGATCTCACACCTGAGACAGACTGCACTTGGGGACATCAGGACGCATCTAAGAGAACAGAAGCCGGAAGATGCCGGTCACTGAGGGAGGAGAACACGGGCCAGGCTTCAGGTCCTGCCACCAAGCACTCGTGGACCCTCAGCCCCCCACAGCCCTACCCGGTCCTCAGCCAGTGGGGCAGTGCTGCAGGACACAGCATCTTCCTTACTGGAAAAGCGAGGCACACCACAGGTGCTGCAGGGGGCGGACCTCGAGGAGCTGGGGCCAAGGCCATGAGGCTGTCCCATGTGGAACAGCATGGTCAGCTCTGCAAGGACACTGGTTTATAAGCCACACTGCTGGGTAACAGAACAGCGGCCTCTGCATGCCTGCGTGGTACACACAGTGTGCCCCGAGGAGCCCAGAGGGTCCAGGAACAGGATGCTGATGGGTACAGGCACAGGTCCTTGCAGATGATGTCCCAGTCCCCTTCTCAGTGCAGGGCTGGCCACTGCTCCGGACACAGAGCCAGTGGAGGCGGGGCGGGCTGACACTGCATGCCGGAGGTGACGTGGGTCACGTGTGAACCACGCTGTGTGTCCCTGGCTGGGCCACGGAGGGTGGCTGCTGGGCTGTGAACTGCTCAGGATGTGCCACAGTTTTGGGGTGGTGGGGAGCCTGACCCTCTGGAAGGCCACCATTCAGGGAAACTCCCTGGACAGTGCTCCGGGAGATGCTCCTACGCACTCTCTGGATGCCCACTGGCCATGGAGTGATTTTTTAAAATGTCATTCTTTACCAGTGATGCAAGCCAGGGCTGCTTTCACAAGGTTCCCAGGGACTCTGCCCGCTACCCACCCCCGCCCTGCAGTCACCTCTTCACGGGAAGGCCTCCCTCTCCTCCCACCTCATAGATGACACCTTTAGCTGGGGAGCTAAAGGACACCACTTCCTATTTGTCCCATTGTTCACAGCTCTATAGTTAAGCTTTTATTTATGGTGCAGCTCCTCAAGTCTGAAGCTCTTTGAAGGCAGAAACTGCTTTTTTTTTTTGGTTGTCTTAGAGATCTAATCCAGAGCCATTCCACCACTGAGCTACACCCCATGCCTCTTGAAATTTTTTATTTATCGAGTCAAGGGTTCACCAAGTTGCCCTGGTGAGGCTCCTGCCTCAGCCTCCCTGAGTGCTGCGATTATAGGCGTGCTCCCCTCCCCCATCAAGAACAGGCCCATTTCCAAGAGGGCCCCCGTGGCACTGCTAAGCAGCCTGGGTAGGTCACTGAAGGGATTCACAGTTGCCTGGGCTCCTGGGTCCTGGCTTCTCTGACTCATCCCAACCCCTGGCTTATCCCTAAGCCATTTCTATTTTAGTGACACTAAATAATGCAAAGCTCGGTGCATGCCATTTAACCTCTTCCCATCTTCTGCTGGGATCCCGATTTCCTTCGGGGTGTTTACACTGGGTTCAGTGTGAGTTCACCCCTGGGACCCACGCTGAAAGCAGTGTGCTCAGAGGCACACAGAGCAGGGAGGGTGTTAAAAGCTGACAGTGCCAGCATCTTCAACTGCAGACCGAAGAGTGGCCTGGCCTGGCCTGCAGCCTCTGTTTATCCCCGTCAGCTTTTCCTGGTAGATATCAGGCTAGATGGGGAGGCGAGAACCCTAATTATAATCAGCATCAAGAGTCCCATATTACTAGGAATCAGACAAGGACTTGCACAGCGACTCTTCATTCAGGGCAAAACACATCTGTTGGGATCACAGAAGTTCAGCAAAGGCCCAGCTCTAATCTCCCAGGCCGATGGGCCACAGCTGTCAGAGTGGCAGAGGAGACCGGCGAGGCCCCGGGGCAGGCGATGGTACTTGGTTCCGTCCCACTGCGGGGCCTCTGGGCTCCCTCTGTGCCCTTTCCCTGCTCTCTGCACTGAGTCATCGCCTGGCATCGCGGGCACCAGCTCGCCGCGCTGTTGTCTCCACCAGCCCCGCGTCTCAGATGCCTCCTGGCATGGGTCCCCCTCCTGCCACTTGTCTGGGCCACACAACTGCTTCACGGAGATGGTGCCAGGACAGCGGTCTCGGGACTGGGTTCCTTCCAGAGCCCGCTCACCTCTGCACCTAACTGTTCATCCAGATCGTCCAGCGACATAAGATGGGGCCCTGCCTGAAACAAGTGCCACGGGCCAGGCTTGAAGCCTTGTCCTCAAAGATCAGAGTTTAACCACCTAGGAGTCGGGGTGCAGCTTGGTGGTACAGTGCATGATCTGGAGTGTAAGGTCCTGCGTTCAACGCTCAGCACCACACACAGAAAAAATAAAATAGAACAAAAATGTAGCCAGGTGTATTGATGAGGCTGGGGCAAAAGATCCACAGATTCAACTGTAAATACTTCAATACTTTCACTGGATACAAACAGCCAGGGACTGTTTAGTCTAGGTGTTCCAGAAATAGACTTGTGAATGCTGGAAAATGACCTGCAGTGATTATATAAGTGCCTTGGCCTTCATTCAGAATGAAGCGGGCTTATTCTTGGCTATGACACGAAAAGCATGGGCAACAACAACAGAAAATAAACTGGACTACATTGGGATTAGAAACTGGGCATCAAAGGACGCTCAAGAGAATTAAAAGGCAGTCACTGGAGGGGGAGAGAATATTTCCAAATTGTTTCTCTAATAAGGATTTAATAGCATGCCTATATGTGCTACAACTCAACAATAAAAACAATCCAGTTTACAAAAATGAATCAAGTTCTTCTCCAACCAAAGTATAAAAATGGCCACTAAGGAGCCAGGGATAGAGCTCAGTGGCATGGCACCTGCCTGGCAATTTCAAGGTTCTGAGTTCTATTCCTGGTACCAGAAGCAAACAAAGCCACTAAACAAATGCAAAGATGTTTAACATCACTAGTCATTACAAAAATGTAAATTAAAACCAAAAATCCAATTAGATAGCTCCTCACACCAATAGGATGACTATTAAAAAATGGGAAATAATTTCTGCAAGACGTGGAGAACCTGGAACCCGAGGACACCATTGGTGGGAGTGTGAAATACATCAGCTCTGTGGGATGCAGGAGGGTGGTTTCTCAAAAAACTAAACAACGAATCACCACACAGTGCAGCATTCCCCCGTTGGGCCTACTATACCCCGAATAACTGAACGCAGGGATCTGGATAGATATGTGTATGTCTCTGCTTACAGCAGCCTTATTCACTGTAGCTAGAAGCTGGAAACAACCCAAATGGCCACAGGAAGTGAATGGATAAACAAAATGTGGTATACACACGCAAAGGATTATTATTCAGCCTGAAAAAGGAGTGGAATTCCGGAACATATCACAACGTGGAAGAACCTCAAAAATATTAAGTAAAATATGCCTGACGGGAAAGGATGATTACTACATGATTTCACTTATAGGAGAGACAGAGGGTGGTCAAATTCATCAAGGCAGAAAGAGCAGTGTTTCCCAGTGGGGTGGCACGGGGAACGGGGAGCTGATGTTACTGGGTGCAGATTCTTTGCAGAGCTACGGACTGTGGTGATGACGGTGCGGCAACGTGAATCTGCTTAATTCCCCCGAACGCTAGACTGTGGCGGTGGAAAACGACGTGTTATGAACATCCCAGCAAAATGCAAATCACTTTTAAAAAAACTAAGTTCAAGACCCCCACCCTCTTTCCAGCTGGGTGAGCAGGTGCGATGCGTGCAAGGACACAGGCGGGCTTGCTGCGGCCAGGTGTCCCACTCCTCTTTGGCTGACTACGCCTCAGCAAAATGTGACATGGTAACAAGTCCCTCCCCTGTCACAACCTTAGCAGCATGTGTTTTGTTTCCAGACCCAAAGTAAATATAATCTAAGGTTATGCTATCACTGACTCATACGTTCCCTTCTGAAAAATCCAGGATCCAAAGTGCCACTTGGCTGAGAGCTGCTGGCAGCTTCTCTTAAGGGTTCAGCTTAGAAAAGTCAAAGGGCATCTGGTGACCAAAGGTTTGTCAGTGAGAACACTCGGTGTCGCAGGGGCACTTGGGGACATTGCTGAGCTGCCTGGGGACTCTGAGGTATCGCATGCAAATGGAATCATTTGTTGATTTCCCATTTGAAAAGAATGCTCTCCTGTCCCAGGCCAGTGCGCAGTGGATGGGGACACCTAGCTTCACATGTCCCCATGGCAGGAAACAGGCTCTACGGGGCCGCTTGCTCCGCTGTATCATACATGAGCTCTGCTGGCAAATTCCAGGCTGGGCTGTCAGGCTAGGGTCCAGCACTGAGGCAAGGAGCGCCGTCCGGCCCGCCCTGATGGAGTGACCCAGGCAGGGGAGCTTGGGTTGGAGCAGGAGTGGGTGGGAGCTGGGATGCGAAGCGGATGCCGCCCCATGACTCAGGAGACACCCAGGCCTTTCTGCAAACTCTGCATCCATCCCACTCCCCTCCCGGCAGCCTCTGAGGGTTATGTATTTTAATTTGATCCTCGTCACCATTTTTATAATAAATTCAACACCCATCATTGATATATGGTCAATGATGAATATTAAAATCCTCCAAAAGTGTCACGTGGATGCTGTGCTAAGCAAAATGGGCTCATTTTCCTTCTAATTTTTTT
The DNA here is from genome assembly GCA_004363535.1 of Dasyprocta punctata. NCBI lineage: Eukaryota > Metazoa > Chordata > Mammalia > Rodentia > Dasyproctidae > Dasyprocta > Dasyprocta punctata. The sequence goes on from RJWM01000724.1 coordinate 130,939, forward strand.
TTTGGTACTTAAATTTATTTAATTTCCACCCTGTTTAAGTTTCCTTGTATTACAAGCCTCATTCCAGACCGCAGCTCCGCCTTCTTGTGAATAAGGTCTATTGTACATGTGAAAAACACAAAGAAAAATGACACAATGGAAAAGAAGAAAGCAGAGCTTAAAGATAAAGGGATAATTAGAACATTGCCGCACAAAGGAAATCTAATGAAAGGGTTGTGTCTGAAATGCATTGGCATGTTACTGTATATAGAAGTATGAACTTTCCCTAATTTTGTTTTCAATATTTCCTAGATCTTTCTTGCAAATGTACACTACACTAAGCAAACCAAAAAATCTAAACTGTCTTGTTTATATGTTACCAATCTCAGTATTAGGGTAAACCTAGATTAGTCTCTGAAAAGAAAAAAGAAATGAGAAAGAAAACCAACAGAACCTGAAGTAATAAGGGGCAGGACTCAGTGGCCAGGGGCAGGTTTAAGTAGGAAGGCTCAAGATCAAGGTGGGCTGTTATATTCCCTTCCTTCTATGATGATACTAACTCAGAGGCCAGTGACCTAGGGCCCACAGGCCAAATTTGACCTAATGTTTTTATAAGTTTTTTTATGTGTATTTTTAATACTTTTTTAAATATACTTTTTAAAAGGTTGAAAAATTTTTAAAAATGTTATTTTCTGATGTGTTAAAATTATACTAAATAGCTTAAGTGAAAAATAAGTGGCCGCTATATTACCATTACTGCTTTCATGCTACAGTCATTCAGTTGAATAGGTATAAGACCACACAGGCTATAAAATCTACAATATTTACTACTTGGTACGATTACTTAAAAAGTTGTCTGTTCCCTGGATGAGAAGGCATTTTGGAGATAGGACAACAGCTTTTGGGAGAACAAGGGTGTTTTTTTGTTTTGTTTTGTTTTTCTGTTTGTTGGAATACGTAAGTATGTACGGCATATGGGAAATATAAAATGTGGCAGAAAATGTTCTCCAAATTGAGAAAGATGGTGGTAGCCAGATATGGCTTTCCACGTATTACACAGACTCCTCTCGCCTTTAGGAAAAGCTGCAGGAAAAAGTTGTTGGGGAGTGAGCCAGACACCAGGAGACACTGTGCAGCTTAAAGGTTCCAGAATTTGTCATTCAACTCTAGCCTCCCTCCTGTCCCATTGCTGGGTGTTCCTTCAGGAGTCCCTTTCCGCTGAGCCCACATTTCCTGTAGGTTACACACATGCAGGCCACTCCCAACAGTCACAGCAGCTACGGCCCACGAAGTCACTGTGGAAGCCAGGCACAGTGGCACATGCTGGTAATTGTAACTCTGGGAGGCTGAGGCAGGGGGACTGCACATTTGAGCCCAGCTTGGGCAACTCAGTGACTTAGCATGGCTTTGTCTCAAAATAAAACAAAACAAGAAAGGACTGAGTATGCAGCTCAGTGTGAAAGCCCTGGATTCAATCCTCAGTCCCGCAAAAAAACAAAACAAAACAAAATTACTGAGTTAGTAATTCCCCAGGGACTACTCCCATGGGAAATGCAAGGTGAGAGTTCCACCACTGCTGGTGACAATGTCTTCATCAAATGACAAGTGATAACCTTGTTTCACGCCCGTCTGTTTAAGGACACTGTATCAGTACACATTGCCAGTGCATGGCCCATAGCACTGTCGCTCGTGGTTGAATGGGCCTTTTCAGATACGTGTATTCTCCATAAGTCGTGTCACATCCTTTTTTGTGGCCAGAGCTTGGGAATCTTCTCAACAACTAAAGCCTCAAATGCACAACATGGCAGGAAACAGATCTCAACACGGGCACTGACTTAGAGCGTGAGAGCTGGGACAAGAGGGGAGAGTCAGCTGGTCAACCCTGGACACAGATGAGCACGTCGGTGGCACACAGCTCCCACTGCTCTGCACAGGTCTGAGAGTCACTGCCAAAGGGCCCTGGCATGGATTTTAGGTTTACAAATACATTTTAGGAATGCAGTGAACTGGTGAATGCAGAATGAGAATGATGAGGAGGAGGGATGTAATCTAATGATACACCCTCTCCAGCCCCATGAATCTGGTAAACGTCACTGGCCAAGTGGCATCTCCTTGGCCTTTTATGCATCAGCCATTTAAAGGTGTTCCCTGCAGGCTAAGATGGCACCGAAGACTGTGTCCCTCTTGACCTGTGCTTTCCGTCTTCGTTAGCTCTGCTGCCCTTGCCCCTTGGCACATCTGCTGCTGATCCTTACCTTACAGGTGGCTCCCCACACTCCCCATCTCCTCTGATTAATGCCATTTTAGACAGCTGACACCATACCCAGGACAGGCTGCACATCTTACGGGGCCTACAGCCCCTGTTCCAAGTCTACTATGAATTTCAAGATGGCGGCAGTCAAAATCAGGGCAAGAGTCAGACTCTTCCATGTGCGACTGCCCGGGTCACATGCTGTGACACTGGCCCTGATGATGCCCGCTTTGTGGAGAGGTGCAGAATGACGCTGACCCTGCCAGGGGCAACAGAACTAACGAGGTGGAGGGCTGCTCCTGCCACCCGCAAGTGATGTCTCTCTCCGGTGCTGCTCTCCCTCCTGCACTGCTACCTTCTGCTCCTGCCTCAGGTATGAACCTGGGAAAATGCACTTGATCACTCTGTTTCAGTTCCTTTCTCCATTAAAAAAGGGGCCAAAAAAAAAAAAAAGATGTGAGTAAATATTACCATTACTCTTTTTTACAGAGAACGGAATTAAGACAGGCTGATCAAGTTTAAGTAGTAATATTTACTCACCCTCACATTATAGAGGCATTACAAGGATTAATAACACGATTTAGGAAGAAAGGTACTAAGTAAAGCCTATGAGTTACACCCTTACTATTATGCTGTGAGAAGAGGGATTTAGGCGACATAAGAAAGGGGGATTTATTAACACAGGTGCTAAACAATGAGACCGTTTTCCAAAATCTCCTCTAGATACATTTCAGATTAGGGAGAGATTCCTTTGAGTCAGGTTTGATTTAGACGAGATCCTCTCGAAGCATGGCCCTCAGTGCTTCTTTCTACCTGCACTTTTTGTTTGTCCAGAAAGCTCAGCCCACGGCAGGGCACATCTCACGTGTCAGGTGGGTGTGACAGGCGAGGCTGGACCCTCTTTTCTCACCCGCTTTCCTGCAGGAAGTTACACTCTGATCAGCTTTCAGGACCAACCCTGAGCAACGGCACATGTCCTGCGGGGATGCCGCTGTGTGAGGCGAATGTATAAAGATGCAAAAGGAGTGGCTGACTTCCGAAAAAAGATACCTCCTCTCTCTCTGAATGAACTGGAATAAAACAACTTTCTATTTTGTTGGTTAAGGATTACAGGAAGCCAACTATTGTCTGTCATCATAGTAAATTCATATGAGATTTTTAACACCCAAACAAAAACATAGAATGTGAGAAAATACTTGAAAATCATATAAGCTAATATCTAGGCTATATAAAGAATTTCTACAAATCAGGAATCAAAATAAAACAAAACAAAAAAACTAATTAAAATTGGGCCACAGACTTCAATAGACATTTCTTCGAAGAAGATACACAAATGGCCAGTAAATGCATGAAAGACACTGATCATTAGAGAAATGCAAGTCAAAATTACGAGACTGCACTTCACGCCATTTGGATGACTACAGTGAAAGAAAGGAGGGAGGAAGAAAGGAAAGAAAGAAAATAAAGAGAGAAAGAGAAGGAGGGAAGGAGAGAAAAAAGGAGGCAAAGGAAAGAAAAAAGAAAAGAGAACGAATGATAGACAAAATAACAACTTTGTGCGGGTATGAAGAAAGCAGGGTCTGTGTGCCTCGTGGGTGACAATGTGAAATGGCCCAGCTACTGTGAAAACCAGTCTGGTTAGTTCCTCAAAAAATTAAGCATACAACTTCCATATGTTCTACCAATTGCATGTATGAGCATATACTCTAAAGAACTGAAAATGAGGTCGCAAAGTCATTTTTCACCCGTGTTCACAGCAGCAGTGCTCACAACACAAGGGTCCCTGCCAGATGGGTGCAAAACAGCTTGGGGGATGTGCAGACAAAGGAATATTACTCAGCCTAAAAATATAAGAAAATCCTGACACATGTTGCAATATGGATGGACCTGGAGGATGCTATGCTAAGGGAAATAAGCCAAACATACCAAATACTCTAAGATTTCATTCACGAGAAGGGGCTAAAGGAGTCCAACTTGCAGAGATGGAAAGTACGACAGTAGTTGCCAGGGACTGGGGGAAGGTAAGGGGGTAAGTTTTGTGTAATGGACGTAGACATTTAGTTTTGTTAGAAGAAAAATTTTAAGACATTGGTTATACAAGGTAAATGTACTTAACACTACTGAATGGTACACTTCAAAACAAGATGGTAAATTTTGTTTTTGTATATTTTGCCACAACTTAAAATACAATATAGTTCCCTTATTGCAGAATTCTTCCTCCTCATTTCTCCAAAATGTGGTCTAATAGCATCTTAGGATGTTGCTTGGCTGTGGGCCAATAGCTGGTAAGCAACGTTCTTAATCTAAAAATTAGCCACTGAACATACTGAAATGTTTTAAACTAACCCTTTCCAAGAAAATAAGGAAATGACTCAGATTTTGCTTAAAGTAAGCCTCAGAAAATGGTGACCAAGCATGCAAGACTGATGGAGACAAAGCAGGAAGCACGCTCAGGACACTGTCCCTATTCCTATGGGACACCGTACTCTCCTTCTACTGGACACTGTACTCTCCTCCTACGGGACACCGTACTCTCCTCCTACGGGACACCATAGTCTCTGGCGGGCGCCATAGGTCCAGCGCCCTGCACCTAATGCACACCAACCCTGCGGTTTCCCTTATCTTTCCACACCACACCCAAAGCCATCTGTTCCCATTTATCCCTCATACTGAAATACTGAAGTATTCTGCCCTACTAGTTCCCATTCTTCTCACTGATTAAGTATACTCGTGGCATTTTAAAAAGTATATACACGTATCAAATGTTTTCCATGAAAATAATGATCCACTGGTACCATTCACCCAGAGTACAGACTGAACTACAGTACTGTATATCCTCAAAATTAGAAATGTGGAAATGCAAAACAAACCAACCAACCAACCCAACAGAAGTGCAAATGCCAGCCCTTATCTACAAGGGGAATTCAAAGGACATAGTATAAACTAGTAATTGTTCTGTGGATTTCACCAAGTACATAAAGAATAAGATCCGCCTATCACTTATGCACTGAATTGGACATCTTTACCTAGGAAGACTTCTTTTCCAAGAAGAGTGAATTTTGGTGGAATTAGTGTCCTCCCCTCGCCCCCTACTTAGCTGACTCTGAAGTAAACAACTCTTCTTGAATTTAGAATCTTTCTTAGTCATGGTCTTATCGAAAAAGGCGGCAGAACACTGCTAAAAATTGTATTAGATAGTTGCTTAGCTCAATGAGAAAGCATGTGGCTTTGAATCTTGATCAGAGCTCCACACTTAGGGGTATTGCCAACTTGGGCACTTTTTTTATAAATAGATTCAAACAATCTCATTTTGTTGTTCCTTGAGCAACAGGAAGGGAGGGTGAATCCTGCTTGGTGCGTGTTATGTGTGAGATTCCTTGGATGCTCATTCACTTCTCAAAGCCCCCTGTAAGATGCGTCTTCCTCCCATTTTACAGTAGAAGGAACTGAGGGTCAAACCCCACAAGGGCCCAGCAGCGCTGCAGCCCAAGGTCTTCCTACCCGTCACAGTCCCATCTCTGTGGTGGGCTCCCATTTGGCCTCAGAACTTTTCCTAAGGAGAAACTGACAGGAAAGACTAAGAAAATCCAATAGGAAAGTGAGCTGGCTGCCCAGATAAACGGAGAAATGGGCCAAACTCATAGCTGGCATTCTTTGGAACATGGTAAGGAATGCTTAAAATAGGTTTGTGTCTATCACTAAACTACCTATGGTGGAATCATGATGGAAATTACCAGGACTGCAGCCTGGATTCCAGAACACCCACTAATTAAATGAGCAACGAGAATCTCAAAATAATGTGTTAGCAGTCTGGGCTGCTTGCGGCAGTGTCACTTTTGTTGGTTATTGTGTCACTGGAACTTACGCCCTTTCCACCCAAAGAATGGAGTCTCCCCAGCATGCAGGAGCTACACTGACTGTATCCCCAGATTTCTGCTCCTCCTCCCAGCCACACACAGAGAGGAACCCTTGGCTCCCAGGACCTGGCTATGGCAGAACCACCCGGGCTCTGCAGCTTTCACTGTGGAGTCCCTGACAGCACCATGGAGTAGGGGGTCTTCAGAGCCTTCCCTTCTATCACACAGGGAACAGTGAGCATCAGAGTGGCACCACGCTGCCTGCCAGGCCCAGGCATGGTTGCAGCCAGGTTTGCTGATCATGTGCAGAATCAGAAGCCTCCGGACCCCAGCCACCTGGCTGAGGTTCAGGGAGACCTAACACTGTGTCTTGCAGGTGGACGGCCTTGATGTGTGACAGGGAGGCCCGTGAACATGATGCCTTCCAGGACAACAAGGAACAGTCCAGGGGGAGCCAAAGAAAGGGCAGCTGTTTCTAAACCTCGTGATGCTGCTTTTCTATCTCCAAATCACAGCCAGGCCTGCACGCCTACAGCTGCTGTCAGCCGGAAGCGGTCCGCCCTCCCAAGTGGCGCTGGGAGCACCGCACAGAGTCTAGGAGATTCCAGTGGCTGCCAGCTACCTGGGAACCCTGGGAAATCACTCTTCGGGCTTCAGGCTTCTTCCACACAAATGTTTCTTGAACCCTCCCCGGGGACTCTTCCACATCCTTGCCAAGCACAGCTGGCCCCACACCTTTTCCCCAAGGCTCGGTATCAACGCAGAAGCGCGTCAGTGAGCCTGCTGCGCGTGGTGTGCAAACTTCATCACGCCCTCAGCCTGCTGTCCCGGGACCTCTGGACGCTGTCCGGCTGCCCTGCACTTTAGACACGCAAATGTTTGCAAAGCAGGCCAACACCCTCCTGTCCCAGACAAGTACGGTCCCTCAGGACAGAAGCTCTGCTCACACTTGCACCTCTGGTCTCAGAGCACAGTCAGGCCTTGCCAATCAAGGAATGAATGTAGAAGCACGCACATGCTATCAAGTGTCCCATGCCGCAGGGGACCGATTTCAGCACCTGATTATCTTCCACCTTGCATTGCGCTGCAGCCACTTTGGTGAAATCTAAGCTAATCCAGGGCTGGGTTCACGTCACCCACCTATTTTGTATCCTCCGCACTATATCCACATTGCTAGGAAGAAGGCACATTTTTGCTAAGTGTATATACTGAAAATCTCAAATGCATACTCTTCAGTAGAAAAAGGGCAATTCTGCCTCAAGAGATGCTATTAATGTAGTTTTTATATTTTCTGTTCTATACACTGGCCATAACATAAACCATCCTTGCGCTCTAAAAATGAATACAAGCCAGCAATAAATTCATTAGACCCACTGGAATGTGCTTCTCATACCCATAGGAAATTAATTACTACTCCCAGTGAGAGCTTCAAAATGATTACTGTCAATTCTTGATAGTAGAATAAAGAATCTCAACGTTTTACACACAACATCCAAACATTGACAATGTAAAAACACATCTCCTCCTAGGGATCTTACCACAGCTGCTTTCTCTGAAATCATTTTTAGGGAGAGACAAATGTTCAGAGGGCTGGTAGTCATTAAAGCTGCTGACCAATTGAAGCACTTAACTGTCAACCTGTTCTTTCAGAGTCTTCCTTGACTCACCCTGCTGCTATTCTGCCAACACGTATGTGCGCCATGTGGAACAGATGTACATGTGTCCTGAGAGCTGTGTGCGTGTGCCCTGGAATCGAGCATACTATGTACTTTTCAGTAGTAGGGATGGAACCCAAGGTTTTTGCACTGGGCTGCATCCCCACCCATTTTTAAATGCACATTTTTAAAGCAAAGCTGTGATCTACACCCAGATGTGTTGGCACATCTGGAGGCCGAGTAAGAGAATTTTTAAGTTCTGGGCAACTTAGTAAGACTCTATCTCAAAATTTAAAAATGAAATAAAAAAGTGCTGGGAATGCAGCTTACTGTGAAAACCCTAGGTTCAAACTTCTGTACTATAAAACCAAATCAAACCAAACCAAACCAACCTAACCCAACCCAACCACGAACCAACCAAACCAAACCAAACCCAACCCAACCCAACCCAACAACCAACCAAACCAACTCAACCTAACCCAACTCAACAACCAACCAACCAAATGAAACCAACCCAACACGACGCAACCACAACCACAGCCACAAACAACCAAACCAAGCTGAACGAAGCCAAAACAAAAAATTCTGTGATCTACATTGAAACGGTTTAGATGATTCTCATGCCTGAGACCCTCAGAAGCGACCTTCTCTTTTCTACAAAGTGACCTGAAACTAGGCTCTAAGTACAGAGTCAGCATGTGGGGTGGCTCCTTGCTCACCTGAAGAAAATTCTAGGAATGATGATGCACTAACTTATTCTAATGAAAAAGCTGTGGGCTGTCTCAAGTCTGAGCGAGCATGAACTTAAGGAAAGTCTCCGTAGACCAGGGATGGTGAACCGATGGCATGCATGGTGCAGCGGGCCATGTGCACCCCTGAAAGCTCTAAAAGGTCTGCCTTTGCTGCCACGCATTTTTCAATGTTCTGTCTGGAACAGAGATACACAGTAGTCAAGATGCTTCTGGGAGGCCACGTGAAAAATCTGTGAAAAGATTTTAGGATTAAAATGATTCCAAAAAGTGCTTTTTTCTCCCAGTTAAAGTGGGATAAGATGAACTGAATTTACTCTTCTGTTTGAAACCACCAAAAATGCTCAGGAAAATCCCCTGCAAAAATGGTCTCTGGTATGTTGGATGTCAGTGAAGGACAGTGACACTAGGGTTAAAAACTCTGTGACAGTGGCTTGCACAGGGACATCTTAGATATAGTGCTACACACATCACCTGGAGATAAAGCAAGGACCAACTGGACTTCAGTTTGGATCTTAATTGGTCCCCCAGCCTGTGGTACAAACAGAAGGTGCTAAGAGCCTTGACAGGTAGGGCCTCATGGGGGTCTTTAGGTTATTGGGGAATCCACTCAGAAGAGACCAGGGTATTGCAGTCTCTTCCTGTCTTTGTGCCTAGCTCACCACGAGGGAAGTGGGTTTTACTTTACCACAGGCTCCTGCCACACGAGCTGCCATGCCTCAGGTCCAAAGGCAATAGGGCCAATTGATCATGGACAGAAACCTCTAGAACCTGAGGCAAACCGTTTGCATGCTGATTACCTCAGGCATGTGTTACAGGAATGGAAAACTAACATATCTGTTAACATGAAATTCTCTTGCTCTTCAAAAGATACCAGTAACAGGATGAAAAGTAGGGTTACAGATTGGGAGAAAATAGCTGCAAGACATATATCCAACAGAAGATCAGAATCTAGAGTACAGATAGAACTGAACAACCAGAAAACAATGAGCAAGAGTTTGGCAAGCAACTCACCAAAGAAGGTATAAGGATGGTGTAATGGTTGATACATTGTGTCACCTTGAGAAGTTTAGAAGTTTAAGTAAGCAACATCCTCAGCATGTGCAAGAGGAAGGCATGGAGATGGTGTGAGTGCTACACCCACCTGAAGGCAGGTAGCCTGCTTACAATATAAGGAAGGAAAAAGGTTTGCTCTTCCCCCTCTTTTGCTCCTGTTGCTTTTGCTGTCTTCTGCTGCCTTGAAGTGTTGCCCCTCTGCCATGCCACCCTGCCTTGGAGCCAGCTGGTTATGGACTGAAACCTCCACAAAAGGTGAGCTAAATAAACCTTTCCTTCCTTAATTTTGGGTGTTGGGTGTCTTGCCCCAGCAACAAGAGAAAAGTAACCAAGACAGAATTTGGTACCAGAGAAGTGGGGTCATTGCTATGACTGTACTGAACCATGCGGTTCAAAAGCCTTTGGGAATGGCTTGTGGGAAGAGTTTGGAAAGGTTTGGAGATGTCGCCTGAAACAGTATTTCTGGAATGCCTTAGGCTGTTCTGTATGGGAGATGCTGATCAGAGCTCAGAAGACAAGAAGGCAGATAGAAATTCTGCTGATAAAGACCAGGTTTGGGAGGTTTCTGCTGGGAAGGACTGCATTGGGTGCTGGACCCCAGATGATGTGTGTTATGGCTTGGCAGAAAGTTTGTCTGCATTTTGCTCATGTCCAGAGACTTTGCCTGAGACTAAGGGCAATGGAATAACTGATCTGGCAGAAAAAATTTCAAGGCAGTCAAATGTTGAGGCTGTGGCATGGCTATTGTTGGGGACTTTTAGCCAAATTTATGTTGTGGATCAACAACAAAAAGCACAGTGGGATGATTTAAAACATTGTGAGTTTGGCCAGAAAGGAAGCTCTAATAAACCTATGAACTGCAAATATACACCTGAAGAAATCTCAATTGCTGAGAAGAAAGAGGAGAATAGAAAAGATGGCCTGAAGGCATCACTAAAAGCAGCAAGTTCCCACCCTTTGCAGCCTCAGAACTGCAAAAAGTGAAAGACTTTGCTTTGAGGAGAAAGACACAGAGCACCATGTTCCAGGATGGTGGTGGCCACACCAGGGTCCAGGATGGCAGCAGCATAGGAAATCTGTTCCTCAGAAATGGATTCAGAGTGTCCAGTGATCCAGGCACTCAACCCCTACAGCCAAGAGAGAGGAAAGCCTGGCTACTGCATCAGCTGCCAGCAGACTTTGGCATCATCCACATGGTATTGGTTTTAGGCACATACACAATGCAAGAGTTAAGGGGTTAAGAAGGCTTCCACCTTGATTTTAGAAGGCTTGGGAGGCCAGGCAGTGTGTCCCTGAGAGAGCAAGGTGTGAAGTTGTGAGAGTGAAGCCAAAGGTACAGTGGAGCCCCAGAAGTTTGGAAAAGCTAGGAGCATGGATCATCTAAGGAAACCTGCAAGGAGCAAAGGTAGCCTAAGAGAGAAACTGTGGGAGCTATAAACACCAGAAGAGCCACAGGGGTGGAGCCACACAAGCCCTTTGAAGCTCACAATTTGCCACAGATTGCTTCAGATGCTGGATATGAAACTACAGGACTTAATGTTTGCCCTGCTGGATTTTGGACTTGTTTTGGTCCCAATCCTTTATATCCCCCGTCTGTAACTTTTGGAATGGAAATGTTTATCCTGCGCCATTGAATGTTGGAAGAGTTTAACTTTTCATTTGTATAAGAACTTGCAGCTAACGGTTGCCTTACATCTCAGGAGAGACTTGGGACTTGGACTTTTCAGTCATGCTGAAACTGTTAGGACTTTGGCAACTCTTGCAAATGGACCAAATGCCTTTTGCCTAAAGGGATGTGTATGAATCTTTGGAGGGCCAAGAGCGAAATGTTATGGTTCTAATGCAATATAATATTGATACATTTAATACTGATTCTTAAGGATTGTTAAACCAGTGTTATAATGTTCAAGTTGTGAAATGATAAGAATAAATATGTCTGCATCTGGAGACCAGTTTAAAGAAAAGTGTCTGGTTGCCAAGTTGACATGGGATAGATTGTAATGGTTGATACATTGTGTCACCTTGAGCAGTTTAGAAGTTTAACTAAGACACTCAGCAGGGAGCCAGGGTTCTCATTTTGTAAACATCCTCAGCCTGTGCAAGAGGCAGCCATGGAGATGGTATCAGTACTACATACAACAGCTCTAGGGGGTGGAAGCCTGCTTACAATGTAAGACAGGGAAAGAAGCTTGCTCTTTCCCCTCTTTTGCTCTTGTTGCTTTTGCTGTCTTCTGCTACCTTGAAGTGTTGCCCCTCTGCCATGCCACCCTGCTTTGGAGCCAGCTGATTATGGACTGAAACCTCCACAAACTGTGAGCTAAACAGACCTTTCCTTCCTTAATTTTGGGTGTTGGGTGTCTTGCCCCAGCAATGAGAGAAAAATAACTAAGACAGATGATAAATGAACATGTGAAAAGATAATCAGTCATGAAAGAATCACAGTGAGATATCACCACACAGCTACTGCTACTGCCACATGGCCACAATCAGATTAAACATGCCAAGGGTTAGGCAGGATGGGGAGGAATTTGAACTCTCATACACCTCTTATGGGAATGTAAAACTGTATATCCACTGTGGAAAATATTCTGTCCTTTTCTTTAAAAAATGTAAATATACCTATAATATAAACAGACATTCTACTTCTTGATAGTACCCCAAGAAAGTGAAAAGTCTGTCTACACAAAGACTCATCTATTCAGGGCTTAGAATGGTTTTATTGTAACAGCCTCAAATGGAAAACAATCCCATCACCCATGATGGGTGAGTGCACAAAGAATTGTGGAATATCCATACAGTGGCTACTACTCAGTTAAAAAAAAAGTACCTGAAAAATGAAATAAATCCTTTAACCATTGATCTAGGTTTTGAAATAGCACAGATGAATTTCGACATGATCACAGCCAGTGAAGGAAATTACACACACACTAAAGGCTCCTACGTGATACCGTTTATGTGGAACACTAGAGAAGACAAATCCATCTACACCCACAGAAGGCAAAGTGGAAAGAACTTGGAGAGCAGGAGGAAACTTTTAGGGTGACAGACATGTCTGCTCCCTTTACTGTGTCGACAGCTTCATCAATGCTATCTACTGATAAACAACGATCTACTCAATAGGTACTTGATCAGAGGTCCAGACTTAGCAAACTGTGAGCTTTGAATCTGTCCAGTTTATCATATGTCAATTATATTATTATCTTAAAAATCCCAGATGACACTCATTTTTCTCTGGGAGGTTTTACAGAAAAATCAGCACTTGGGACTTAGCCGTCTGCCCACTGCCCACTGCGTTTCTGGCCTGCACCTCGCACTGTGCTGGCGCTGCAGACGGGCCAGGAGAGCGGGGTCTGCCCCCTAGGCCGCAGGTGTGGGCTCTCCGCGTTCCCACTGGGCCCTGATGCTTCAGGTGTTGTAGTAACAATTAGATACTAATTTACATACTGCACTAGTGCCTGCCTGTGCAACTAAGAAAATTCATTAAGAAAAAAAAAACCCCACAAAACCCCATTCTAATCTCTGCAAAGGAGGCCTTTCAATGAAATCAGCGGAACATAAAAGAATTTGTTGCATCCCCGTGTAAGTGATGGGCAGCTTTGACATTAAACTCACGGGGAAAACATGGCCCCAGTTGCCCGTGTATTTTCTTCTGATGGAGCATTACAAGCTGTTCTTCTTTAAGTCTTGTCTACCATCATCTCTGATTTCCAAGGCTTCCCAGCAAATCATACTCTTTAAAGCCCCAAGAATAAGCAAAACTTATCACTGAGTTCACTTTGAGAGAAATTTGACTCATTACAGGAAAAGTTCAGAGAAAGCAAAGGTCAGTGAACATGCAAGGAAGTCAGTATAAAACGCTGGAAAATAGTATTTTTTGATTAACCAACCTGATGCCATTAGCACCAGAGAAATAACATTCTGTTGGCATAGACATCTAAAGGACAAACCATTATCTCAATAGGAACCCTATTACAATATTGGCTGCTATGCCTGCCGACATTTCCCTTCATAGGAAATATTTGAAAAATAATTTATTATTTAAATCCTATAGACCCAACTTGAATAATAAATTCTCCCAAAGAAAGTATGGAAACTTCACAAACACGAAGAACTAATTTAGCATGACTGCATACAACATACTTCGAGCCAGAACTGGAAAAGTTCCTCACACAGCGAAACAAGAAGCATATTTTAGATGACGCGCAAAGCAAGTTATTCAAATCAATATTTTGTAGAAGCTGCTAACAAATATCTCAACTTCATCTTTAGTTAATTAGATCAGAAACAAGCTCAGAATCTTTTTTCTGTATTTACACAGGACAAGAAAGGTGACTCCCATGAAAAAAATCACGAATATGGGATTCAAAATTTGGCAAAGATTAAGATGAACCCAGCTGGCCCTGAACCACTAATAATGTTTTTGAAAGATTGGGTTATTAGATTAACAGTTGTAGAAGATGGACATTATTTGTGCAATGTTAAAGCAAACATTTTTATTAACCAAACGTTTCCTAAATTGCAAGCAAAAATGTGAAACTCAATCTCACACCTGTAGCAAATCTGAGGTCCTCTCCTGGTCCAGGGCACAGAGCCACAGCCTTTGTTGTAAATGAGGTTTGTTTGAAAGGTTATCCAGAGAAAAACGTCCTTAGTCAGATTTAACTCTTGCTGCCTCTCATTGGATAATGTACTTCCCTTCTTCCCAAAGCCCTGAAAACTCTCAGTTCTCTGGTTTCATTTGGTCAGCAGTATGTGTGTGTGTGTGTGTGTGTATGTTGGTCCTTAACAACAACCAAGGGCTCTACTTACGTCATGCATGGAGTCTAGAAGCTTGGTCAGCTGGTAGAACCTCTGCCAGCTCTGCCCAGAATTATTGGGACACTTAGTTACCATCTTCCTCAGTTCTTTGATGTAATTTGTCCTCATTTCTTCAAATGCAGCCTGGCTTTTGAGGCCATCCTTTGGAACTGTGTTAAGGAATACAGATACATGAATTCCCAGGATAAAAAATAGCTTTAGCATCTTAGCAGATAAATGGCCTTGAATATTTTCAGCTTACATACTGTGAGGCTGGGTACTAAATCTCAATTAACTGCAATTATGAATGAACATAGCAACTATATTCTGATAAGCACTGACACATATACAAAATAACTACTACGTCTCAGATGCATATTATTTTGCATACATTAGATTGGTTGATCCTGGCACCAATATTAGAATGTGATGGTTACACTATTCTCATTTCCCAGATAAGGTACCTTCATGGGGGTCGATTCATGCACTCAACCACACACTAAAGAAATGGCAGAGTGGGGGTAGTACAGACACAGGTCTGTCTGTTTTCAATTCCTGATCTACATGGCTTGTGACCTGTCATCAAAGTATTTCATGAATTCTAATTTGCCAACACCTCAGAGACAGGAAAATATATATATTTTTTGCAAGATAATTTGAAGAGCTACAGACAATCTAAGCTGGGGGTAGCATTAGAAAGCACCATCTTCATACCATGAGTCCAAATATCAGGCACTTTGGGACAATGGCTGTCTCTCAAGGGTAGGATGCTGCATACACAAAAGCACTTCCACTCACTATATTGACCCCGGGATCCCTTGAATATGGGGATGCTGTCCTGTGAACCCCAGAATGACCTGGAGATAATCTGGGTCCTGATCTTGTTGGGATAACACCAATAGTGGCTTCACATTTGAGGCAAAATTTAAAATTTTCAAAGAGAACAAATTGTTTTATCTTTACCTAACATGAGATAGAAAACAAAGCATAATGTTTTCTTCTCTACTTTTATGGAGCTGCTAGGTGTTATAATTAAACAAAATAAAGTTCACTTAAAAATATTTTGGGTTCCAAACATATGAGCTCAGTGGTGGAGTGATTGCCCAGCATGTGTGAGCTCCTGGGTCCCCTCCCCAGCACCTCCACACCTCAAAAAAAAAAAAAAAACTTAGAGATTGAGGCGTCTAGCAGGTCAGTTGCTCCTGTAACTGGCACAAGGCGATGTTCTCTTCTAGGATTCATGGGAAGGCACTTTATTGAGAAAGGGTGTACGGGAAGGAGAGCGAGGGGCAGAGATCAGACTAAAGGCATTCACTTTAAAGATCTACTTGCACATTTGTCTTTCACTATGGCCAATAAGTGGTCATGTGTATGCTTCAACTCTGAAAAAGAAGAACACCTAGAACTTCATTTTTAGAAGAAAAAGACCAATGAAAAGTCATCTTGGGATATTAGCATTTTGAGTTGTAAACCACTCTTATTTTTGCTTCTTAATTGTATATTGTATTTGCTACTTTTTTTCATAACTGGTATAAATAATAATTTCCTTTGGTCTTCAGCACTCTGGAATGGCTCTGTACAGTTTCTGAGTATTACTGTGATCCTGAAAGCAGGTATAACCTGTGTTTTCAAATAAACTGTTATCCTAATTAAAGACATGAATTATCCTGCAATTTAACTTCCACCTTTATGTTAATAATCTTCTTGAGTATAATTGTTGAGACTTTTGATTTATAGTTCATTTAAGTCTACTATTCACAGGGGAAAAATAAATTCTTAACAGCAACTGTACAAATTTCTGAAGCTGCCAAAATATTAGTTATGGGTTTAAATATCTGACTTTCACACTGAGAGTTAAGTGCCATCATTTTACAACAAGTAGGGTATTTTTCTTTAAAATTAAAATGTTTTAAAAGCATAAAAACAAAGAAGCATGGTAATAACTAGTATGCTGATAGTAAAACTACAGATCTATTTTCTATCCAAATTTTAACAGTAATTTAAAACTTTCTAAAAGAAATTAAAAGCTTGCAAATAACATCCTATGCTGCCCATTAACATGTTTTTGTTATAAAGCTGTATAAAGCAAAGTTTTAATTTTCCAATATAGATACTTACATGGATGTAACCTTATGCACTAAAAAATTATAGGTCATTTAGATACAGTGAATAAATATCACCATTGTATTCCAGTATTCTCTGGTATATATCAACTAAGATTAATCAAAGACCTTCCCATTTCTGATGGTTGTGTTACCCAAAAGTCTCAAGATTATAACACTTTGTATCAAATAGTATTACTTACATTCTACTGCTATAACTGAAATATATCATACCAATTTTCCAGCCAGATTTTTTAGAAGTTGAAACAAACCAACAAATAAAGGGAATTTAAGCAAAACCTCAATTTTTGGAGCTCTGCCCAGAATTTCTGAATTTACTTATTAAATGCAGCAGGGCTGCTGGAGAACATCCAGAATCTATGGGCTGGAGAAGAACAGAGACACAACTGGGAGAGAAGTTGGTCTGCTTTCCTCCGTAAGCATAAAGAACATGAGATTCTTTTGAAGTCACTGCTAAAAAAAAAAAAAAAAAAAAAAAAAGAAATCTGTCTTGATATGCTAGATGTCAGGTGTGCAATTTTACATTCCTAAACAAAAAGAACCATTTTAATGCATTCTATCACAGATTAGCAAAATAAGCCCACGACAGCCTGCAGTTTCTGTGACTCATGAAATTCTTTAGTTACATTTTCCTGCCTTTTCATTGTACTTTTTCTGCATTTAAAAGTTCAGAATTGAAAGCACAGAGCTACTTGAAAGCTAATAAATTAAATTGAGGGAATTTTAAAATGATACCAGAATCTATTAGAGGCTAAAAGACTAAATGGACATAGAAGAATGTAAAGAATTAGCAACTCAGGCATTTTTAGAAAATAAGACTTCGTTTAAAACCTATCCTCCATCTGATACAATGCTTTAAATGTTTTTTGAACCAGGAATAGTTCATCAGATGGTTTGAAAGTAGACTAAAATCATTTTCACTGAATTAAAGATTACTTTTCCAAATTACATTCCAGAAAGGAGAAATTAGGACAGGGGTCAACACTACGAGAGAATGGCACAGGAGAAATAGCCTGGCTTTTGTTTGTTTGTTTGTTTTTTCTGTCTATCTCAAGATAAGGAGCTGGAAACAAAAAAAACTACAGGAAGTGGGGTTGGGCGCAAGCAGTGAGGAATGGTGGGACCTGTGGCAAACTGGAAGGAACATGCCCTGCCCTGGGCCATCAGATTCAATGAAAATAAAAGAAAATAAAAGGCCAGAAGCAGCCCTCCGAACCTGTGCTGGCCAAGTACAACACAGCTGTGCACTGCTGGCCCCACTCCCTGTCAGGGGCTCCAGTCGCCCCTCCACTACAGTGCCTACGTGTCCTTCAGCCTGCTCTGCCTACTACCTGCCTTTCTCCAGCCCTGCAGCCACACTACCCCAGGCTCCTGGGTCCTGGCAGGGCAGAAATCACTCTGGATGTGAAGCCCAGGGCCCTAGGTCTGGGTCAACTCATGCAGGATGCCGAACACTCAGAAGCCTCCGTTTGTCCACTTTACAGTGGGGCTGTCAATCCCCCAGGGTGGCTTCAAGCATCAAGTTAGATAATATAGGGAAAAACGAATTGTAAACTGTGGGGTGCTCGACAGGGAGGCAGGGGTATTATCCACGGTCACCCCTGTGTCTCTCTTTTTCCATCTTACCACTGCCTGATTCAGGCTCTCTGCTCCTCAGCCCCAGTCACTCTTGGATGGAAATAACACGTCACAGGGCCCATTCCACCTTGGCCATCTCCCTCGTAAGACCACTTCCTCCAAAGCACTCTTGCGAAGACTAGACCTTTGCCCGCATATTTGGTATCAGATTCAGGTCCAGGTGAGGGCTGGACATGCATGGGCTGGACACTCCCTTCCACCGCACATTCAACACTTTCTCCTCTGAGGCCCACTTGCCTTGGCCTCCCTGCAGGCTCCTGATATGCAGAACATTCCTCAATTTCCTCAGGAGCCACAGCACTCGCCTCCGAGTTGTTCTCTCTGAATGGTCTCCTGCTCTTGTTCTGGGCCTTGCCTTTCTCCCCTGTGAATGAATCCTTTCTTCTCTGTTTGAAAATTCCTGTATTGTGGTCTGAGGAGCAAGTGCCTGAGATCCTTCCCAAGACTAACCCTGACTTCGCCTGTCTCCCCTGGCACCTTCTGCCCTCAACTCTTCTCTTCCAGGATCCTAAAAGAGCTTCCTGTCAACCTGCAAGTTTCTGGCTGTCTGGTACCTGCCAGGTGCCAGTGGGCAACTTCCCGCCCATCTCGGTTTTCTCTGTGAAAGCCACGCCTTTAGTGGTACCCTTTAGGGGAAGCTGCCTCTCTTGGCTTCTAATAGTATACACTCTCCCAGGTCCTGGCCTCTCTGGCAATCAGTCTCCGTCCCTTCAGCCTCTGCCAGTGCCTCCGACTTGGCTCAACTGCCTCTTTCCCGCAACTCTCTGCACCGCTGGAGTTTCAACTACAGTTTTCCTTAAGGATAATTTTTATTTCAAACTCATGTCCTGAGTACTAGCCCCAGCTTTTCTCCATCTTCTGGCCATCCATTAGTACACAGAGTTGGCATTAAAAAGTTAACCCATCCAAAACAGAACTCTCTTCATAGTTCATGAGGTCGTCTCCAATTCCCAAAATCAATATATTTCTGTTAGCATCATCACGACCTCGGCAGTTGTCTGTGCTCAAAACCTGCATTGTTTCTGACCTACACCGATTTTATTTCTCCTTCTGGCCAGTGGCCAAGGCCGACCCTGCTGTGTTTCTCCAGTGTACTTGTTCCCTGTCTATCACTCAACCAACCGTCATAAATCCAGGGCATGTCCCCAACCTCTAGCGTCTCCCTGTGCTTCTCATCAGGCCAACTTTTGTCTTTGCCTGTTCACCTCCCTTCAATCCATCCCACTCCTAGACACATCTTCACAAAGCCATGAAATACAGCTTTGCCCTGTGCTGCCCGCCTACCAATAACATTCCGATTTCTCCAATGTGTGCTGAATAATCGGGTCCAATTGACAATCTCAACTGCCCCAATTCCTCCTGACCCATCACAATCTGACGCACCTTGACAAATTAAATGAATGCAGACACGAAATTAAAAATGACCAGGTAGCCTCCTTCACTGTCAAATCAAGTGCTACGGCTTACATGCACTCCTCATGCGTCCACACGCAGTTACACTGTCCGGACGGGCCCGGCACCACAAGCCTCACGCCCGGTCTACAACTCCCAAATGAATGTGCTGCTTCTCCTCTGAGCTGCTGTGACTCTCCTCACCCCTGTCACTGTGGAACCCCACTTCTTACAACGCATCGAAGTTGCCCTTGGACTTGGCTGCTGGTGCGTGCTCCCCGGGGGTGGACACTGCAGCTCACCCCGGGCTCCCTGAAGGGTCTGACCCTACTGCACACCTCACAGGTATGTAGGAAGCAGCCAGTGGCTGGACGAGGAGAAACGGGCAGCTACGCTCTTTCACACGCACGAAGTTCCACCCTCAGCAAGCAACTCGGTCCCTCCCCCCGTCACTTCAAAATCATTATTTTTGGTGCCAACAACCTGAACGTGATCAACGGTCTACTCTCCTGGAGGGAAGACGATCTGATGAGGCAGAACAAGGACCAGAGTGGGCATCAAGGTACCTGTGCTTAGTAGCAGCAAGACTTTCATGATGGTGTATTCCTCAAAGGTGAGCTGCAGCCGGACGAACTGCAGGCTGATCTGGTGCATGCCCTGACACAGCTCGTACATGGCAGACTGGTGCATCTTCTCTCTGCAAAGCACAAGGGGCAAAGGTCTGAGAACACGAGCGCGCAGCGTCAGGCCCAGGCGGGGGGGCCCGGGCAGCTTCACAGGAGACTGGGGTCCAAATACATCTTTCTGCTCCCACGTGGGGCAGATGGATATTTTAAAGACAAGTTAGGTGTGTTTCACGGTGACTGATAAATTGCTTCTAGACCAGCACTGCAGTGCACTTCCTCGTGCCCGGGAAGAAGACACGAGAAGCGCCGAGCCCAGTCCCATTGAGAGCACCTGCCCTGCGGCTCCTGCCCGGAGCTGTACTGGACACTGTCCACGTATGTCACTGTGAGGTCCCATGCAAACCAAAGAGGCTGCTGCGATGGGGTGAAGGCCACCGCCTCCTGCTCCTTTCTGGTCACGGGCGTCAAGCACTGACCGGCTACGGGGGAGGATGGGGCAGAGAGAGGACAGGAGCAAGGACAGCTACGGCCAGTCTCAATTCCGTGTGGACCCTCCTTCCCGAAGTCACGGAATATGTTGACCATTTGCCACAAAAGGTTTTCAAAGGGAATATTAAACAAAAAGTTTACAAGGAGAAAGCCCTAGGTGGAACTGCTCTGATCACCCCAGCAAGCGCTACAGCCCCCGGCACCGTATGTACACACTCCGGGACACACAGGCCACCGGTGCCTTCCCTCCGCGAGCCACCCGTTTCCATAAAAACGCACTGACGCGGCCACAGAAACGACTCTCTTCTCTTTCCCTGAGAAGCAAGGTATCGCTTTAATTTTCAAATGTTTTTTTTTTCAAAGCCAAAACCTATTGGAAGACCCTAAGTCAGCGGTGTTTATGACCAGACTGCAAAAATATTTTTTTAAAAATAAAGTCTAGTAGTGAGTGAAAAGGAAAGGGCTTGGCAGACCACAGACAGGGAGAGAGGGCACCACGCGGACGCATTTCCCAGGGTCCCCGCAGGCAGGCAGGCATCCGCGGGACAGCGATGTCACAGTCTGCTTTCCAGGACACATCCTGGACTCCTCGCGAGGGGCAGACGTGCCTCCCCGCTCAGCTCCAAGTGTCACTGATAAGGAGCCCGTGGCGAAACCCAGTAGGTTTTGCTCCGAATTATTATCGTGCATCCTTCTTCTCCCATCATCAGCTAACGGCTGTGTTACATTAGGAAACTACTTTAAACACACACAATAACAGCAGACACCAAGAAAACATTTTAATATGCACAGAGTAATAGCATAAGCCTCATGATCCACCGCCCAAAGCTACCACTATGAGCGGAGGCTGACACTGCTGCCATATTGGCTTGAACATGAGATGGTTGAGGCCGACTGTCTTCTTCCTTGTTCTGACCCCATCTCTGTCTCATCCAAGGGAACGACTCAGTTGGGGGATTATCATTTCCTCTCAGATATGTACATTTTACTACACACATGTCTATAAATAGCATATAACCCAGGCATGGTGGCGCACACCTGCAATTCCGGCACTCTGGGAGGCTGAGGCAGGAGGATCACCCTGTTTGAGCCCTTGCTGCACAATTTCGCAACCTAGCAAGTTCTTGCCTCAATATAAAACCTTAAAGGGGCTGGAGATGCAGCTCAATTGAGTCTACTTTAGCCTCCCAAGTAGCTGGGACCATAAGGACATGCTGCTATACCAAGCTTCTGGTGTTATTCTTGGTATTTTTGCCTTAAAAGTTTTTCTGATCTCCCCCTTTCTTTCTCTCTCTCTCTTTACAGCTTGCCTGATACTTATTTTCAAACTACCCCTATGTGTTGCCTAAACAGCAGAAAGCCAAGTTAAAAAACTTGGGTGGTCTGTGTTTTTTAATAGCTCAGTTTGTTTCCATTTGTCATTATTATTGACATGTTTGAATTTTTCATTCTATTAACTTCCTTCCCTACCCCTTTTACTTCTGTGTTTTTCTGATTCTACTTTCCTTCCTTTAGTTAGATCGATCAACTTTTGAAAACTCTTTCTGTTCTTCTTTACTGGATCTAGAAGGTATATAATCAGAGTCCACCAAAAATATGTAGACACACGTCAGCAGTTCACTGTACTAATAAACATTTGGGAGCTGATGGCCTGCACTTTGAGCCTCTTTTGTAATTGTAGAGGCCAAAGGTAACTCGTATTCACCTCATGACATCTCAATAAACTTAGTATTAAAATATTTATACAAGTTTTTCTTTTGTTAATGTATACATGTCTTGGCAGACTCTATACATGTGCATGTATGTATGTATACATGCATGTATGTATGTATAAAATATATTTTTTTCATGCTTCAAGTAATTATTAAAACTCTGATTCTTAAAGGTAATCAATAACTTTTCCATGAGAAACAGACAAAACTTAGATGGCCTTATCTTTGCCTCTTGCTCGCCATCTGCCATGTGACTGTACTTTAGCACGTGCATTTTCCACTTGTCTTCAAATTACCACTGAAGGGAGTGTCTCACACTACACATGCCACACCTGTTTTGATCTACCAATGTGCTTCTTTGATTACCGTCACTTTGCTCTTCTAGGTTCACTCTTGGAGGTGCAATTTCTTATTGAGGAATAGTCGTTAGTTTTTCAGGAGGGTTAATTGCTAAGAGAAGTTTGTCTTGTAGTTTTATTTTTTCTTAAAATGTCTCACTCTCACCTTCCTTCTTGTAGGGTAGTTTAAATAGTTACGAATTTCTAGCTTGACAGGTAATTTCCTTTAATTCTTTTAAAGATATCTGCCAACTGTACTTGGGTCTTCATTGTAGTTTTTGAGGAAATTTGCACTTAGTCCAATTGTGATTCTCTCCTAAGACACCTGCATTTTTTCCTTTGTGACTTTAACTTTTTTTTTCATTTATTTGATGCCTGCAGTTTAATTATGATGTTCTTATAGGTACAGACTGACTTTTGTTTCTCCTGATCAGGACATGATGTCCTTTTTAAATTTGAAGGTGAAGGTATTTTTTTCAGTTCTGAAATGTCCTTAGTCATTGTTTCTTAAAATGTCACCTTTATTCCATTCTGGCCATTCTTCCTTTTTGAACTCCTATTTGCAGTATGTTGGACCTTCTCGGTGAGTCTTCCATATTTACCTACCTTCCGTATTTTCTTTCACAGCTCTCTGCACTGTATTATGGGTGCTTCTCTCGGATGTATCTTCCAATAAAATATTTTTTCTTTGTTCATTTCTAGTCCATGATTTAATGCCTGGCATTTTTAGTGGCAATATTTTTCATGTTGAGGAGCTTAGAAATGCTCTATTTTTTTTCAGAGTTATTTTTCATAAAACATTTCTTCCTTTATGAAAAATATATATCCTTACATTGAGAGCTATTTTAAGCATATATATTTTGTAGTTTTGCATTATTTTGGCATGCCGTCTTCTGGGCGAGCCCCATGAGTACTGGCTGGTGGAAGAGGCCCCACGGGAAGTTTCAGCATTCACAACACTCATGAGTATAAGCATTTTCCTTGTTCTTGTTCACAGTTTTTATGTGAATTTATCAGCTGAAATGCTCTCTGTAAGAGTCATGTAGATTAAATTTAGATTGCATACATGATGTGGTGTAGGCTGGAGTGTCTTATTTCTTCCTGCTTCCTTGTCATGCCCCTGGGCTGGCTAGTTGGCTGAGTTTTACTGCTCCTGTTAGAGAGTGAACTCTTTGCTGAGCCCTGGATTTATGCAAGGGGCTTTATCACAGACCCCAGATTTGCTGGGATTTTAAATTCTTGCTCTTCTCAAGTTTGTATTCTAATTCCCACTTACCGTCAAACATACTCATCCAGTAGTCTGGGATGAGGTGGGGCAACTGAAGCTTTTGTTCTGAGTTAAACTACTCTGGCTATGAACTCTCTGTTACTGCACCTTTTCTTCTTTTGAGCTTGCCTGCATAGGTAAGATGTTCTTAAATGCAAAATTTGTATGTTTAGAAAAAATAAAAGGTTTCAGTTTCGCCATCCTGATTGCAAACTATAAGCTTCTTAAAGGTAGGATCTATGTCCAACTAAGTATTTTGAATGTGAAGAAGAAAATGACAGTCAAGTGCTAAGTGTCAATATTTGCACAATGAAAACTTCCTGAATAAATACGAAAAAGGAAAGGGAAGATAAGGAAATGAACTGAAGACACACATAAATTTGCATATGATGATGGCTAAGCAAAGACAATACTCACAGTTGACTGAAAGTAAAATTATCAAGTGGCCCAGAAATTAGCTGTGGCATTTGGAAAGTTCTCAAGGAGAGAGGGAGGTGGATTCTGATTAGTTTAGGTTATAAAAATGGAGATAAAGCAGACTGCAAACTCAGGACATCCATGGACTAGTGTACAATATCCATTTGACACTGCAGTTCTAGAAATGGAGTTGAATGAATTTGATTTCTTCATCTAACTGTGCTGGCAGCAGAACAGGCACCGTGGCTTTGCCACAGAAGGGCCCTGGGATGCATAGCCTGAAGTCTTCCAGTTGCTGGCTTTGTGGTCCTGTATTATGTAATGGGACACTCAGGCTTAGAATGTTTACCAATAATTCCAATCCTGCAGGGATATAGGAATCGACTGTATGGAATTTCTTAAATTATAAAGTTTATAAC
This sequence comes from Dasyprocta punctata, assembly GCA_004363535.1. Classification (NCBI taxonomy): domain Eukaryota; kingdom Metazoa; phylum Chordata; class Mammalia; order Rodentia; family Dasyproctidae; genus Dasyprocta; species Dasyprocta punctata. The sequence continues at coordinate 155,704 of RJWM01000724.1, forward strand.
AAAGTTTTTTTGTTTTTTTTTAACTTAACGCAGGGAATACACTACTCCTTGAGAGACCAATGATCAATTTGGTTGAAATAAGCCAAAACAGCATCTAATTCTTAAAATCACAATATAAGAAAACAGCATTTCATCATCATTGTTTCTCTGCATAGGACAGTAAACCAAGGGAAAAATCAGTGACAAGACAGTTGCACAGAAGATGGAAGTGACTTGCCTCACATCGAACATGGGAACCAAACACCTCCTTGGCAAAGGCGTCTCTGCTATTGAGATGTGTTAATAAAACTTCCACACACAGATCAAAGGTTAGCAACTCAGACTCTGCCTGAAAACAGATCAGACCTTTCATGTGTTACAACAACACACCTAAAGAAAGCGGTTTTTTGCCACTGCAGTATGAACGATGTCTCTAACTCTGCTGAAGTATGGCCCAAGTAACCACAGGTTTCCTGGCTGTCACTCATGGTGGCTTCCCCTGCACTCCACAGCTGCATTTCCTTTTGCTAAATCTCACGATCATGTCTTTGAGGAGCTGTCGTCAAGTGTTTGATGCGACATTTTATACACGAGAAAGCCAGGACTGAATCCTTGGTATTTTACTTCAAAACTCAGGCCTTTTTCTCTCTCTGTGCTGCTGACCCAAGTAAATGTTTTAGCTCTTTCCCCAGTCATCCAGCTAGGGAGAGAGATTCAGTGCCTCAAAGGTTTTGCTATTATCGTCACTCATTTGTTTATCCTTTGCTCCCCACTATGTGGTAGGATTTTGTGTTTCAAATTCCACTGCTGTTTCCATGGCATGAAATTGAGTTCTCCAAATGAGGAGTACTGTGTACTCAATATAGCTTGTAATTGCATGAAAATAGGGCATCTTGGAAACACATTTCAGATCATGTTATTTTTGCACAATTAGGGGAAATGTACATAAATGTATATCCAAACAAGTGAAAACAAGGACAATCTTTTTGACACGATACTAGTATTAATGTTGCATTATTATTTTGAAGAAATACTTTTTTGCTACATGCTTGTCTTCACTTTATAATTTTATCGCACTTTGAATAGAATAATATAAAAATTCACTTGACTATTTTGGGAAAGAGAAGCAAGTATGTATGACGCTTCTAAAATACAACAGCGAATGATCCAAAGTCATCCTAAGCAGTGGAATAAAATAAAGGTGGTAAGTCCACTGAAGTAGGAACGAGTCCTGTGGGAAGACACGAATGACTGACAGCTATCAGTCTGCTCCTGGACTAATGTCCTTGAACATGTCATCTATTTCCACACGTCTCATTTGTGGGACAGAATAAACAACTAATTTGTAAATAAATTCAACAACCAAGGTGGGCATAGTGTTGTAGTTTCAATTCAAAGGCACGTGGATTAAATTCTATGAAAACAATAGCCCTAAAATATTTTTAAAGAAATACTTCAGCATTTGGCTGTAAACTTGAAACTTTCTCAGACTGGGAAACTTGAAATTTTCTCAAACAGGGAAACCAATTTTATTCATAGCTATGATTTCTTCTGGTCCTCTCTCAGAATATCCATTTTACTAAACTAAAATCCAATGATCAGTTTGAAATAGTTTTAAAATATTAAATTAAAACAATCCAACTTTTCCAAATCGAATTCCACTTGCAACAAGAGTGAATATTCAGTTAAAAAACACTTTTTCCTTGACTTTGAGAACTTGAGGTTATAAATAGTTTATTCCCAGAATAATAGTAGGAATTAGAAAAAGTTCCATTAAAATCAGAGCAGGAAAATCATCCATAATGTAAATGATCTGTATGCTAGTTGCCTGCTTTTAGTACCTAAACAATCTAAACAATTTTCATAGGACTCATGCTATTTTGCCATTATGTATGTCTGTGGTGTTGTCCTATTTTACATTATAGGAATAATCTGTTGAACCTATGGGCCAAGAGAATGCTCTTGCTTTGGTATTCATGTCCTCACTTATATTACTAAGATAAAAACTACTCACAAATCTTACTCAGTTATATGGGGGTCCATGTGCAAACAGCTGATGAAGCCCACCCCGTAATCATCATCTGGATTTATGTTTTACTCTGACACAAGCAAATATCTGACAAGCCCAAACTATACAACATTCCCAACCTGGAGAAGCTTTAGAACTTGGATGTTCTAAGTTCTAGCCTAAATGTCTACCAGGACCTTTGCTGTGGGGGCCATCTATAGTGATGATGTGAGCTGGGTGCTTCCATCTTCCAGCCTGGAAACTTGTGGGATGGTTTGACCGCCTCTCCCCCCTGCCCTTCCTGGGTTCTCATCAGCAGCCCCCATCACAAACTCTCACACTGATCTCATCAAGCGCTCTGCTGCATTCTCACTGGGAATGGAGCCAGTCAATGCCGACCACTCATTCCTTAATGGTCTCACACGTGTGACCCTTGGCATTCAGCCAGATCACTAAAAAGTCATACAGGCAGTCCTCTAAGGCACTGCATTTTACAGAGATAATGTTTAACACTACGTATGCTGCACCAAAAGGAAGCCCTTTGTGGGAGATTCCTGTATCTTTGCAAAACAGCTGCTGAGGATGACTCCTCCCACTTTTTATCACTCGCCATCCTTATAGGAAGACCCACACAAAACACTGCTCTTGAACTTCGGGCTTGATAAAAGCTTCTTTATTAATGCTTATTCCTACTTCAAGAATCTCTGTAAGAACTGAGAACATAGGTTGAAGGCTATGTGTACGTAACAGCAGGATTCCCAGTAGCTAAAAGATAAAATCAATACAAGCACCCCTCAGCAGATGAATGGCTAGCATAAAATGTGACATATCTATACAATGGAATATTATTCATCTGTGGAAAGGAAGGAAAATTCTGACACATCGTTATGGTTTGTGTCCAGATGTCCCCTGGAAGTCTCATGTGGTCATGGGTGGGGCTTACAGAGGTGGCTGGATCTACAGTGTGTGATGCTGGAATCAAGGGTGTGGGATTAATGAATTAGTCCACTGATTGGTATGGCATGGTGCCGGGTGTGGATAATGGGAAGACTCACCCTGAGTGTGAGTGCTACCAGCGTGTAGTCTGGATAGACTATAAGGGATAGAAAGAGGGCTGTGTGGTCACTTGCTTCCTCACTACTTTGCTGCCCTCCTGCCTTCTGTCCACCATGAACTGTCTCTCCTCTGTGATGCCCCTCTGCCACGTGTCACCCTACCTTGGAGGCAGCCACGCTGGGGCTGAAACCTCCACAAACTGTCAGTCAAATAAACCTTTCCTCCTTTAACTTTGCATGTGGGGTATTTTGTCTCAACAATGAGAAAGGTAACTAAGACACACATGCTATTGTATGGTATATTCCAGGTAAAAAGCCAGTCATAAAATGACAAATAGGGCATGATTTCACGTGTGCATGGTGTCTAGAACAGTCAAACACACAGCGGACTGGCAGTCACAGGAGATGAGGGAGGTGGGAACAGGGAATTGTTGAGTGGTACAGAGTTTCAGTTTTATGGTATGAAAGAGCTGGAAATGAATATCACTGCCACGGTGTACAGAGTACTACCGAACTGCACATTTAAAGAGGGTTACGAGGGTTAAACTTCCAGGTTATGCGTATTTTCTCACTACTAACAAAGTCTTTCAAATTAAAAACAAAAAGCAAAGCAAAAAGAATGTCTGCAGTCTACAATTGCACTTGCTATAAAAGAAACTGAAAGTTGTATTTCATTAAGTTACTTCTCTTGGGGTTCAGGCATTTCATTCTTCTCTCGAAATATATAGCGTCTTCTTTCTCCTCTATGTTTATAATTTGCTTTTTATCTTTTTGCGTCTTGATAGGTTTTTAGTTTTATTATATCTATGCGTTTATTGCAAGCTATGCTCAATACTTTTTGAAAGCAGAAAGGGGAAAAATTCATTAATAAACTACTTCTAAAGGTCACCAGACAGAGGTCCTCAAAGACCTGCCTGTTGTGTTGGTGCCCTAAAGGAGAAGGGGAACTAGAATTCCCTTTATCACTCCTTTCTCTCTCCACAAATTCTCATTTAATAAATGTAATCCTTTCACACTGGTTAATTTTATAAATGCCAAAGCACAAGAGGTCCCTAGCTCTTCCACCTATCAGAACCTATGAAAAGCACAATGACATTTTTTACTTAAGACCTTTTAGCAATATTGCACTAAGCTGTATCTCAACTGAACACCTTTTAGTTGGCAACCGAACACCTTTCCAGTGGGTAAGACATCATGTTGTTCAGGAAGGGATTACAGAAAGTAAACAGGTATTTCGCATCAGTCCTTGCACAAAACATCAGACAACCCTCGTGATTGTGGTCTGCTATCTCTCTTCTTGAAAGTAGAGCACATATTTTTCAATGACATTTTTATATGCTGCATGGGTTCATAATTATGCGAATGGTAAATAAATATCTGGCAGCAACTGCGAAGAGGTAAATCCAACAGATTTCACAGGCATTGAACTGATCTTTTCTTTGGAAAACACAGCAGTGCATAATTGGGATTGAACATTCTCGAGTCTCTGGAATTTCAAGAAGAGACCCGTCATGAAGCATGTTTGCTAACACGTTATTATTTCAATCAGTTGCCTCTAGGAATGTGCGTGTGCTACTGACAATACAGGCAGCACCAGCACCGATCTGTGGCAGAGTTAAGTATCTTGAGATCACAGCGGATCTGAAACCCCAGACCTTACCTCTGATACTGCACACATCACATTATTACGTCTGAATAAACCTAACATCTTGTTACATGGTCAGTGGAACAGATGGTCCCTGTCTCAAGCTTGTGATTTCTCTAAAAAACAGTCACAGAAACAGGTTTTTTTCTCCCTTTCAAACCTTAATTAGAATACAAATGACCTCAATTTGGGCATTTCAATTATTCTAGCTTACTGCCCCCCTCAAAGGCTCACTAGATCTTTTCCCCTTAACTCACAAGCAAGATATACCAAGGACCATTTTGCTAGCTGCACTTCTGACGTCTGCTCATTTTTACAGCATCTAAGCAATTTGTACGCAGCTGGGATCGAGGAACCACTTGGGAATGGTGCTTGTGGTTTGCTTTCCTGAACTGATGCCTTAGACAGATCAGTGCCCCTCCATGCTCCACGACAGCCATCCAGTCAATTCTAGTAAACAGTGAAAAGCCAATTTAGTGTTTTGTTCGTCACCTTAATTGATGTTCCAAAAGGGGCATGTTTTCATAGAACTGTCCTTAGACTTTAGTGTCACAATCTCCTCTGCCCTAGATGGACATCGCACTGGTCAAAATAACATGCAGCAATCTAAACAGCTCAAAGGGGTCTGGTAATGTGGCAACCATAATTTATCATGGACAATTTCAGAGCATGGAAGAATGTTTTTACCATAAATATTATATACAGTGTTTTGTAAAATATTCATTTGTACCATACATTTTTCAACACTCAACACGGTTAGGAGTTTCTTCTGGATACAAGTATCCCCGACAGCCACATGAGGTAGAAATATTACAGGCAGGCAGGCAGGCAGGACTTGGTCCTGGAGGGAGTCAGCCCAGAGAACGAGAATAGGTTACACCTGTGGCTGGAGGCGCACCCGCTGCAGACCACGCCTCAAGATGAAGAATGACCAGACCTGCATGCCTGCCCGAGGTGAAATAATACACAATAACTGACACCGCTTGGTCTAACAGGGCTCAGACAGACATCAGTCACCCAGGTGGGTGACCTGGACCCCCGGACTCAGCTCTTCCAGAAAAGGTCCTTGTTCTTTCCACGTACCCTTGCTACGTGACCCGCTTCCCCACTGGAGCGACGTTGCCTAAGTGGCTATACTTGTAATCATACTGGTTGACCATAGTGTTGTTCCACGTTGTACCCACCTCATAATTTTGCAGCCACCTCATGATTTTGCTCTAGAGAACTTCCTTTGAGAAGTGGGCTTCCTGGCAACCCACTCCCCCCGTCCGGTCTCTCAGGAGCTGTCCCTCCCTCAATAACATCTCCTCCTGGTAACCTCCGCTGCTGCTTAGCACTCATTCCTCAATTTCGGGGAACATGAACTCGGCGTATCAGACATCTAGCACGCTGGGAGTTATATTTATTTCCCTTATATAATTTGGGGGCCCTATCTCACAAGGACACATGTTTTTGGTAGAAGAAAGAAAATATGTGGCCACGGACCCCTGTGAAAATTTAGATGATGATAAAGCACATTACCAGAACTTTGGGGGTTAAACAAAGGTTTAACATTAATATTTCTTCAACTGTGAACTTTCCAAGGCCAATAATGATATAATTCATTTAACAAAGTGATTGTGAAGCAAATCTGGAGGAAAATTCTTACTGTACCATATGCGGCACAGCTGTCCCCAAGATAATGTGTCTAGAAAATGCACACCGAAGTAAGGTCAGAATTACGGCAAACTGCAGGGGTTTAAAAAGAAATCCTAGAATACGATCCATTATCTATACCAATAGAGGAGGTCTCTGGGACAGGCAGAGGCATGAATACTGTATATATCCTGCCTTCACAGAGGAACCGGCTCTGGTTTTTGACTAGGCTATGATGACTCCTTTATTCCAACAAATTTGGAAAGGAAGTCAAACCTCACTGGAAACGGTATTCCAGGATTTGGAGTGGGGGCAATCTGGTCTCAGAGCCTCCGCTCTTACCAGGTAGAGTAAGGTGAAAGCAATAGGCAGCATGCTTGGGGTCTCATGGACACTTAACAAATGCTAAAAAAGGCTAGTATCTCCTGCCAGAACCACTATGAGATGGCCCTCCGTGTCTGCGGGTCTCACATTCATGGATTCACTATGGATCAAAAACATTCAGGAAAAAAAAAACTACATCTGAAGTGAACATATACAGACTTTTTTCCTAAACAATAGAGTATAGCAACTATTTACATAACATTTACAGTGCTCTAGTATTACACATAATCTAGAGAGGCCCATAAGTTACATGCAAATGCTACATCATTTTACACAGGGGACTTGCACTTTTGCAGATTTTGATATTCACAAGAGTCCTGGAGCCAATCAATCCCTCTTGGATACCAAGAATGACTATATGATAGATAAGATATAAAACAACAACAATCTCCAGTGAAAGATGTTCGTTATTATTATTATTATTATCATCAAGTCTCACACTTGTAGGCTATAGACTTCAATTCTAAATTGGGGGAATTTAATGATTTATAGATCTCAACCTATTTGATTAAATAGAAAACAGAAAACTTTCAGTAAGCTATTATTGTTTCATTCAGGGACATTTGGGGTGGTCTAAACTTAAAAATACTGTTTAATTTCAATAAATGACCACTATTTACTCACTTGTAAAAGGGGGCATACTACTGGATATACACTGTATTGCGTTTCGAGAATGGGAACAAAGTTGCCGATTTAGAAATATCACTAGACTATCATTTAGATAAAGAATGACAGCAAATTGGGCCAGGTGTGGTGGCATGTGCCTGTAATCCCACCATTCAGGAGGCTGAGGCAGGAGGATCACTGCGAATCTGAGGTCAGCCTGAACTACACAACAAGACTAAGTCCTCCCTTCCCCCCCAAAAAAAATAATGACAGCAAATCGTTTTTTCTGTTACAGATTTTTTTGGTATTAACTAGAAACTTATGAAGTCATATGCTTTCTGAAGTAAAAATCACATAATAATGTGACTACATCGACTGCCACACTGAGAACCTGGCGTGGGATGGAGGAGGACATTTACTCTGACCAGCTCTGAGTATACGGCCAAGCTTCCAAGGTGACAGCAGAGAGCGGCTCATACTGGGAGAGCTGACTTTAGCAGACAGATCCGGAAGGTGGGGATACAGAAGGCAACTGTGCTCACTTTATAGGACCAAGGACGCCTTTGAGCTCCAAAGTCTTCCTTTGCAAGAAGGACACGGCCCAAAAACTCCAAAGACGCAAGTCATCCCATGTGCTGTGATTTTCATGAAGAAACTAAACCTCAGAAAACATTTCAAGGTTCCACTATCTTGATGTAAAGGAGTTTTTCTATTGTTGTTGATGATTGAATCATTCTGAAATCTGACACCCTGTCTGTCTGAATAGCAAAAAGAAAAATGTTTAAATCCATTAATTTAATTAATTTATTAGAGAGTAGCTATGTGTCCTTTCATATTACTGATTCTGAACATCTGTCACAAAGCAGATTTTGTTCAGGACATCATGAACAACTGCATCATTCATTACTGGGTGAGTAAGTGTCGCCCCGCCAGGTTACTACACAGGCAGGGCCGTGCGTTTCGCATAAAACATGCACACAAAACGCCAAAAGCACAATGCTTCCTCAATGCATAGCCTGCATAGTTCTTACTTACTTATCCACTTTTAGAAAGTCATTAGTTACGACCACTCAGAAATACACAGCTGACATTTTCCAGTCTTCCCCTTTGAAATTCTGTGAACTTTCTCTAAGCAGAACTATGTGGCCATATAGTTTCTCTCTCTCCTTTTTCTTTTTTCTTTTTGGATACATGGTCTCACTATGCAGTTCAGGCTGACCCTGAACTCACTACGTAGTCAAGGCTGGCCTCAAATACATGACAATCTTCCTGCCTCAGCCTCCCCAGTGCGAGGATTATAGGCGTGTGCCACCATGCTGGGCCATACAGTTTCTCTCTTAACAGTGAATGATTTGTTGGGTTTGGGCGGTCACTGCTTAGGAACGATAAGGGCAAGGTCAACACTTGAAAAGTGTCAGCGCCCTGTGATTCTTGGGTAGGCTGGGCCCTAGTAGGTCTCACCGAGCGCCAATTCTTGGCAACCTCGCACAAGAGAGAAATGAGCCTGGCAAGGGCGAGGTCCTCAGTTTGACTCCTGGTACTGAGAGAGAGAGAGAGAGAGAGAGAGAGAGAGAGAAATGAGTGCAACCCCAGTCCCTCATCCCTCATTCTCTGTAATGCTCAGCACAAACCTGTGTGTGTGTGTGTGTCTGTCTGTCTGTCTGTCTGTCTGTGGGGTGGGACGAGAAGACCAGTCAGCTGGTAGCCATGTCCCTTGCAACACTGAAAAGGAATAAACAGTACCGTGGTCTGCATGAACGCGTCCCCTGCAGATCTGTATGCTGAGACGCACCCGCCAGTGTGGCAGTGTTTTGGAGGTGGGCCTTCAGGAGGTGTTTATCCATGGCATGAGGACTCTTGTGCACGGGTCTGAAGGGGCCGATTTTGGGATTTCCACCCCGTAAGGACACAGTGCCCCTCCGCTCCGGAGGATGCAGCCACACGGCAGATCTAGCAGCGGACAGCAGCCCATCCCGGACACCAAGCCTTGGCCCTAATCGCCCGAGAACCGTCAGCAAGGAGCATGTTGTTTGTTTGTAAGCTACTCAGTCGCAGGTATTTTGTGACAGCGGCACAAATGATCTGAGACAAGTGGTCAGGGAAACTAGTAAAGAGAAAAGTAGAGAAAAGCAACATTATTTCATCAAGCAACTTTGGAAACAGAAACTTCAGTGATTTTAAGACCAATGCTGGCGCTTTGAGAAGGAATTTTTCATTTAGCATAACCGCTCTGAAGAAAAGAGTACAGAAGTTTATACTGGAGTAAAAAAAGTCACTTTGTCCAGTCAGTTCTCTTCCCTCTGGAAAAGTCTATAAAACCCTTACCGCACTTACCCTGAAAACGGGAGGTGAACTTTTTATGTAATAAATGAAAGATCTGGTGATGTTCTCATACTCTACGAGAGAAACAGTAAAGGGTTACAGAGCTAAAAGGAGGAAAAAGATGAAGCAGAAGCAGAAAGATGAGGGGAGGAAGGGAGGGAAGGAGGAAAGGAGGGAGAGAGAGAGACTAGCCAGGTGGGAGCAGAGAAAGGAAAGAAGAAAAGGGCAGAGGGGTAGTGCTTACTGCGTATTCTAAGTCGGTGCTGGCTGGACTGAATATTGGAGAATAAAAGAGCAGAGAGGTAAGGAAGACAGAACAGTAGAGGAAAGCGAAGTGGAGAATACCCCAGTGCACTTCGACATGCAGATCCACAAGTCTTCATGCCCTGGGGCTTGACAGCTCAACTCTGGTTTCAGACTCATCCCTGCTGGGGTCTTTTCTCATGGCTGGTTCCCCCCGTTCCCCTGCCACTATGTGCACCCAAATCCTACCCTCCTGGAGGACAGCCTGGCCTTTCAAGCTAGACGATGCCACCGGCCGTTCTGTTGGACCACTCCTGCCCAGAACAACCGCATTCGCTTTCAACTCCTAAAGCACCCACCTATAAAATGCATTTGTCACTTGTCAGTTGTCTTCATCTAGTTATTGCGCTATTCAAGAACCTGTGTCTCATTTGCCCAATAACTCACAGCCAGAATACAGGATTCTGGAGGGCGGAGACTGTCGTCCGCTTTCTAGATTCCTTCCCACAGTGAACGCTGGGCTCCGCAGATTGTAAATATTCTCCATTTTTACGACCGACTGAGAAAATGCTAGATGTTGTAAACTTTTAACTCCACCAAAAAAGATTTACTCTCACACTAGGGGAGGTGACTCAGATATTCATTTATAATATTATCTTGCCTTTTAACCTCATTCTAACCACAAGTTTTCAGAGGCAAGCATAAAGTGTCGCGCCGGTGAAGTAGAACTACGTCACTGTAAACCACGGGGTGATGGGAGGGCCCACGGGCCCTTTTCTCCCCCTTTTCTGTTGCAGCTGCAATAGGACAAAACCAGCGGGAGCTTGGAGAGTGAGCCCGGGCTCAAACTGAGCACCCTCTCGACGGCCACACGTTCTTGGCTAAGTTATCAGACCTCGCTCTGCCTGATGCGTGTGCATCATTTATAAAATAGCAATAATAACGTCGCCCTGATGATTATTTGCAAATGATGTGATACACAGAAAAGAGTCAAGGACAGTGAGCTGCGCACAGCAGGCTCCGTGGGTATTTTACTAGCAGACCTAGACTCCTGTAAGTGCAGGGGCTATGTTCTGTTCAGCTTTGGTTCTCTGGTGTGTGGAATATAAATTATTCAGTCTTGTTTTGAACACAGAAACAGAGATCCAGGTCTCAAGTGAGGTTTCTCCAAGGCCAAGAGGAGTTAGAGCTTGGCTTGGGTTTAAAATCATCTAGACCAGCAGGTCCCGGAGCAGAGCAAGAGGGACTTGAAGCTCCCCCAAGCTCTTCCTTTTACCCCAACTTTACATCTGTGCGAAGCTGAACTAGTCTCACATGCACTGTCCAAAACAACCTAGCGTGACAGGCTGAGCGTAAGCAGCAGCTAAGAGAATACTACTGTCTTCAAAGCGGGCAGATGGAAAGGCTGTGCAAAAACGCAAACGATGATGCTCTTCTACTATTCTGTCTTGGAAAACAGTTATTTTTCATAGAAGACGTTTATATGTTATACTATGGTGCCTCAGTTCATGAATTTGATTTTTTCCATGATTCTGGGTTCGTGAACCAAGGCACCACTGTATAATGTTATTTGTAGAATATGCAATGGGTCTGTTGTTAATTTTAAATGATTGGTACATTTAAACATTGTTTTAATTTCTAATATGGGTAACTACCAATAGTTATAATTTACACAAACAAAAACTCTTTGGGCGCTCAATGATTTTAAATGTAAAGGAGATTCTGAGAAGAAAATTTGCAAGCCACACCTATACTCCAATTTCCTTACCCTGTGGAAGAAAAATGAAGACTTCGCAAAATTAACTCATCTGTTTGGCGTCATCAAGGTCCTCAGCAACAAAGTTAGGGACTGGGCCTTAATTCTTCTGCAGTTGAGCTCTTTAATTACTGCCATTGTATCAGAAAGAAAACAGATTTGAAGAAATAATGCAAACTCTTGAGCGATAGTTCCAGTTTTTCTAAGAACATCTTATTTCCCATCTGAGCTATTTGTGCCTTGGCAAGTTCTCGCCTATTTTCAAAGACAACTTTTATGAGAGGCCACACATGGTTAGTAAGAGAGAGGTCCAAACATACAGCGTCTGAAAATATTACAAGGCTCCAATGGTCTACACTGCAGTGGACTGAAAAGCCAAACTCCAGTCAGTGCAGAAGTCTTGACGGAGCAGAACAATGTAGAGCACTGGACTGAGGGATCCCAGAGTTCAAAACTTTGAACCTCGGTCTCATCTTTAAAACAAGAGGGAAAATAAATTCCTGCCTCAGAGTTGAGAGGATTAAACAAAACAATCTACTGGAGATGGTGTTTAGCACAATACGCTTTGTAAGAGTTCAGCCTTGGATCGAACTCTTCAAATCCCCCCTAAACTATGCGACAGTACTTCCACACTGTGGGGTCCGCAGAAGTGGACAGTGACATGTCAGCTGCAGCATAAAGGAGAAGGGCAGTTTATAAACTACTGATCCACGGGCGATGGTGTCTTTAGGCAAGGCTGCCACACCCCTGAATTCTCACAGGGCTTGGGTAGCACTAATAACCTAAGCGCACAGGTGTGTACTAATAAGCAGGTGTGAGCACAAATACAAGCTTTCTGTGTTTCCTTCTTTCACTTTCCACTTGCTTCTTTCAGAATAGCATCAAAGGCCTCTGCAGAGAACCTCTGCACAGCCCTTCTGCAAGGGCGCGGGCTCATGGGCCAACGTGCGGGGTGATATACAACCAAATTCATCTCCTATTTGTGACACAAGGCCAAGGGATAATCATGTGGCTCCAGTTGATTCTGGAAGGATATGGAGATTCAAATTCAGAAAAGGTTTTTTAAAAACCAAGACATATTGATGCCTGCTCCCCTTTTTAAATCAGTGTGATGCTGTCAAAGTCACATTTTTTTTATGTCCTGTGATTTTTGTCAAGGTAGGAAGCCAGGATCCCTCCTTTGTTTTTTTTTTTTTTTTTTTTGCAGCACCGGGGATTGAACTCACAACCTCGCGCCTGCCAGGGCAGACGCTTAAGGCACTGAGCCAAACTCCCGGCCCTGGTTTTTTGAGGCAGGGTCACACTATGTAGCTCAGGCCGGCCTTGCACTCGTGTTGTAGCCCAAGCCGGCCTCGAACTCACAACGCTCCGCCTACCTCAGCCTCCCGAGTGCTGGGATTAAAGGCGTGCGCCACAACGCCGGGCTCCTCCTTCGTTTTTTAATGATTCATTCCCAGTACCAGAGACTTGTGACAGAGTCACTGCAGAAAAACATTTTTCTCTACTCATCAAATTTGCAATAAATTGACTTCAATGATTTTATTTTACATCGAAAAGAAGAGTACTTTAAGTTGAAAGACCAAAGCCCTTGAGCACATTCAACTGAAAAAAGCAATATGCTAATATTAGATGCACCAAGCCTTTTACAGATAACACACAATCTTAAATTGTTTTTGACTTTTATTCAAAATGAAAAATAGCTCCCTCTAGTTAGCCAGAGTAAAGCTTGGCTGTGTTTCTTGCATCATTACTACTCCATGGGATCTCAATATAGTTAGAGACAGCTTAGGCAGCTCACTCCATTTGCAGGCTCATATTTGTTTTGCCTTAATTTCATACCATACTGGCAATTACCCAGCTTCATTAACTCCTTAGGAAATTTCTCAAGTACACTACAAGAAACATCAGGCAAGAAATATTAACATAAAACAGTTTTCCTGAAGTAAAATTAAGAAATCTACAAAAATGGCTTTTTCATTAAGTTCACATGTTAAGCCCCCAAAATAGGATAAAAATGAGCGTATTAACAACCTTGCTCCTGACCCTTGTGCCAGAAAGAGTACCCACTAGCAAACCAAATGTAGTTACCGCATGCCAACTGTGTAGGAGGCATGTCGTTAGACTCAGGGTTACTTGTAAAAAACATACTTTCTGTGATCTAGGAATTAGATCTGGAGTGGTCAACATATACAGGTCACAAAAATCAAAAGACTGAGACAGGAAAAAAGTGCTACGAAGAATATGACTGGGAATTGGACTGCTTAGTGGTAGTTTGGGCTTAGCTTGTGTGAGGCCCTGGGTTCAATTTCAATACAGAGAGAGAGAGGGGAAGTAGAGAGATAGAGAGAGAGATACCGGGGTGGGGATGGGGGGTGGGGTGGAAGAGAAGGAGGGAGGGGAAGGAGAGGAGGGGAGAGGAGATTGGAAAGGATCCACGCTCCAGGTCACGCCTTAACAGCAGTGCAGTCCTCGTGGAAGTAAGTATCCTTTGGCCTGCGCTCGAAGGATAAACAAGAGGAGCAGAAGTAGTGCCACGGAGACAGGACTAAGCAAAAAGCAAGGGTGATTTGGCTGAAGCACGGTTTATGCTGAGAGGCCGCAGGAAATAATGCCGAAATGAGCATTTTTAAATTAATTAGTTCGTCATGCACTTCCTAATGCCAGGCAGTCTCCTAGGTGCTGGCAATGCAAAGGTACAGACCAGCAGCCCTCACCCCACCCCGCCCCGGGACGCTGTGATGGAGGCCCAAGATCTACAAGGAAGAAAATTAAAGCGTGAAAGAAAGGAGAGGGACTGGGCAGGGAGCTTTGCTCTGAATCCAGTGGTCAGCGGTGGTCTCTGCATAGGGAATATTCTGAGCAGAGACAAGAGAGGAAGAGCCAGTCTCCTGCCCAAAGCAAGCAGCAGGCGTGAAGGGCTGGAGGCAAACACGGATGTGCACCCTCGGAGCTCCCCCAGGAGGGCAGTGTGCCTATCCTGGGGCTCCGGCAAACCCTGGGGAGGAAGGGGTTCCTCCCCACTCCACCCTGCGACCTTGAATGCCACTGTTTTTCTGGGGCTGCTGCCTGTCACGCGAGCGCACCCTCCGCTGACCCTGCGGGTAGGACTTCTTCACATTGCTGCCTTTGCCTCTCCAGCTCCCCCACCTGCCTCTCCACGATCACTCGTGGGAGCCCCACGAAGGAAGGGAGTTTCAGTTCATTTGCTGCTGTCTTCCAAGGGTCTGCCGTAGAGCAGGGGTGGGTAGCTTGACGCTGCTCAAGAAATACGCACTGCACGAACAGACTGAACCAAAGCCACTGCTCTCCTCACCTAAGAGGCAGCAAGATGAGAGGCAGGGTTTGGCCAAAATGAAGACGGCTCAAGAAGTGAGCTGGAAGTCACTTGGGGGTCCCGGTTCTCGGGGCCCCCATGTCTGTCAGCCTTAGGAACTCTGCATGGAGAAGTCAGGCAGCAGCACGGTGGCACCCATTTGTCTCAGGAATTTCCCTCCTCTGACAGCCCCTGCTGAGTATCCCGGTGAGGCTGATCAAGGGGAAGCAATAGTGATTTTTAAAAAGGAAGGAAGGACATCTCACTCAGGGAACTAACTGTCCTTTCTGTCCCCCACAAGCTTGAATGACTTGTGAACATGCTATCAGCCCTCCCCCGGCCTCTCTGTGTGTTCAGTCCCCTAAATGGCCCTGCCATGGCGGGGAGACTGGTCTTCGCACCCTACTTTCCTGCAAAAGAGATGCAATTCCCCATTGTGCTACTCCTGCCCTCTGCAGACAGGGACTGGCTATTTTCCTCTTCTGACACTGATTTTCTTTATCCAGGACTCTCAGCATCAATCTCTCCAGGGCCAGGGAAGAGCACAGAGCCGGGTGGAGAACGGCAGGTAGCGCTGGGGACGAAGCTCCATGCGAGGATCAGGACGCCTGCTGCAGACCTCGGCCTCCACCTGTGAGGGTTTCCTGGGTTTGCATAAGGGCCAGCGAAAAGACAAGGCACGGGAGGAAGGCTTCCGGCCGTTACAGTTTATTCCCACAGATTTACCCAGAAATTTAAAAAAGATGGAAATTTCAAACACTGCTTTGGTTTCCCAGTAAAGTCTCTCTCTCTCTCTCTCTCTCCCCCCACCCCCTCTCTCTGCGTGTACATACACATTTAATAGACTTTTAATTTTAAAATATTAGCTAAGCCTTAAAAAAACTTGCAACACTGAACCTTCATTTCATGGGGAAAAAAACTGGAAAACTTTCCTTAAAGGCTTAAGTGGGAGTTTTAATATGTGTGTTGAGCTGACACGAAATCTGAATAGTGGCAGTGATCTGCAGCAATATAGGGTAAGTTGTTTCAAGGTAAAATTGAATAATCATTTAATACATACTGGAAACATTTCCAGTTTATAACAAGGAAAGTTCCATGTTAAAATTATTAACTCATATTTTCATCCCGATGCTTAATAAAAAATCCGAAAGGGTATTTCCTTTATGATTCCCTACAGCCTGCCTGTCTTTCATGTTGAATATGACTAATACATAGTTGAAGAGTAAGACTGTTGGCAACTTGCAGTTTCATTTCAAAACTGAAAATCAACACAAATGACCAACTATTACATTTAATTCCTCTTTTAAACTATAGCAACACCTTTGTGCATGAAAAAAATGGATATACATATTATAATTCTTTATCAGAAATGTTATCCCCATACTATAAATGTAAACGGAGAGCTCTCCTTTCAGATGGATGAATAGATTATCTGGTTCATTTGTTCAATAATTTATTTATTCAGCAATGTTTACAGAGTAGCTACTATGCTTTGGGCACAATTCTAGGTGCTAGATTCTTGAAAATGTCTAAAACAGAGTCTTGAATTTCACTGAGGAGGTACCATTGAAAAATTCAAATAGAAAGTGCTTTTTCCTATGCTTCACTTGTTGAAAAAGATTCTTACAAGTACATATTTTGTTTGGACCTTCTACACTCAAATGTGAAAAATTAATAGATGACACCAAAACCAAAGGCAACAAAAGCAAGAAAGATACGTTGGACTTCATTAAGAGGTTTGTATACTGAAGGATACTTTTGAGAAAAGAGAACCCACCCATGGGAGAAAAGACGTACAGACCATATGTCTGATGAGGATTGAATAACCAGAATATACAAATAACTCCTTCAGTTGAAGAATGGTAAGACAATCCAATTGAAAAATGGGCAAATGCCTTGAATGAATATTTCTCAAAAAAAATATACATTGGCCAATAACCACGTAAAACTCTGCCCAGACAGTCATTAGACAACTCCAAACCAAAGCCATAATGAGACCCCACCTCAGACCTGTTAGCTTGCCCACTGACGAGGAAGTGTCAGCAAGGGTGAGGAGGAATTGGGACCCTATACTTTGCTAGTGGAATGTAAAAAGCTGCAACTGCCATGTGCAAAATAGTCTGGCAGTTCCTCATAAAATTAAACCATAGAATTACCATATGTCCGGCAATTCTACTCAATATACATCCGAAAGAACTGGAATCAGAAATAGCTACCTTGAGGTGTGTTTGTATACCCATGTTCACGGCAGTAATATATATTCACAATACCCAAACATGAACATGACCCGTATGACACCAAAAGACAAATGGAAAAACAAAATGCAGTCAGTTTTCTTTATTTGCAGTAGCTATACTCCAGCAAGTCACAGCGAACCCTGAATTAGCAAACACTGAACCACTCCTCCCGGGAGAAATAAAGGATTAGGGTCCACTGACCTCTGGTCACAGCATTTTGGCCCACTGATCCCTAGATAGCTTTGTTTTATGTGTGTCTCTGTTCAGACGCCTTCCTTAGCATGGATCATTTATTCAGTGTCACTGAGCTCATGGCCAGCAGCAGTGGAACTCCTGCCTGAACAAGGCTGCACCTACACATAACTTGCCTGTAGGGCAGTTACTGTTTTCTTGAATTTAGCATCAAATGGCATTCATTGCTGTGTTTGAGGCCATTTTAAAAAGGGAAACCACCAATGATAAGCACAAAAATGCACAAAGAGTAGCACTAAATAGAAAGCAAAAGAAAAAAAAAACGGAGCTTGTATGCAATATGCAAGTTTGCCTTATTTGATCTCTGCTGGAATGTGGTGACTCAAATTTTGTGCAATTGATGCATCTGTGAATGATGGCTAAAATATCAACAGGATTGACTTTGAGTTGACAAATAAAAGTAGCCCGTAGGCCAATTCACAAGCCAGGAAAACATGGAAAATGAAGATTGACTCTGCATACAAATAATAGAATACTATTCAGCCATAAAAAGAGAATGAAATTTGAATACCTGTTATAATATGGATAAACACTGAAATCATTATGCTAACAAGCTCAATGCAAAGAACAAACACTTTATCATTCCACTTCGAGAAGATATCCAGAATACAGGCAAATTCGTAGACCAGAGTTTACTAGGAGTGGAGGAGAGAATGGAAGACCATAGTTGAATTGGCTCAATCCGGCACAATGAAAATGTACAGGAGATGGATCACCATGTGAATGCTGTTAACACCTATAAACTGTACTTTTAAGAACTACGACAAATTTCATGTTATACTTCATGAAAAATGGATAGATGTACTGCAAGACTACACGGATCATGTTAAACTTCTGCTGAAACATATTCAAATGTGGATACTCTACAGGCACTAGGAGAGATTCTTTTTTACCCACACTTTCTTTCAACAGCAAGGAACCCTCCTTAGTACTTGTTTTTCTTTTGGTTTATAAAACCAGCTTACTATTTAATAATGTATCAGCTGATTACTGAGGAAAACAAGTGAATTAAAATGTGCATGTCAGTTATTTGGCTTTACTTCATGTTTCTGGTGAAAATTTATACAGTTCTAGAATGATTCTTTCTGAGTAGTTGCCAACACAGGGGCTACCTTGAGATCCAAATGATATTCTTATTTTTCTTTGGGATGAAATTATCTCAGTGGTACACCACGGGGCGAGCTGGTGCTCCGAAGCAGATCACTACGGAGACTCCCGAGGGCTCCTGGCGCTGTGTCTGTCTTTTATCACCAACCCCTTTGTCATCTGCCTCCCTCTTTGCTGAAGTCCCCATTTTTCTGTCACTAGAGAATGCACCATCTGTTAGGATATGGCTTGGTTACTATAATTCCAATGTTCTCTTTTAAATATTTCTTGACCCAACAATTATAAAGAGGCATCGCTGAATATAAATATAAATGAAATCCGCTAATGGGGAATGCAGACACTGTTAAAATATAAACTTAACACAGGAGAGAATTCCTAGCCAAAGAGAATTCTATTAAAATTCTTTCAATCTTTTCAAATGCATCATAAAATAAAAATGTTTCACGACAGAGTAACATTTTGGCTTCTTTGGTGACTGAAAAGAAGGATAATTATGATTGTCGTGAAAACACATCCAGCAGCTGTATACAGTGAACAAAAGCACCATTATGAAACGCTCGCAATTAACTGGCACTTTTACGCATTCACATTTCCTAGAAATTAGATCGTCTTCTCAACTGCAGTAGATACCAAAAGAGACTGTTTTCTATTAATTGTGGCTTTGTACCAGTTCAGTTTTTAGAGCCAACTGGATTATCTCTCTTCTGGGACAATTCCCACACACAATTATGTAGGATTTACATATACTCACAAGTGTGTACATTAAAATGTTCTACAAAGTGATTTTTACCTTCTCAAAAATCAACATAGCCCTTTACTCTTGAACAACACCAACTGCATTAGATTTCTTCACACGTGAACATCTGTTTAGAAATTATTGAACAGCAAAAAAGTGTAACGAATAATTCTGCAGTTTGTCTTATTGAAGCTAATTAATAGGTACTTACTCATTAAAGACTAGGTCTGGTGCAAAATAGAGAAATTGGCTGTTCGTATGTTTGTACGATCTCCAGCTCAAGGCAAATGATGACAGACACATCCAAGAATACTGGATTAGGGTAATTTGGTCCTCAAGAGGCAAGTTTTTAAATCCTGGAGAACAGAACAATTAATCACAGAAATACACTTAGCATTTAAGTACATCCCAGAAAGAAGCTTCTTAAGACAGCCCCACATAGCCACCTTTTTCTAATAGATGAAATCAACTTCACAGCCATTTACACAGAACTCACCGCGCACCTGGCCCTGTCCACATTTTTATTTTAAATTCACCCTGAGCGCCCCGTGAGTGTGAATGGCCAAGGCAAACCAACACTGGAGAAGCCAGTGAGATTCTGTGCGGACGGCCGCCCAAACTCTTGGTCGGACTGAAAGAATTCGTATGAATCTTAAAACTTGTTCCATCCCCTACACAATTCATCACACTAAATTCCAGAGTAAAGTGATAACTAGTGACATCTGCATGTCTGTAAAAATTACAAAAAGTTTTACTTTTCATGACTTTGTGGTACTTAAAAGTATGCTCTCTTGCTTTCCATAGTCTGGGGAAATACTAGATGTTGCTGACTTTTTTGTTTTGTTTTGTTTCTGGTGTGGTACTAGAGATGGAACCCAAGGCATCGACCACTCTATTACATGGGCAGCCCTTCAAAAAAATGTGTGTGTGTGTGTGTGCTAATTTACATTTTGAGACAACGTCTAAGTCACTACCTTGACCAGGCTGGCCTCAACCTTGTAACTCTCCTGCCCCTGCCTCGTGAGTGGCTAGGATTAGAGGTCTGTGCTGCTATTCCATGCCTGGTTACAACGTTCTGTAATAGAATCGGCATCTTTGGCATCTGGCTCATGAAGTAACCTCATGACTTTCTTATTCTCTTCTTGTCCCTTCTGTTCCCACTGGCATCGTGCTATTCTTTCTGCTGTAGACTTTGGTCAGGGACAGTTCACTTGGAAGTATCAACTCCAGGAGTTTCTGAATCTTTGTGCGATGGCTGCTGCCTGACCACAGTTAAGCTAAGAAAATGCTTTGGATTCATAAACTGAGACAATGCGGTAACACTTCTCAGTGCTACTTCCGTACATTGGCAGGACCTTATTAAGAAAATCCTGTATCAGAGAAACTGACCAAAAAGTAGGAATTGCCAAGGCAGTCTTAAGGATGCTGGGGATATGGGAATATTTTGTTTGGATAAAAGAGATCTCTTTAGACTCACTCACAGGTCTGGGTTTACTTCACCATAGATCAGCCTGGCTATGAGCTGCTAATAATGGGCTCCACTGTGTTTTCACCAACGGACTGCATGTTACTTGATTAATACTTTTGGGATAAAATTTTTCCCTTTAGTCACTAACGTGAGAAACGTAACGCTGGAATACTAAACCCAAAGTGCCAGGAGAAACGGGGATGTAGCAAGGGGAATTCCAGGGGCGAAAGTCATCCCTCATGTGTCCCCTAAGTGTCCAGATGGCGGCCCAAGCCGGGGCAGAGAGGAGTCCTACCTGGAAGTACCTTTGCCCACTTCACAACTTGAATCATCTGCTTGCCGGCCAAGCGGTTGAGCGTGGAGAGCAGGTTTTCTGCGGTGTCTGGTTTCGAGCTGTCATAGCCCGCGTACACGATTTCTGGTTCGATGTTCTCCAGGATCATCCCGGGGGACGGGGTGAGGGCGCGAGAGATGGTGGAGAGCTGGGGGACCAGCGCGGTGTTGACCGAGGGCTCCTTCACGGGCGCGATGTACGTGGTCCCCTCCTCGGGGCTCTGGGGGGGCGGCGGTGGCGGCGGCTGCTGCGGGTGCTCCTCGTGCACCCCTTTCAACTTCCCCAGCTTCTTCGACTTGCGAGCTGTGAACAGACACTCTCGGATCAGGCACGGGAAGGTTATCTTTGAGGTGACTGTGGTGAACACAAGGTATGATCTCTAGGGCTCTATGGAGAATGTTTAAATTAGAAATGATTGTGGTGCAAGCCACACTGTCATTGATCCTCCTCAAAGTACTCCTCCTGGCTTCCCACACACTCATCCCATGGTTCCTGCCACGCTCTGAAGCAGTTTTGGAAGTCCTCTCTCAAGAGTGTTCCTGATACCTGATGTCATGAATCAACTGAAAATACCCACTCTGCATGGTTGCTGTGTCTCCAGGGACAAGGCAGTGGCCCCTGGGTGCTGGGTCCAGGGAATACAGTGATATTTTTATGAGCTTACTTTTTTGTTAGAAGGCACTGGGCAGTAGCACTCACCACGTTTTTGATCACACCTGGTAAAGGCAACTCACAAAACCAGACTTCTAGAACTGCTTCAAAAAGCGTACATACGTATAAGTATGCGAGATAGATAACTACACTACTAATTCTGTTAGTTCATTAGAAAGAATAGTTTCTGTTGTCATTGTTTGTCTGATTTTTTTTATACCTAGATTTCATAACTTGAACTACCTCTAAGATAACAATATGTAATATATTGACTAGTATTGATTTTTTTTGAAATTCTGTATTACTTCTACCTTTTTAAAATAAAAAAAAAAGCACCAAAATGATGGAATTAGTATGTTCAAAGCTGAAGGTGGGGTAGGGGGTGGGGATCTTGAGGGAAATTAATGGTGATGTATTGTTTACTGCAATAATTTTTTTGTCACCCCCACCCCGTTTATTGTAATAATTTTGTAAAATTTAAAAACACTGTATTTTTAATTTTAATACACATAGATATTAATAAAGATACTAAAAACTGCTCTTCTTCTATAACAAATTTCATAACAAAATAGAGAATAACAATAGTTAATACACTGTATACTATCATTTTAAAAGAAAGGCCAAAATGACACTCAGATTTCAAGTCATAAAAAAGACTTATTAATAGGTAATAACATGACAGTTCCTTTTTAAAGAATTAAGAGAAGTCAGAAGTTTAAATGACGCAAGTTAGAATATATATTGAAATATTTTTGAAACAAAAGAATAGAGAATTTGGGGAGTTACTAGAACTTCTCTTTGCTTCCTACCAGTTTTTGATCTTCTATTTCGCTATTTATAGGTGCATATATTTGAATTATATAAGAAAAACTATGAGACATTTAAGCTTGTATGTTTGACTTATTTCACCTAACATTATGTTTTCAAGTTGCATCCATCTGCCTACAAATGCCTCAAGTTTGTCTTTATGGCAGAGTAGTATTCCACTGTGTATAAATACATTTTCTTTATCCATTCATGCATTGATAGACATATACATTGTTTCAAGATCTAGCTACTATGAACTGTGCTGTTATAAACATGAGTATTCAAGCATTCCTGTAATATGATAAGTTTAATTCTTTTGGGAAGGTCCCTGGAAGGGGGATAGCTGTGTCAAATGGGACTTCTAGTTTTAGTTTTTTGAGGAATCTCCATATTTATTTCCACAGTGGCTGTACTAGTTTACATTCTTACCAACAATAAGAAGAGTTCCTTCCCCCACACACACCTTCACTAGCTTGTTATTATTAGATTTTTGATGATAGCCATTCTTTCTATAGTAAATGGTATCCCGATGTAGTTATAATTTGCATTTCTCTAGTGGCCAGTGACGCTGAACATTTTTTCATGCATTTATGGGTCATTTGTATTTGTTTTTCTGAGAAATGTCCCTTCATTTCAGTTGCCCATTTTCTGACTGGGTCTTTTAGGTTAGCCTAATTTTTTGTGTGTGTTCTTTATATATCTAGATGTTAGTCCTCTGTCCAAGGAATAGCTGGCAAAATTTCTTTGCCATTCTGTAGTTTATTTCTTCACATCATTGGTAGTCTCATCTGTATAGAAGCTTTTAAATTTGATGTGTCTTGGTATTATTTCTTGTGCCACTGGGTTTCTGATCTGCTTACACCTGTCTTCAAGAGTTGTACCTATTTTATTAAGTGTTTCTGTTTTAACATTTAGATCTTTGATGCATTTTGATTTTAATTTAGTACATGGTGATACACTTGGGTCTAGACTCACTCTTTCGTTTATCAATATCCAGTTTTCCCAGCACCATTTTTAAAGAGGCTATCTTTCTTTTGGTGTATGTTTTTGGGCCCTTTGTCAAAGATCAAATAGCTGAGTGTGCCTGAGGTTATTTCTATTTCTTCTATTCTGCTCCACTGATCCCCAAGGCTGTTTTGTGCCAGTACCATGCTGTTTTAATAATAGCAGCATTGTAATGTAACTTCAAATCCAAGATTGTGATGTCTCCTGCTTTGTTACCCAAGATAGCTTTTGCTATTCTGGGTCTCTTCTGGTTCCACATGAACTTTAGGATTGTCTTCTCTAGAACAGTGAGAAATACTGTTGGTATTTTGATTGGCATCGCATTAAATCTAGATACCAGTTTTGGAAGAATAGCCATTTTGATTACATTGGTTTTGCCTATCTAAAAAAAAGCGGTATCTTTCCATTTTCTGATGTCTTCCCAGATTTCCTTTTTTTTCAGAGTGATGTGATTTTCACTGTAGAGGTCTTTCACATCCTTGATTAGGCTAATTCCTAAGTATTTAATTTTTCTTAATGCTACTATGAATGGTACTGTTTTACAAATTGTTTCTCTCAAAGAGTTCATTATTAGTGGATAGGAAGATTATTGATTTTTGTGTGTTTATTCTATATCCTACTATACTGCTTAATTTCATTAGTGTAGCAGTTTTTTGATAGAATTTTTGAGGTCTTGCAGGTATAGGATCATGTCATCTGTAAATAATGATACTCTGAATTTATACTTTTCTGTAAGTATCGCTTTTATTTCCTTCTCTTGCCCGATTGCTCTGGCTAATATTGACTGCGCTGAATAGGAGTGGTGATAGTGGACACCCTTGCTTTGTCTCCTTGTTTGATTTTAAAGAGAAAATGCTCAGTTTTACCCCAATTAATATGATGCTGGCAGTAGTTTGGCTGAAAAGGCCCTTCTGTTACCTTTGCACCATATTTTTTCATCAGTCCTGTGTATCAGATGAATTACAATCAGATGCTGACTTATACTGGTTAAAGCCTTTGTCTCAAAAGAAGTCTTGTTATGCTAACAGGAACACTACCTTCCAAATCTTTTTCTAAGAGAAGACGTACAAGGCTCAGTTGTAACTACTCTGATATTTGGATACCGAATGCCTCGTTCATCCACTCCACAGATCTTCGCTGCTTGTTTCTACACATAAGACACGGGGCCCGTGATAAAAACAAAAACAGCTAAATTTTGTTGAATGCTCACAAATACCGGGTACTATTTTAAAGGTCTTATAAAAATTAACCGGTTTAACAGTTTTTGACAGGGTGCTATTTTGACTCTTACTTTAGACAAAACAATCTGAGACCAGAAAGATGAAGAAATCTGCCTGAGATCACACAGCCAGTGCATGTGAACTCACAGGAAGGACAGATTACTTCCCGTGCTAACACAGTGTAAGCTGAGACAGGGAGATGCATGCGTGGTGTGATGGCTAATGTTGACTGTCGATTTGATCGGCTTGAGAGAGGCCCAGGAGACTATCGAAGCACACTTATGGGCATGTCTGGGTGGCTCATGGGATGCAACTCTATCTATTCTCTTGTCCTTCTTGGGCTCATCCCCTGCTCCCTCCTTCCAGGCTGCTGTGAGGTGGGCACCCCTGTGCTTCACGCCCCTTCTGCCATGATGCTTCTGCACTGGAGCCAGACCACCGGGGAACCTCTGAAAGCATGAGATGAAATGAATCTTTTCTCCTTTATTTTTTACTTACTTTGTTTTAGAGTATTGGGAATTGAACCTGAGGCCTTCGTGCTAAGCTATACCCACCCAGCCCCTTTTATATTTTTATTTTTTATTTTGAGACAGGCTCTCACTAGTAGCTAAGTTGCCTACACAGGGTTTAAACTTGTGATCCTCCTGCCTCAGCCTCCCAGAATGCTGAGATTACAGATACGTGCCATGATGCCTTTTCTTTTCTCCTTTAAGTTGTATATGTGAAGTATCCTGTCCCAGCAATGGCAAGCTGACTAATATAGATGGATGTATAATTGGGAAGATGAATAAATGAATGGATAAAATTAGAAAAATCAAAAGTGCCAAATGAAGTTAGGGCTATGGTAACAACTTACTTTCAACTGTAATGTTTTCAATTTATTCAAAAATTCTTGAAGAAGCAAGCACTTCTACTTATTTCTAACATAAATCCCAAACTTAACACAACAGGGCTGCTACAATACCAACTAAATGGATTTAAAAATAACTTTTCACATTTATAATTATAGCTATTAATATCTATCACAAAAAGACCTACAATTCAGATAAAAGACAAGTCATCAAACAACAGGTATATTTGTCACAGTCATTAAATATTTGAGCTGGACTTAAAAGTTGAATAAGACCTAATTCTTGTCTTTAAGGAGGTTAAAATTAACAAAATATTTAAATTTCAATCATTAATTAATAGACTATATCCTTCCATACAAGAAAAAATGTTTCAATGAGAAACAGGTATATACTAGTTATAAACTCTGGTTCATATATCTTTTTCTATGCTGATGCATCTGAAAAATGGGACGGTAACACTGCCAGCTCCTGTCTCAGTTAAAGGGCCAAAACCATGTTGGAAATGATTACTGATATCTGAAATATTTCAGTGTCACTTTCATTCTTTTCAAAAGTTCTGTATTA